>JAUBNQ010000003.1:15031668-15056477 GCA_032353495.1 Ctenopoma kingsleyae | reverse complement strand
ATATTACATTTCAATGCTGATATCAGCCAATAATATTGGTAGGCCGATAATATCGGACATCCCTAGTTAAAAGCAGAATAAAACTAATAATAGCTACTATACTCATGCAGATTATGAGTAAATTTGCCTTAATATTTCCAGGTATACATCTAAAGGGACCACTGTCTATGCCACCATGACAAGCAAACCTCCCAAACCCACAGTGCAGCTGCTGCAACCCAAAACATCAGCAGCCACCAAGGTAAATGTTTTTACACATTATAAAAAGTCAACAGTAAAGCTTTGACCAAATGAAATTTTACCTTGTTAGAGATAGAAACATGTTTAAAGTTTCTAAGAAACATTAAAGAACAGGTTCACATTAAAATCATAGTTAAGTGCCCTTATAATCATTGAAACTGATTTTGCTTGCTGGAATCATTCTTCTTGTTAATACCTCCCTTTAAGAGGTCCCTCCAAAAGAAGCTTTCTACAGTGCTGTGAAAAAGTATTTTCCCCCCTTCCTGAGTGCAAGTGCTGTGGATTTAAGGAGAGACCTCTTTGTTGCCAGTATGAACCGGGAGGAATGATTACAGCAAATTGTAGTGTTCATGGACACTTGGCTGTCATTTTAAGAAACTTGAGAAAAGAGACTAAATCCCTGGGTTTTGTTCCTTGTCTAGGTGACTTTGTTGGGGAATCCTACACCTTTATCCTGGTCCCCAGTCCAACCCAGTGGTGGCCTTATTGTCCAGCTGCCTGAGCTGCCCTATACCCCTGCTCAGGCATGGACACTCAAACTGGACAATACCCAGTGAGCCTTAAACACCACAAGTGTTCAACCGCTACAAAGCTGAATATTTAGAATTTCCCTGTTTCAGGTTTGTAAGATAAGAAACATATGCACTATGGTAATGAATTAGTGTTTTTGCCAAAATGATAGAATCGAGCACTTCTCTTCACTGACTCCTCTGTTGTTATGAGGACCAAAGATTTCATGTATCTCCGCATCTTAAACTGTGCTCTGTTTTCTAAATGACTGAATGAGTGGAATCTGTTGTTCAGCTTGTGATAGCAGCTCGTCACCTGTGTAATTGCTGTTTCAGAAGTGATTCATTTTATGAATGATTTGTTTGAAAATTTTTGTACTGTAAACATACAAAGCACTTTTTTTTTAATATCACAAGCTTTTAAAATAGTGAAATAAAATATCACTGCATTTGTTTAATCTGTTTTTCGAGGCCGACTTCTCTAAAATACCTCAAAGTCATTTTGAGAGGTGACTGATGACTACGCCTGTTATGTCAAGTCTAAGATAAAATGTACACACCTTAGAGGAATGATGTAGATACTAATGGGTGATTCCTATGGTGTTCTGCTGAGCACTTGTTAGCAATTTTATTTTTAGCAAGTGCCTCAGGAGAAGATTTCACCTCTCACACTTTCATATTTTACTAACTGCTGACCTTTGATTGTAACCTGCTTCTCTTAACCTGAGGCAGCTGCTGCATGTTTCTGACTTTCAGCCGGGTACTTTATATTCAGCCCTGTATTTGGGAGTGCAGTTCTTTGCCACAACAGGTGTATGAATAGGCAAAAATATTCTCTCAGAATGAGTCAGGCCAAGTTGCAACTAGGAAGAAGATACCCATGGGACGTTGTGGAATTGACTACTATCAGCGCTAAATTGTTCTGTCCCCTCTTTTAACCTTTCTTAATAGGTGTATATGGTCTACTTGTATTTGCATTGCAAATTCCTGCAGGCAGGGAGAGAGAGAGGGAAATAAATAAAATGGTAATGTTCTTTGGAAAATCCTTTTCTTAGACTTCTACTTTGCATTTGTAATAGGTGCTGCCCAGGTGGGTTTTCCTGCACTGCAAAACAATGTCTATTCCAAACAGTGGATTGAAATTGTTGATAGAGTCAGAAAAAAACACAAAAAAGACAAAGCAGACACAGCACCCCTTATTTAACTCGCTAAAATAGCTTTATAATAATCATATTAATAGTAATAATATTAGCCATTAGAAAATGTTTTGACGTTGACAGTGTTACATTCTGTGTTGGGGTAAACCACGTCACAGTGTGCCATCTCTCTGGGCTTCAGCGCTATCAGACGTGCTTCGTTGACACATCTAGATCCATAAAACATATGAGATCAATAAATAAATTTGTATGTACAAAATGAGAACCACAGCACAACAAAGAGAATCATGATTTACACGCCACTGTGCAACACCCTTCAGATTCGGACTGTTCTCATATATCTTGTGTATCCACTGGTGGCATCTTATGGCATCACTATTGCTATATGCTCTTTTTGTAGGAGAAAAAAACAAAAGCAGTTTATGCTTGTATGTACACTATGCTGCCTTGGCACTGAATCAAATGTGTATAAAATAAGAGAACTCAAAGATAAAGCTGAGCTCAAAGACAGAAAAGCTCGCTGTATCAAACCCGTGTGATTGAAACGGTGTTCAGTGAGGAATACAAGAAAGATGAAAGAGGAGGGCAGGTAGGGATAGAGTAGAAGGGCTATATAGGTTTTGCTACATTGCAGAGTAGAATATAGAGAGTGGAGCGACTGTGTCAGTGTGATGTCCGTGTTTTCCTTCTCTTGCAGAACTAAGAGTACAGAGTGGAATAAAAGCACATGGAGAAAAAAAGGTTTTATGTTTGGATCTTCCATTCAGTCCATCTTTTCAATGCTTACTTTCCTCTTTTGGCGATCTCTCACTCCTCACAGGAGTGTCCATCATTCATCCCAGAGAAAAAAAAGTCTTCCCAGAGTTATTGTCACTTTGCTTTTCTTCTACTCCATCTCATTAGTAGCAGCGATTTAAGATTTGTCATCATAGATTAAACTACTCTATTTTGTACACAAGACTCGCCCTTGAATACAGAACAATGTTTACCCATAGCTATAATTGACAACACCATTTATAATAATGAAAGTGATGGCAATAATTAATCCTTTTAATGGCATTAATCATACTAATAATAATCATATTGTAATAATATATGTAGAGAAGAGCGATTTCAATTGGCAATATCTATTTACAGTTTGTAAACGTGAGCATGGCAGGGTAGAATGTTTTTTGTTAATTACATAGTAATTGCTCAGTTTTCTCTGACCCACATAATTGCCTGTGTGTGTACTGTAAAGCAACATTACAGTGTTAAAAGACACACATACCTACACACACACAAAAACAAAAAAACACAATTACACACACTGTAAAAGGCACATTAGAGTTTCAGTTAAACATCTTCTTGGGTGTGAACTGCTCCGAAGGAAGAGGGAATTCAAAATATATTTTAAGTACATTTGCTCAAAGTATAAAGTATTAAAGTTATCATCTTTATGGCTCATGAAATCAGACAGTTTTTTATTTTTTATTAATGTTTTCTCAGAATTAGCCGTTTAAATTATTTACGCAACATGCATATAATATCAGCTTCACTGGTCAGGTTTCCATCCAAATTCTTTAATCACTGCAGAAAAAGATGGCGTAATTACAAGACTGCCAGAAAGTGTGATGCACATGCTATGTATATTTGTTTGATGTATGTATTGCTTTTTGGAGCACCAAGGTCTATTTTTCGGTGGAAGCTCCAATGCTAATCAAATATCAAGTTTTATTTGCATAAAATAGGAAAAGACCTTTTTTTATGTTACATTTTCTTTTCATATTTTCTGTGTTTGTTGCACAGTTTTTATATGTGTAAATTGAAAATACACATTAAAAACATGTAGATGGAAACATTGTTACAGCTTATGTTTATGTTTATTCTAACACAATATCTGAGCTATATTAAATTGCTAATCTGCTAATGCTAATGCCAACATATACTACTGCTGTTGAGCAAGTGATTACTGGAACATGGGGTGACTATGTTTCATCATATAAAAACTGTGTTCAACACAAGATATGGTCAGATAATTTCTTTCTTTTTTTTCAGTTTTAAATATTACAGGGCTTAATGAAAGATCTGACAGCCAGCTTCACCCAGTGAATTTTAATTTAACCAGTGACTCTTCCTTCAGAGCAGCTCTGCCTCTGAGAAATGTCAAACTAGAACTCAAATCTGCTGCTACAACATCCCTCTTGCCCCACTTTGTTGCAGATGCACAGTACACATCACATACAAATTGGCTACCGTTGAGCACTTGCTTTAACCACCACTTCATCTTCATTCACTGCTTTTGACTCAGCTGCTCTCCAGTCTCGAAAAATGGCTACTGGAGAACACGGGCTCAAACAAACGGTTTCCCCTCTTTGTTCAGAGAATATGGACAACATTCCTGTGGGACTGCTGCGGGACTGCTCTGGTCCTGCATGTTCAGGGTCTGTCGATTTTGTGGTACTATAGAATCTCCTGAGGACAGAGGCCTGGGTCCGGGCTGGAGACACTGCTGCTAGAAACTGAGGTACTCAGAGTTGACTTGTCCGTCTGGCACGTCCACATGGGGTTTTTGCACTTCTAGAAAGAGGTGAAAGGGTTTGTATAGTAGTCTTTCTGGTGTGTTCTGTGAGTGCTTGTATCATGTTTGTACAACTATACACCCGGATGCAATTTTTAGCTGAGGCCTCTGTATTTATACTGTGCGGATAAATAGTAGGACAGATGGATGGGTAAATACTGAACAAAAGGTATGGAAATCACAACCACCAAAAGTGTGTTTACAAAGGACCTGTTCCAAGGCAAGGTGGCTGGCTAACACCTCAACTTGTGATAAAAGTATAGAGGAGAAAGTCAGTGAGAATCAAAAAAAGTAGTAGTTGCTACGGTGGATCAATATCCAACAAAGCCGCTTTGATTCCTGGTGTCTCCCTCAAGGCCAACTCGTAATGGAAAGACCTTGCCATCCCTCTGCGTGTAGATTTTGAGGATCGTGAGGGTGGAGTCAAGAGTCCTTCACAGTGGAGTAACAGTATAAAAGCAGGTCTTTGTGCTTTGTTTGATGAGGGCTGAGTCAAACACCACTGAGATGCTGTCAAGTTTGAGGGTAAGAGACGAGAACAGGAGAGAGGATAAAAGGCCGCTCTGCAACCCACACTGCTGCAAATAAATTCAATTCCCAGTCCTTTTTTCTCCATTGCTAGGGCAGCTTGTTTTACATTGAGGCCGTTAAATCGATCTGTTGAGAATCAAATCAGAAACACTGATTGCTGCTTCAAGGTTGCCGCTTGCCACTGTCCTCCTCAAGGTTTTAATCTTCGTACAAAGAAGTGACGTGTTGAAAGAACTGCATTGTAAAATCCTGTCCATTTTTTCAACCAGAAAAAAAAAATTATAAGCTACAAAATTTTCTGTCCTTTCAGCGAAACTGTGTTTCCGCCAGACTTTTCAAAGGAGGTTGCATGCAGTATTAACATCACCAAAATCTGCCAGTCTTACATGTGTATTGCAAGTGAAAGTGAGGGAGACAAAGGATTGCATGTCAGTACAATAAAAACATTTTCTTTAACAGTATTCTCTGCAGATTTTATATGGTTCTATTTACATATCTTTCTCTCGCTATATATATTTATATATACTGTAAACTGTGTTCAAAGGAAACCTCCACATATAGCTGGTTAGGCACATGTAGTTGGTTCTAAAGAGGAAATACAGGTGGGGGATACAGCAGTATACGTTGTTAGAACCACAGACACATATACAGTAGGCCTAAGGAGGATCATACTTGGCAATTACCGCACTTGCCAGTTATACCCTGTGAACCTGACCCAGCACTCACGAACTGAAGATAATAATAATCGTTTGAAATTCTTTTTCACATGTACTGAGTTTGGATATGCTCACACAGCTGTAGTATCACACAATGCTATAATCTATCATAATGATACTGTAGTGTTTCACATTTGATATATGCTTTTTTTTTGTACATATATTGTACTCACTAATCTAGAAATGTAGATTATATTATAAAATATACATCTCCCATTAAAATATCCCATTTAACCAACATATTCCATCCAAATGTTAGAAAAGAAATAAACAGGTCATGCTAAAAGATTCTAATATTTTGTGATTATTTTCTCTTTAAAATGGCTGATTTGGGCTTCTTAGAATTACCAGGGCTTCAGCACACTTCGCTTACGACACACAGCCCTTCATGTTCACACCACACATACGCAAATTAGCCTGTACACAACACCCGTACAAAATACTTCAATAAGAAATATGCGTTCCGACATAAATTCGTAAATGAGACAACCTTAAAAGCTCATTCTATATTTTCAGTGAGAACACCAGTACGATTTCAGGAAGATGAAGGGAAAGGAACAAATAGTGCAACAAGCATACAGTACAGTTCCATTCATAACAAGTGTTATGAGCAATACACTACCTACTCGCTTCTTTAATATACTTTTCCATGATATGATTTCCACTCTTTGAGGACTCTTTGGAAAGGGTTTGGAGGGAGCTAAAGTACACTGAATATGACTCCTTTTGTTTTTGTTTCATCAAAGAAACCGTGCATTCTCTCTTCCGCACTGTGTGAAATTGAGAGGATTGTACTTCAGGTTAGGAGAGTGGATTCTGCTGAAGATTAGGCAGCTTTTGAATGAAGCTTCATTTGCGCCTTCGTAATTATGCAAAAACATCATGGGAACGTTCACTCAAATGATATTTAAGAGAAGAGAAACACACTGTGTGTCATGGGAAGAAACTGAAAAAAATATTAATAAAGAAACTCATCTTCTGTCATGGGTGTTTCATCGGGATGTCTGACATGGAAAGAACTCTCTACAGACCACTGGTGTTGTTTGGGTCCTCTTTGGACCACTTGGTGGTGCTATAGTCTCACAGTGAAATGGGAGTCTCCTCAGCAAAGTCCTGAAAAGCCACCAAAATATGTTTCCCTAAAAACTCTCAGCAACCAAACCGCTGAATGCTTAAACTTCAGAAAGACAACATAAAAAGCAAACGGCTCTGTTCTCTTTTTGTTTCGCTTCTTTTTGTCTCTACCTGTCAAGGCTATGATGCTACACCTCAGAAGCTCCTTTCGGCAAACATGAGTGGAGACACTATGTACAAATAGCATTTGCACATTTAAGAAGCCTCACTGCCGAATGCCGAGGGTTCTCGTTGGATATGCCAGACTCGTGGAATGTAGGAGAGACGGGAAGTTGTTTCATATTTGTCGACCGAGTACCTAGATGGACAGATGGTGAAAGGTGCCAGCTGTAGTTGGCTGGCGATGCTTGGAGGATGTTCTTTGGGGACTGCCAGCCATCTGACTTTAAGGGCATTTAAACTGATGGTGAGATTAATGTGTGTTTTTCATAGTGGTAGCATCAGTGAAGAGTACGGATACATCTTGTGATTCAGAAACTCCACAAATATAACAAGGAGTTGATTCCACTGCAAACGGCATCAGAGATCCATACAGGGAGATTCTGTTAGAGGTTTTGTGCCTGTTAAGCCCTTTATTTTCAGTGATGGAGAAGTGCCTGATGAACACGCACAGGCATGCTACTACTGCGTGAACCTCTACTGACTGCTATTATAAAAAAACAACCAGCCAAAATTGAAAAAAAAAAAGGAATTCAGAGACTTCAAAAGGTCTGTAACTCATACCAGCTACCAGATTTCAGGTCTAGGCCTCTGTGCCAGTAAAATGTCTAAATTTCAAGACACTAAAATGGCTGTCATTTCTTATTTCATGAGCAACATAGCAGAATTGTGGAAAGTGGACTGATGGAATTCTGAAGGAACTGTAGCAGATTAACAGCTAAAATGACCTGCAGGTCTGCTTCGCACGGGTGAGGATATGTGAGGAAGTGGAGAGGGGGACACCTCAGTCTTGAGTTCAGAGTCGAGTCTGGGCTTCAGGGATGTAGATCTCAATGCTGTCTGCGCTCTCTGTGGCTGAGTTCTGCCTGAAGGAAGCGGTTCTCTTGGTCTGTAGCAGCCTCCTTCTCGCTTCTGTCCTCTGCCGGTCGCCGAGGTCCAGGGACTTCTCTCTCATAGGTAGGGTGTGTCCACCAACACGAGGCACCACCAGTCCCCCTGACCCACCTCCTCCGCCTCCGGTGCCCCCATCTGCGACACTGTCGGCCCGGAGGCTGCCACTCACCCCGCCTGCTGGCTTCTTTGGTAAGGGAGGAGGAAGCTTCTTATCCTCCTGGCCCCGTGATGGTGAGATGTAGATATAAGATGTAAACAGACAGTGGATTTATTGTGTTGGGTAGTAAAAAAAAAGTTTTTGTATGGGATCCCATGCAAAAAAGTGGAAATGTTGGAATGTGAGAATGAGAAACCAAAGGGCAAAACCAACAAGAAAAAGGGTAAAATTCAAGTCAGGAAGAATTGTAGACGTAGACATTATAACAGAGAAATAAAAAAAAAAAATCAGCGAAAGGTATTTCAGCATGCAATTGGCATCAGGTGACGTAAAAAGGAAATGAAATGGGAGAAGAAAAGGTAAACAGAGATTATGTAAAAAGAAAAAGAGGAAAAGAGAAACAACTGTTAGTTTGTTATAAAGAATAATGAAGCTGATCAGTTAGTAGTCTAACTTTTATAGACAATATCTAACTGACAAGTACTTTCCTTCAGTCTAACCAGCTGCAATAAATGCAAAAATGCATTTTAGGCAATTTCTAGCAGATTAAGATTTTGCTGTCATGTGGGAAGCTCGGCTCAGTTCCTCTTGCTGTTCTGTATTTTCACAGCCTGCAAATGCTCGGAAGGCACGGCAATCTGCACTACTCTTCTGCACACTGCCGTCTTAGCTCTGGGGGAGTGCTGACGGGAAACCAGTGCCGTTTGCAACCCCGGGCCTCTCACCTTCTTTTCAGGTGGGAACCTCCACCCAGAGTCCTTGAGTCTCTGAAGGTCCTGAAACTTGACTCTAACATCCTCTATGTTGAGCTGAAGCAGGTCCCAGAAACCTGCCAGGTCCTGAGAGGTGGGCTGGGGGTATGCTGAAGGGTCCTGGGTGGGCAGGGACATGGGAAATTACATGTGATGGTTGACAAAGTAATATACAAACATTGGTAAACGAGAGAGACATATTTCTCCAGTAGTGGTTTTGCAGCAAAGCCAAATTTGCCTTGAGCGACAATGAATCTTGGCAAAGCCACGCACCATATGTAATGTGTGTTGTCATGATTTTGCATGCAATCACGCATACTCACCACACTTTGTTGGCAGAGGCGGAAGAACTGCTGGACTTTCTGAGACATGAGCATCTGGGCGCTGCCAACTGCATTACGAATTAGCTCAAGAACTAGGAAGGAAAGCAAACAAACAGTTTTAGAAATTCAAGAATTATTCATAATTCATGACTAATCTTTTCAATCCTCCTCCCAAACTCACTCTCCTCTGGCAGTTCGTTCTCCTCTGCCTCTCTCTCCATGTTCTGGCACCAGCCTTCCATCCTCTCCACCTCTGTCTGCAGGAGGCGCAAGAAGAACTCTCCGTCTCTCATGCATGGCGAGGCTCGACCCGAGTCGGGCAAGCTCCGGGGACCCTCCACGGACGGTGTCCCGGCCCAAGCTCTCTCTGAAGTGATGGGCAGAGGGGAGTGAGATCGTGGAGGCAAGTGTGGGTGCTGATGGGGCCGTGGATCTGCCGGGCAGGCCTCAGAGTTGTAGTCACTCTGGATAAAGTCCTGGGATAACGTACGAAAAAACTGTTTAAACTGAACATTTTCTTCATCATGACCCATATCATGCACAAAATAATCCCATAACTAGAGACCTTCACACTGTCGCTCTTATCTCAAAGTTAATGACAGAATGTGAGCACAGTTACTGTTGGGAATATTATTAACAAATGATATGGTCTGTATAACACACCTGTCTAATGCAGCAGTGGTGCCGTCATCTAATGATGAAAAACTCAAACTCAAACTTATGTGAATTAAACCCATATTCCTCTGCCAAAGCATTCTATGTTGAAGCCCATGATCAATCTCCAAAATCTATGTGTTATGACCCTGTCAGCGGCATCATCTGGAGCCACGGTACCGTGTACCAGACCAAATGATACTCTTAGCAGACATTAGAACTGGATATGTGGATATCCCAGAACGTCTTGCAGTTCAAGCAGGATAAAACAGAGATTCTAGCTACAGGTTCAAAAAAATATTTTACAACTGATTTATAACTCTAATGCCAATGTGCTAACCAGAACCAGAAGGAGAGAACACATTTCACCTCTTTCAACGCTGGGTGCCTGTCAGCTATCGTGTTGATTTTGATTTCAAAAGGATTCACTTCAGTGGGAATTCATTCTAGAAAATTATCTTTGTTGTCTTTTTAGTGTACTGGTGATATCCTTTTTCATCCTTACTGTAATAATACTGCTTTTGCTGTGTGACAGACTCACATTGTAGTCATGTTACTGTAGTATATCGAGTACACTGTGAATGGAAACACTTTTCTTATATCTACCACTTGACACTAAAGACTCTGCAGTGTCTCTGTGAGAGAGTTTTTTATCAAGGCTGGGGAGGTATAGCATCAAGAAAATAATTGTATTAGAAAACCTCAAAGTTGCACAGTGTTTCTAAATCAAAATCAATAAAAGATTCTAACATCTCTCCTCATACTTCTCAGTTACAGTCCGTACCTGGCAGGGGCAGATCTACAGGAGAGCAAGGGGGGGCTTTAGAGCCTTGCCCCCCCAGCTGCCCCCCCAATTTTTATGTCCCTAAAATCATACTTGTAAAAACTAATCGCTTGTTTGTCCAAGCTTTTATAGCTTTCAAATTAAATATTAATTCACCAAAAATAGAAGACTAACCTCTCTGTAGGCCCACTGTCCTTGTGTGTGGACTGTACGGTGGCACTCTGTGTACTGGCTAGCGGACTCGGGCTCTGACGAGTGCCTTTGGAAGGAACAGCCAAACTGAAGACTCTTGTCCAGCGTTGGCACGGCAATGCTGAGCCCTGGGAAGCCCTCGGGGTCCAGGTCGGCCTGCACGCTCGCTGTAACGCTGTTGGAGCGCTTGAAGCGAGCCCGTCTGCAACAAAGGATGTCACGGCAATCCATGAGCCATCCAGAGTATCACATGCAAAAACTTTTCTCAAATTATTTTTTACTTCTAATAACTGCACATTCAATTTGCGCTTGGATGGTCATGCTGCCATTGCAGTCACTACTACTCACTTGATTGTGATACGTTCTGCTAAATCCTTTGGCATATGACATACCAGTGTGTGTAAATGTCATGTCAACAGCCTCAGTGATGAGTTTACGCTATTACACATTTATAACCCTCCTCCCCTCCTCCTGCTTTGCTGTCTGATGAGGTGTGAGTGGTGACTCAGATTTCCATTCTCACACTCCTATTTTATCCCCTGACGTCATACTGTCATCCTTGGGGGCCGGGGACATTGTTAACAGGTGCACGATCACAAACTGCTCGAGGTTTGGGAGTATGTGATGCTGCGAGTGCTTGCATGCATGAGTGTAAATCTGACCCATAAGTGATGCTGGATATAATTAGGAGAAGGGCTGCATCACGTGTGAAAGTCATGTCGAGTGTATGATTTGCAGTAGTCATGGTTACAGTCATTAATGACAAAAAACAAGACATTCTTGGAACAAAGTGTTACTGAGTTCAAGCTGTGATGTCTGATGAAATGTTAAATAAAATAATAGGATCTAGCCTAGAAATCAACCATAGGTGGCTGCACTGTTGGGCGCCAGGAGATGAAGACTTTTAGAAATTATATATTAAAATTATTCACATAAATTACAGCACTAAGACCAAAAGCTCTTGATGAAGATATGTATTTTGGGCCAAAGATAAATGAGCAAATAAACAAATGCACATAAACAAATGCAAGTTTGTGTTCATAATTAAGCAAACTTAAATGTCAGGCAAAATACACACGCTTTAAGTTCATAAAATAAAGTTTTTCCCTGCTTTGATTTTTAATTGTACTTCTATTACCTTTTGTCATCTTCAACTTGGACTCCTATTGAGTGCACCTCTGTAAGAGCTTTGCCCTCTGCGTCTGAATCTGACAGAGTCTCTGAGCTGTCCACCTGGAACAGAAAAAGCCACAGAGCACAGAGATATTAAAACACACATAAAATATGTCTGAGATAACTGCAGTTTAAGAAATATTTTGACATTTTGGCAAATATGTATGTACATTTATGGGACTTAAAAGAGGAGAACAATGCTACTCTCATACATTAACAAATGTTATATCATAATCTATTGTGTGTTAATTATTTTTTTACTCTGTGTAATTGTATTGTACTTTCATTTAAATGCTGAAATGATTCAGTTTCAATTAATGTCAGTGAGACAAGTTTGTCTGATTTCAAAGCAGAAATATGACACTTAATCAACTTTCGAACGTATTATGAAAAATATAATGTGTTTACTTCCCCAGTTTTAACTGCCCAGTCTCACCTGCACAGCTATGGATGGCCGCCACTTTCTCCCCCCACGTTCATCCTGCCCTCCAGCTTTACTCAGCACCATGCTGTTTTGAGGCAGAGAGGTTGACTTCCCCAAGCTGCCCCCCATCCTGCTGTCCCTCTCCCTGGCTGGTCTCGGTGGCCCCTCCAGCAGACTGTCTGCTGAGCTGCTGTGTTTGGGCCTCACTCCCACTCCTGGACCCCCTCCGTACGGCACGAGCTCCCGCGAACCCCTGACCCCGTCTAGGCTCTCTGCCGAATTACTGTGCTGTCGGGAACGCCCAGGGCCTGTGGTGGTGTAATACCCTCCTCTAGATGTGCGACCTGAGGGCCCATCAGAGCTGCCCAGGTCCACAGAGTTGCTGTGCTGTTTGGGGCGTCCAGGCCCTAAGCCTGAGGCCAACTGGACACTGCTCTGGAAGTAGGCATCCTGGGTGGACTCGGTGCTGCTCTGGGCCCGCACCGAGAGTGAAGACTTGGACATGCGAGGTGGAAGTGGGGGGGGGGCACCTTTACGATAAGGAAAGACTGAAGTGTCAGACGAACAGGAGAAAGGAAGACAGAAGCACAGTGGGCTGTTAAAACCAAAATTGGTAATCTATTAACAGGGAGCAGGGGAGGTGGATACTTACATAAGGGACAGACTAGAAGGAGAAGGGAAAGTTAAAGAGTGAAAAAAGAGGAAAATTGTTGAGAAAAAAGAAGATGAAACAAGACAGAGAAAAAGAGAGAAAAAAACAATCAAAGTGCAACTCAAAAATGAGTCAGAATTCATTTAGCAGTGTTGAGATTCAGTAAGAGGTGAGGTGGTGAAAAAGACAGACATGACAGAAGTGACAGAAGAAAACGACTTTTCTTGAACTAACTGAACTCTGCTCCTCAGACAGACAAAGCAATTTCCTGAGAGAATTTTAAAAATGAGAATTCCACCTCCTCCTCCCTCTAAACTTCATTCAAAAGTATATGCACGCACAGTTAGAGCAAACTCAAATGCATTTCACTCCAGGAAGCCTGTCAGAACTATGAGTGTATGTGCATGTATGTATGTGCATTAGAGTTTGAGGTTGATGTATGTGTCACTTCACAGAGGCTTTAAAAAATCTCAACAGGGATTTGCTAGTCTAAGCTTAGAAGTTTGAGGCCTACGAAGCACCAAAGTGTCTCTACTGTGCAAATACATATTGAGATGGTTTTATATTGGGCTTTTTATGCAGAAAAAAACAAAACAAAACAAAGCAAATATGTTTAAAACAAAAGTGGTGGAGCATGAGCAGGGAAGAAATGAGACACAAATGGAAAGAAGCAGCTGGAGACAGTGAGCTATCATCATAATCATAAACGTTCCTGTATCTATTACTGAGGCTGAGAACACACAGGGGAGGTTGATGGGAGTGGTGATAGAGAGAACAGAGCAAAATAATGAAGAACATGCACATACAGTATACACAAGTCAATGCTTATAGCATACACATATATACACAAACACAAGGATGTGCTGCAGAGAAGGAGAAGATTGAGCTAAAATCACATCCAAAAAAAAAAAGGTTAGAAATTGAATATGGATGCACATATTGTAAGCAGCTGTGCAATGTGTGAGTGAGAGCGAGGGATGTGTAAGTGTATATGTGTAAACTTGATCTGAAATTTTATGACACAAGCTGTTGTAAGATTTCCTCTCCCACTTGCTGCCGTACCACATCTTCTAACACACAAACACACCAAACACTACCATACTAGTAGACTGAACCACACATGTTCACCCACTCACCGGCCCCGCTCTTGACGCTTCCCTGGGGGCCAGACATGGAGAAGACAGAGAGGCAGTCATCGTCCTGGGAGCAGCCGGCTTGTATGGCGCGGACGTAGCTGTGACTGCGGGTGCGAAACACACCTGGAAGATCCAGGGCCTCCACAGCTTGAGACTCCACCTCCCCAAACATGGTCTCACACACTGCCTCAAACTGACGATTCAATGAATCTCCCAGCTGAATGGGGAGAACAACCTCTGGTTAATGCAAAGCTTAAATTCCACATTCCCCCAAATCTATACCAATACGTAATTATTTTTTTGTCGTATTGTTACCTGTGAGCTGGTCAAAGAGCGAGTGTAACTGCGAGAGCGAGCATGAGTTTTGGGTGTGGTTCTGCTGTTAGGGTAGGAATCTGTACACTGCTTACACGAGTACCTGGATTAAACACAAACACAGTCACCATTAATGTAACTAAATATGGTGCATGATGAAAGTTATTTCTCACCTAGTTGGTGTGACATGCTGACTGTATGATATACATTTACAAAATCTATATATCACCGGGATTTGCCATGTTCATCACTAACGACTCTGTGGTGATGTTACTAAAAAAGGTGCATTCAACTACTTTCACACATCAAGGTCTCAACAAGTCTGATGATGTCATCAGGGTTATCCTGCACTGGTACATGAAGACTTCAAATGTTTAAGGCAAGGTCTGTGTTCCAAACCCAAGGTGTGGCATTTGCAACACTTGTTTACAATGTTTACATCCATGTGTACTGCTCCACAGCACAGCAGGTCACAATCTCTACAGAGTACTTCAAAATGAATATTTATCTTTTAAAACTTTTGATTGGAAATTGTTCTCATAAAATACTTTTTATGTAGAATTTAATCAAATTGGTGAATGTGAATTTGAGGCATATTTGTTGTTTGTAAAGTTGTAGCCTACATATTGTGTTTCTCTAGTTTTAACCCATTACATGCTGCTTTATGTTGCAACCAAGTGAATTAAAAAAAAAACTGTAACTGTAATTGATTTATTTGAGGTTTTATTTTGTTCTATTTTACTTATGGATGTCCTGATTCACGCAAGGGGGGTTAATAGGTTAATTTACATGTCTGTCAGCACAATTTTACTTTGAAACGTTTACATGTTTAGATCAGGCCGCTGTGAGTCCTGATTGGAGGAATCATGTTAAGTCCCACCCCTCTCCAGGTATGGCGTCTGTCGGTGTGGTGATGGGAGAAACGTGTTCAATTAACACGCACAAAAGTGGTGCAGTTGTTAGTGTTTAATGTGTGTGGAAAGGAAAAAAGTGACATCTGTGTGTCGAGAGTTAATCACTTTTGGACCGTCTTGGTGAGTGAACTTACGGCTAAGCTAACGCAGGTCACAGCGGTGTCTGTGTTGACTGGCGACATGTGTCACTGACGACGTGTTTGTTTGTTCTCTGCTAATGTGAGAGACGTGTTTTGTTTGCTGCTTTGAAATATTAAGTGTTAAAGCTCAAGCTCTTGCCCCTAAATGGGCAAATATTTACATTGTGTAACCATAATTTGAGTGGTAGCTCAACTTTCTTTCAATTTTTGCCTGTTTGAGCATTTTCTGTATAGTGCAGTGTAAATGATGCTGTTTACTTGTATGTAAAAAGCTAATTATATATATATATATATATGTATGTATGTATGCTATTTCACAGATATAATTGTTATCATGTTACAGTAGTAATGTGAGAATTTATATGCAACATTCTCTATGGCCACAAATAATGAGACTTTTCTTGTTGTTATACAGGCTTGATTTTAAGGTCCCCTGAAAACACCTGGAGTTTGGATTCCATCACAGAGATAGTGACCCGTTGCAGGACCTGAACACTTGTTTTCCCCGAGGAGGAAAACATTCCTTCATCTCTGTTGTGATGGCATACCAGTGTGGTAAGACTGTTCAAGCTCCATATCTTGATTTTAACTTCTTGTAGTAGAGTGAACCCAGACCAGAACCAAACTCAGACTAATGTCAAATGGATGACTAAGAGCACAGCAAACCAAACTGACCCGAAACGGTGCTAAATGACTGAAGCAGAATAGAATAAATCTAAAGACAGAGTGGAACTTGAGGAAAATGGAAAAATGTTTGAACTTTGCCACATTTTAAATGAAAACCCTTCACTGAAGTTGAAAGACATTGAAGTTCCTTTTATAGTGAACTGGGTTTTATTACAGATTAACTGAGAGTTTGATTCATTCTGTATGTTCTTACTGTTGAGTAGGGCTGCACCTAACAATTTCTTTGTCTGTTAATCTATTCATTATTTTCTCGATTAGTCGGATAATCGATCGATAAATATTTCACTTGAATCAGTTGGTTGATCAGATTATTAACCCTGTGGTTCACTTACCAATAAATAATAATCATAACTTATGTCAGAAAAGCTAGTGCATTTTTGATGTTAACATGAAATATATGGTTGAAGGAACCATTTCACTGGTCGATTGACCGGAAATCAGAATGGGCCGGTTTTAAGCCTGATCGTCTATGAATGGTGACCTGCCAATCAGTCTGAGTTATCTGATTCTGCTCCGATGCCTACTCCGATCACATTTACGTACATGCATGACGGTTCATGTTGTGCGTTGGAGTGGAGATGAGCGGATACTGAATGCACTAAGTAATGTATTGACCTAGATAATAATAGAAGCTTATTGCTTATTTGGTCTATTTATTCATTTTGTTTTTCCAAGAATTTGACAGTTAAAAACTATGCATTTTTCTAATTGTATGTGATGGACTGTTGTTGTTGCTGGATGCTTCGCTCTCAGAGAGAGACCTCCTGCATTCGGAATAGTGAAAATGCATCATTGATGAATGTCTTAACCAGAAACTAAATTGGTGAGATAAAACATGAAAGATAACTTTACTGTAGCAATAACAAATAGGAAATCAATTTTCCTAATTTCTCTACAACCGACAGTAGAACTGATTATATCAGAGCTTATTGATACTACATTGTTAATAATTAATAATAATTTACTCCCGTAGCCAAATTGCCTGTTAAATACCAGATTTCAGTACCCATGCCTTGTACTCAGACCCTTCACCTATATAAAAATAGCAGTACCACACAGTAGAAATACACTGTTATAAGATAATGGCTTGTATTCAAAATGTTCCAAAAGCAAAAATACTTACTTACTTTTAGTGTTCAGTTTTGGAGTTCACAAGGGCTCTAAAGATTATATATTTTTAGTCTATTGTGAGTTTGTTTTGCTTGGGAGAGTTATGAGTACTTATCAGTACATGATGCGATCCTTAAATCCAGGCAAAGCAAAAAACTTGTTTAATGTATGCATTTAATGTTTGAATCATTGTGTATTTTGCATGTAAAATCAAAATAACTAGAAATTATACCACTGACATAGATATAATGAAAGTACAATATTTTCTGCCTGAAATGTATTGGAGTAGTGCAATATGCAGCTAGTTAAGTATAGTTAACTTGTACTTGACAGTAGGAGGCTGGAGTGATTATGAACATTGCTCTGCAGCATGCTGTGTGCCCACACTCCATTTGTGACATTTGACCTTTGATCCATGCTGATAGATCTTCTGAAGGCATCCCTCTGAGCGATCAGGGTGGACTTGGGTGAGGCTTTGGGGCTGGTGTCAGAGTCTGCACTGTCATCATCACCCATGGCCTTGATGTAGCTGCCACTCCGCATTCGTCGACAAGGAATCTCGCCTCCACTGTCACCTCCACCACCATATCCACCTCCCCAGTCTTCTGAAGGTACCTGAGACACATTAAAATGAAGTTTCACGCCATCATAGGTACAATAAACATAAAAAAGATGAGTAGGATTGTGTTGTGACGTATATACGTGTACAACCATGTGGAGTATACACATGGTCAAGTTTGTTTAGTAAGATTCTCTATGAATGGGTAAAACACAGTTAAAATGAGTCCAAAGAAAGTATGCATTCTTCTTTTACACCAACTGTTAAGGGAAAGTAATTAATCACAATGTGAATTAATCAGTTTTAAGATATTGAAGATGTTTTCACTGCACTGTTGGCAGCTTCGTTCCAATATCTGTTATTCAAGTCAAAAATAATCAAAACAGAAATATATTTCATCACTGAAAAATATTTCACACCTCAAACAGAAGGGCTGTGGTGATGATTCACACATACTGTCATGGCACACATGCACCCAGTCTGGGATTGCAAAGCAAACACACGAGCCGAGACAGCTCAAGCATGCTCATGCACACAATGATAGAGCGCGCGCGCACACGCACACACAAATGAACATATGTGCATATGTGGGAGATGATGTTAGAGACAGAGAGATAGGGACAAAGGGACTTACAGAAAGAGAGAAACTCTGACAGCTGGAGAAACACTGACACAGAGAAGGAAAAACAGTGTAAGCCAGAAGCTTATAGAGAGTAAATAAACAAATGCACAGATAGACGGACAGATAAAATGCAGGCAGACAGACAGAGAAGGTGGTTCACGGAGAGAAAGACTCGTGTACAGAGTGGCAAAACAAGAAACAGCAAAACTGAATAAAAGACCTAAGCGAGCTGAGAACAGGAAGATAGATGAGCAGATGAATGAAAGCCAGATGAGAAAACAAAATACACAAACGCGCACACACAGGAACACAGTCAAGAGAAAAAAAGGACAACACATAGAGAATTGATAAGGAGCAATGAAATGAAACCATAAAATTTACATTGACAGGTTCCCACTGCAGCCTTATATAAAATATATGGCTTTTTATAACTAAGCCTGAATGCTTTCATTACTCAGAAATTTCTTATGATGACACCTCATACAATGAATGAAAATGTGAAATAGCTTCTGGATTATTCATTATTTGGAAAATCTCCTAATATTGCATTGATTCACATTCAGAGTTGATTAAACTTCTTGACGTTTCCCACCTGAAATATTTAAATTAGGGATATTTAAAAAAATGTCACGATTCGAGGGGAACCTGATCAATGACGGCTAGACAGAGATAGAATGAAACACAGTTCCTGTCTTTTAAAGTTGAGTTTTTCTTTGTCTTTTTTCTCTGGAGATTCTGACAAGTAAGTTTGTTTTGGTGAGACCAACTTGTGACGTACATATTTGCTTAAACAGTGCACCTTAGATCTTCATTTGTCAACCATTATTCAGAAATAGATGGTCCAGTATGTTCACCGACTTGTCTCTAACTTTGTCTACAGTTTGGTGCTTTGCATAGAATGGGTAACAGAGATTACTGTATTTCTGTACAGAACAGATGGAAAATGGAGAGTTGGTTAATTATTCTCTGTGGTTTTGCTGATATATAAGTGGCCTCTTTGACATTACTGATATTAATTCATATAAAAACATATTAATTAGGGCATGTACATCACAGTAGATTCTGTAGTTGGTTGAAAAAACAAGATTAGAAACTAGTTACAAGGACATTAAGTGTGCACAGGTAAATCCATGGAGCTATAGCTCAAAAAGTAATTAAAAATAAATCTTTCACTTTCTAATAGCAAGTAGATGGTAAATTGTTATACAATATGGATAAACATTTTTTTTTTCATTAAAGTACTCAATGAGAGAGTACCACCACATGATGTGTATTTGTGTGTGTGTGTGCGCGTGTGGGTGTGTACCATCTGATCCCACTTCTTTTCCAGCATGATGAAAGCTTTACACCATCAAAAAGGAAGCAACAGCAGCTGCTTGTGCTGAAAGACCCGTAGATCTTTCAGTTCTTGCAAATGCAGTGAGATGTGCTGTATCTTTCTCACACACACACACACACACACACACACACGTGACCAAATGAAAACACCTACACACACAGTCAAGGCCCCAGGGTTTGGCATCCCGCTGAGTGTGTGTTTTTAAGGTCACCACTTAAAAGATGATTCAGCCTAATCTCCCGATCCCCCTGGCCTTCCACTATCGCTCTCATTTTCTCATCTTGCTCTTTCACTCCTCTCGTTTTGCCCCTTGGCTACCATCACCTCCTTTATCTCTTTTCTATCCCTGTGCTTGCTTTGCTATCTCTGCATCCCGCTACCTTGCTCTTTTCCTCCTTCTATCTTTGTCTCTCTCACCCTCGCTGTTACTGCCTTCATTTCACTCTCGCTCCATATTCTTGTTTTTATCATTCCTTATCTAATAGCCACAGGCTGCGTGGAAGGGATAGGCTCAGGGAATGGAGAGTGCCGGTTTCTGATGGTGCACATCATCACCGGCATTGACATCAAGGGAGAAAACGTTGCTGAACAACGTCACAGAAAGTCAGAGTTAAGCTGAGTAATAATGATAAAAACATTTTTTTAAAGTTGCGTGGTGTGGGAATTGTGCTAGCATAACAGTTTTGCTAGGTAAAGGGATCTCAAAGACAAGTTTTTTATATTTTTTTGTAAGACAGTCAAACTAAAAAAACAAAAATTGAGCCTGCTATAACTTTTAATAATCACTTTAAGAATTGTAATAATTTTCCTTTTGTTTGTGCTGATGGACCCTGACAGGGTTATATGGTTTTATAGCTCAGTGTCGCGACCAGACTTTTTTTCATGGGGGTGACCAGGCAGAGACAGTGACGTGCGGTGAGGTTCATGACTGGTGAGGCACCGACTCCTCTGGAGTCCGATGTACAAATGTATGAACCCAAAATAGAAGCTTATATTTCAATAGGTAAAGCTTTTTAAAGTGTTGGTTACCTTTCTCTTACTTGTTTCTCTCTAATACCTCCTGTTTTGACTGAAAAGTTTAGAAAAATCTGAGACACAATCTTGCATTTTGTCACCAAATTTACCTGAGTTTACCGTTACAGACTTGTCGGTGACATACCCCCACCCTGCGTAAACAGAGCACGCAGCGAAGTCCACATGTGAAACTGTTGTCTAGGTGCTCTGCCTATCAGTGCGGCACGGTACTTTCTGCCTCACCCTGTGTATTTTCAATGCGCATTTATGATCGAGAAAGACTAAATATGTCATACACATTCATTAAATATATTAGCCAGATCGTGGAACGTCAGCATGTGTGGTACATGTGTCATCAAACATGTATATTATATAAAGAGAAACAGCAAAGGGCATGCGCCAACTACCGGCGTCAGTGAGTGTGTGTGGCACAGCTCATCACTGCCTCACCTCACCCTTCTCCTATGTATTTGAACAGGAAATGCATAAATCCAGCAATTTTGACCATAAAAATGTTGAAATCATACAGAAAACAAATGACAGAACAGTTAAATGGACAAATTGATTTTCTCTTATCATTGTTAGTATTTTACTTATCATGATGGCCATGCCTCACCTGCCTCCCCTGACTGCACATTCCTGGGCAGAGACCATTGTTCACTTTAGGGTGGCACAGAAACTGATGTCTAGCTTTTTATCTGTATTTTAATCTGTATTTGGTAGTGTGTAGGCCATATAGTCATTATTTTGGCAAATGATGGTGTGTCACTATTTTGCATCATTTACATCTGGCTGCTTGTTGTACGTATGTTAAACTAAACTGTTACATAATTATCATTTTCTTTTTAACAGAAATTTCAATAAAACCTCTGAAACACTTTTTAAAGTTATTGTATTTTATTAGTTATAAAGATAACTATAAAAGATGAATTTAAACTAATTACACGAGAAATCTGTGAAACATACATAAGTCATTTAACGGTATTTTACAGAATATAGTCATACAGTATGTATGCAAGCCATGAATGTGAGTCATATACCTGGTGACCCACATTGATAAGTGCTTCTCACTGTAGGCTCAGCCGGGTTGGTGTCACTCTCTGAGTCTGTAGTTCTTTCATCTGTCAGTAAAGACGAGGGTTAAAATAGTCATAGTGTCAGGTTTGGTGGTTATAAAGTTATCTGCTTATATTACTTTTCATATTAGCATTTGCATTTATAATGGTTAATATAACGTATTAGGGCTGTTAATTGCTTACTGACACCAAGCATTTCATGTTGTTATGCTTTCACTTTAAAAGTTTTCAACTGGCAAAACAGTGCAAGGCTTTTGCAACATAACTTTGATTAGCATCAAGTGCTAAATGTCACACACACCAATACTGTTATGGCACCTTTTGAAAGCAGAACAGTTTTAATTATCACAATGAAAAAGTTAATTGTTAGGAGAAGAAATCAACACAATGAGATTGTTTCCTAATGAACTCAAACAGTTTGAGTCCCTTGTGTATTAGCTGAGCGTTACTTTCAGGTCATGGAGGTAATGATCGGTGTATCTAAACATTAAGTGACCAGTGTTGTTTGAAAATCTGTTTCTTATGTTTCTTACCCTTCTAATGATCTGGCTTTTTAAAATTCTTTGTCCACAGAATGCCAAAAAACCCTTCATTTTTTCCAAGTTGACATTCTGTCTCCAAAATCAAAAACAAAGAAGCTGACCCACATGAGAAACTGGTCAAACCTACCAATGGTTAGAAGAGTCCCTGTGGCTTCTCAGAATTTCATCAGAACAACAAAATAACTTTTTCAACAAAAAACTTTCAAACAACACTGGCTAACTTCAGGGAACATTATTTTTTTTACCTAACTGAACTGCTAAAACACAAGTCATTAGATAACCTTACACTGAACTAAATACATTTATGAAAGCTTACCTGCAATCATATTGCCGTGTGTGAGTTTTATTTCACATCTGATGAATTCTGAAACATCCTTCTCTTCAACTTCAGGCAACAGGCAGCGAGTAAATTGAATGCAAAGTAGTTGAGGGAGGACGGTCAACCGCATAGGTGTGCTGCTTAAAGACGTCTCGTGGGGAACGGTGGCAGAGGAATAGTTCTGCAAGGAGGGGAAAATGGTGCGACTCGAAAAGCTGGTGTCATGGCAGGGTGGCCAGACTTCTGTGTACTGTGGCTGCAGCCATTACCTGACTCCGCCATAATAGCTGTTCAAGACTCTGCTGTGTTAGCTGGTTGCTAACTAGTTAGCTGGTTTCAATCTTGTCTACCTTGTGCTTCTGGAAAAGTAGTGCACAGAGGGTTTTTGCTGTCAGATGCCTTCATGTCAAAGGTGACACTATATTAGTGAGTGTGACTCTTATCAGTAAATGGAACAGAAAACCGAAACAAAGTGCTAGACTATCGAATGTGGAGAGTGACACAATACATTAAATATAATAAGCATTTAAATAGCTATTTAAATGAGTCATTAAATTAATAAATACTGAAATGAATTCACACATCATTTATTAAATATATAATTTATTAAATTTATAAGTAACCAAATATGTTCATTTCATTAAAAGTGAAAAGTGTATATATATTTATTTCATTACTTATTTAATTAATTCATGGTCTGTGTTGCTGCACTGCACATCATGAATTTATTTTATCTGTCACCTTTGCCCATCAAACTCAGTGGGTGGATCTAACACTGTTTTCTAGTCAGACGATTGGTCTGGTCTGAAGGGACTTTTCTAAACATGGTGGTTCTCATTATCCTGAGAGACTTTCTAAACTTGATATTAATTCAGGAGTTGCTGACACAGAATATATGACCAGTAGAACGGGAATTTATTGAATTTCTTGGAGTTATCAATTCATCCCCATATGTGACTGCTTTACGATATATAGTAAAATGATCTGTCATTATAAATCTGTTACTGACAGTAGCAGATTTAAAGTTAGTTTTGCCCTTGTGTGGCAGAAAACATTTTGAAGTTTGCAGGTTTCAGTTTGCAGCCATTGCTTAACTAAGACATCTGTGTTGCCATTTGTCCTTGGGTCTAGTCGTGGTTGAACACATCTGAATAGCTCTATACACATAGCTCCCGGAAGCTGTCTACTCCAAATCCACAGATCAATCTAGCTGACTTCAGCACTATCGGACTATTCAGCAGTAAAACAACTGCATGTTTCACTTGGAGACCTGCACTGGGGAAGTTAAACTCATGTCCTCAGGTGGGACCGTGATGGCAGAGGCAAACTGTTTGGAGGTTTGTCCTCTGAGAACAACACTAACACACACATCCCCGTGTCTCTTCTATCAGCAGACCTCAGCTGTGTCTAAAGGATGGAAGCTGGAAAAACACCAGGGACTCCTGTGGCTACCTGCTGTTTCCGTAGAAACACAGCCTGCATGGCAGCTCTTCTTCAGCACAGCTGGAGGTTTATGCATGAAAGTTTGTGTGAGTGTGTGTTTTCTCAGCTGCCTTTGCAGGTACACTTTAGCTTTTTAGCTTTTCATTTTAGGGGATTCATGCCTAAAAATGAGATGGGGACAAAAGGAAAATTGCGTGTGCTGGATTCAGCGAAAGATGGTAGTGACTGGAACTCGGAGACGAGCTAGACATTAAATAATCTCTGTGTGGGCGAGAATCATTGTTTTCTGACTCATAGCAAAATACCAAGACAGTCTATGGTGTCTCTCAGTTGGATATTTAACCCTTTAGACCTTGGACTGTTGTTACTCTGGTTTTTTTTTTTTTTTTACACTTTTTATGAAAAAAGATTATTATTATTATTATTTATTATTATTATTAAGATTATTATGTGATTCAAAAATAGTTCGTGTGAAGTAGTTTTAACACACACTAATATCTTGATTAGAAGTGTTTTTTGCTAATGCACGCTGTTCTGGTACAGGAAAACCTGCAGGTCTGAGCAGAAAACACACACATGAAC
>JAUBNQ010000003.1:15019577-15031568 GCA_032353495.1 Ctenopoma kingsleyae | reverse complement strand
AGAAGTGTTTTTTGCTAATGCACGCTGTTCTGGTACAGGAAAACCTGCAGGTCTGAGCAGAAAACACACACATGAACACACGTGCACATTGGTTGTGATGCAGGCATATACACACCTGCAGATAGTGAAAGGTCCTCTCCTTCAGCTTGCTCTCCATAGGCACCAGAGCTTTGTCATAGCCTCCTCCTCCTCTGGTGGAAGGGTACACCTCCCTGGCCTGGCTCACTGTCATGGCTGACCAGGTGCTCCTCTTCAGGGAGTGGCCGTGGTGCCCAAGATGTGCCCCTCCTTCACTCCCAGTCAAAGCCATGGTGTTACAGGCCATGCACTCCCCAGGCCGTGGCCCACCACCACGCTCCTTGGGCTTCTTCATGGTGAGCTCCTGGATGGCAGCATCCAGGCTCTCATGTCCACTGGGATACGCCCGCCTGCCCCCGCTCACCAGGAAGCTGCTGTCGCTATCCAGGTTGTCATCAGAACTCCACCAGCCCGCTGTCCTGCTGCGATGGCGCCTGCTCGATTCATGCCGTGAGTCTCCACTCTTGCTACGCTCTCGAGACTTGTTTCTCCTGGTCGAGCGTGACTGGTGGCCTGAGTAGTGGCCTCCACCATCCTCCCCTCCACTCCTGTGGCCGCCTCCTCCTCTCTCACCACGGTACTCTCCGCCTCCTCTTGTGCCATTGTATTCACGTTTGGATGGTGCCTCGAGGGAATGGGACTTGGCAAAGAGGCGCTGTACAGAGTTGACTAGGTGACGAATGCGGGAGGGGCTTTCACTGCGTTGCTCAGCGCCCCCACTAGCAGTGCGCTGGTACTGCAGCGTGTGGAAGCCATCAGGATGAAAGGGCACCTGCTTCTCAAACTGGTCCATTAGGTTTGGGGGAACACGGTGCATCTTCCCTCCGTGGCTTGAGGACAGACACTCCTCACAAGAGTCAAATGATTGGAGAGCTGGGTGCTGGCTGGGGTGGGAACGAGGGAATGTGCCCCCTCCAGAGTGGCTATGTGAGTGTGAATGAGAGTGGGAATGGTGCCTCTCCAGCGCCAGAGCCTCAGCTGGACCTCCCGGAGGGTAATAGTGGCCATCGCTGTGACCCTGATAGTAGTCTCTGCCTGGGCCATCACAGTCCTCAGGGGTGCAATGGCAGGGGCCACCTCCACCACCACTGGAGGAATGCTGGGACATGCTACGGCTGACATGGTACCCTTTCATAGGCGCCGGGCCGTGGTGGGCCGTCCGGGCCGAAAGGGGGCGCTGTGGGCGTGACAGGGCTGCACCGGTCTCACCTGGAGGAACAAAAGCAGTCACCATTCAGGCCTTGTATCTTGGGAGAGAGGAGTCAACACAGTGAATTTAGGGATTCAGATATTTATCTTATCAAATAATTGAATCTGGTGTTCAGTTTTGCAATCAGTAACATTTCACTGTCTCATTACACAGAATAACCATGAGATGATGATGAAGTGTTGCTGATTACGATTACGATCAACTGTTGTGTCAATAGCTTTGGTGATTTCAAGCTTTCTAAACAGGCTAAATATTGTTAACAGGTGTACACTATTTGGTGTGAGATGAGATGAAAATATATTTGTAGTAGCATGTTAAAATTGTGTAATAATCTGAAAAATATACATATGATTCAGTATGAGTACAGGTATAAATAACTTAACTGAGGTTTTTGTAGTGTATATGTTTGTGTGAGACGTAAAGGTGGGAGGTGCAGTGAAGTGTGACTTGAATAAATGACAAAAAGAAATAGACTGCACAGATTGATGTCCAGATTGTTTTCTCTCTTCTATCAAGTGGTGTGATAAACTGAAAGTGAAAATGTTTTGTTTTTTCTGTTGAACATTCTCTTTGCCTAACTGAAAACAAACAATGCAACAGTGAAAAATCATCCTGCATGTTGTAATAAGCAGCCACAGTCAGCTCACTTCTTGTCAGTCACCTCAAATGCCACTGGGCTGATAAATCAAAACTATTAGCCTCTTTTTCTCAGTGTCTCACTTCTCTCTCTCGTCTATCGTTTCAGTCACTTTTTTCTTCATCCATGTCAACAGGGAATCTCTGAGCATTCATATGATTTACAGCTGTGGGAAAAAAAAAACGTGTTTATCGATCACCTGCATCTTAAAGCAGTGGAGATAGAGAGAAGAGCCAAGCATCCAAGCATATTCACAAATGCCTGTGCTATAAATTGCAGGGCCATTTCACTGTTTGAGTAGCAGCTGAACAATAACATCTTTCACAATAACATCATTCACAATATCCAGGTGATGAGGCAGAAATCAACCCTGCAGAAACCTTGAAAGGATAAGTGCAGAAGAGTATGGGATTCTCTACAGAACAAACCCAGGAAATGAAATCAATACACCTGCAGCAAGAATGTGGCGCTATGTAAATCATATCACCCACGCACTATAGATATTCTAAGTAAAAGTGAACAGTATGCAAACAGGATAAAGCCTATCTTTGTGTTGTCTTTCTTTTCAGGATAACAACCGAGATTACATTCCAAATGTGGTAATCATGTATCTTATTGGACTGGCATTAATTGCTGCTGCTGTAATCACATTCTGTATTACCCACGTTCTTCCCTAACTACATAATGAATCACAGGCACACAGCCTGTTTATAACGCACAAGAGCATTTCCCGTCATTTCTAGATTTGATTAAATTGAGATGAAATTAGTTGATGAAAGCCAGAATGGAGGCGCTCGGCTGGATGGGATTCACTGAGCTCCTGTGAGTGTGTTTGCGCTCGTGTTTGCCGGCTTTCACACAGAGATGAGAGATAGGGGACAGATGCTGGGATAATCATTAAATAGAGCGTGGCTTTTTTGCCTTGATTGGCTGAATGAGAGCCGCCACCCAGGAAGCTCACCCACATCCAGCCGTGTCATTGGTGTAGCCGTGACGACGGGCTTCTCCAAGTTAGCATCCCACCATGGACTGATTTCAGACAGCTGTGACACCTGGATGGACTTGCCTGCCTCTCATTACTTGTGTGTGTGTGTGTGTGTGTTTATTTCACTGCAAAAAATATCAATCGCACCAAATAATTTCTTACTTTTCACACAAGTTGTTATAATCATTTTAAAATTGAACTGGAATTTGATTTTTCCTTACTTTTTCAGTGAGGAATGGCAGCAGTTGATTTACATTTGAAGGCTGGTCTGTTATGGCAGAGGTACTACATGTCTTTTAGCAGCATAAGTAAAAAGAAATTAAACCAAATGTACTTTGATTTTGTTCTACAATATTTTTTAGTCAATATTAAATGTGTATTATTATTTTTAACACTTTTACTAACAAAGGTACAAAGTGTTGGACAGGGTTGAAACAGGTTTTTCTTGCATAAAGAACCAGTATTTAAGCAGTAAAATTAGATATTTAACATAAAATAAACCCATTACGTGTGAGTAAAATAAAACCCCAAAGCCTCAAATAAAGATAAAAGCAATAAAATACTTTAACACAATGTGCTTCCCCCCATAACATTATTGGTGATGTATTTTTAGCAAAGCTGTCTTTCTGTTCTGGCGTTCTGGAAGCTACTGAGCCAGGCTAACCAGCTTAGCAGTTTCAGTTTATTTTCCCAGTGAGTGCTAACTAGTAATTTTAGAAAACTGTAGCATTTTTTCCCAGAGTAAGAAGTGTAACCCATGTGCAGATTTGTCTTGTTGTAAGAAGTCTGAACACCATATCAAAGCTTGTTGAGACAGATATTTTTTGCAGTGTGTGTTGTACTTACATGTGTGTGTGTCCCTGTTTTTGAATAGACACAAAGTGAGCAGCGCCGCTCTGCCTGGAGGAGTAAATTAAACCATGTTCTGTGTATTGTGAAGTCTTTGGCTTTGGAGCAGGCAGCCTGCTAGGAGCTGTCAATCTTGGTGACATGCACACACACGCTCGGTTGTGTGTGCATGCGCCTCAGAGACGCACAGACTGACTGGAAAGATCGAGGTAGAAACGGCGCAGCTGAACGACGGTGCTGCCATCTTTATTTCCTTCTTCCTATCCATCTCTCCACATGTCTCCGTCTCTCCTCCTGACCTACTTCCATCCATCCTAAAGTCATGTCTCTCCCTCCCTATGTTCTCCTTTCTTTGTTTTTGTTTTTTTGTACCTGTCAGTATGGCTGGCTCGCTGCCTGTCAGCAGTTCTCTGTGTTGAGTTAATTGCAAAGTTTGTTTGAGTTTTTCATCCGTTCGCCTTTACTCATCAATCAATGTTCTCTCTTCTTCATTTCTTCTTAGATAATTGAGGAATTGCAGTATTATGTACACACATTTTGTACACCAAACAATACACCAGAACTTTCAAGATGCTTTATTTGTTCACTCTCAGCCTCCTCAATGACATCCCCTCCATTTTTAGAGAGCTGCTCAAATTAAAATTGAAATGTGCTGTCACTGTTTGATTTAACCCACGTACAGTGCATTTCTCTGTGTTGTACTTTTGTTTCCTTTTTCTGTACCCCCTCATCCCTCCCTCTTTATATCCACAGAAATATTCAGTAGCTGTTCAGAATGGAGTTGGAGCTGTACAACATGCTGTCATTGTTTAACACTCCTTGGCACCAACATGATTGTTACAGAAGCTTCAGTCTGGAGCTGTTTCATTTTAAATATTCATGCGATCATGCCAGCTGCTCTGACCCACTTTGCTAACAGCTGAGTCTGCCCGCTCTCTCCCATCTCTGCCAATGTTGGGTCATAGGGTATTTCAGATCAGTGAAGTACTGTAAATTCAACACATGAAATACCTGAAATGATACAAGTAGTTTCATGTATTTAAAGTAATGTGGTTCTTGCATCTCTGTGAGCAGGATACAGTAAGTACAAAAAAAAAAAAAAATTTCATAATCAAGTTCAGCAGAAAGGCCACCTTATAAGACATCAAGAATTTTATTAAATTTATAATCCAAATGTGAAAATTCTACCATGGAAACATGACTCATTTTCAAAAAGTGAAGTTGTCACCTTTTTGTTTACAACATTGAATCATGGTTGATTTAATTAGGCTTAAAAAACATCTAATGACTAATGTTGAAGTTAATAGATCTGAACACAGGGATGTAAATGAATTCAAAATATAAAACACAAAACAAATGATTAAGTAATTAGCTGAAATCATCACTGGTGCAATCAACTGGTTTTTAGAAGTCACACAGTTAAATGGAGATCAACTTCGTACAGTGAATGTGTTTCAGGTTATTATAGTGTAAATACTCCTTAATCTGTAAGTAAGGGTGTGCGATATATATCGTTTTCAATAATATCAAAATTATTTTGATGATGAGGCAGCAGGCATTATCGAGTTATCGACCCCACTTGGCAATAAACAGTTTTAAAAAATTGATTACGCTGACTGTGCTACTCAAGTTTTACTAGTGCGCCTGTCTGCTACAGATTGATGCAGCAGCATGCTAGTGTTAACCCGCCGCTGAGCTATGTCAGAAGAAACAAAGCCAGACGAACAAGCTAACAGCTTCGCAGTCCTCGTCGCCCTCCTTAGAGCTGGTGACAAGACTGATCTGAATCTAATCTGAAAGACGCCGCCACAACAAACCTGTTTCACTATCTCCGGACCAACCACCAGACTCGGTACGAGGAATATGAAAAGCTTTTTGGCGGAGTCGTTTGTCAAAAAGACGTTTGCCAGAAGAAAAGACATAACCAAAGCGGTCACAAATTAGTGGAACCTTGGAATGTGAGCATAATTAATTCCGCAAACGTGCTCGTAATCCAAAACAAAGTATATATATCAAAGCGAATTTCCCTATAAGAAATAATGGAAACTCAGATGATTTCTTTCACACCCCAAAAATATTTTTATAAAAATGATTGATACAAAATATAAAGTAAAACCAGTCAAACCAGCATTCGCTTTCTTGAGTAAAACGTCCTGTCCAGTGCGCTTTCACTGCTGCTCTTATTAATGAAACCTGTTTCTGTACATTTGCTGCGGTTATTGAGCAGACATCCCTATAAATTATCATTTACTGTTCCGACCGATCATTACTAATCGTGAATAATTAATGAAGTTACCGATGTTGCGACAGCTGCAGAAATGCGCACAGAAGTTCTCAGTGTGGAGATGTTTCATATGGATCCTTTTGCAAACTCACAGGAAATCATTCTACAAACAACTTGAAGCTACAAACTAAACTTTAGTGACTTATTAATATTAATTAATGTTCTGAAATAACTTAGATTACACTGGAATTAGCAGACAATATTGGTGAGTCTCATTCATTTCATATGCTGAGAGAAGTTGTGATCACGTGAGGCTCCGCAGACAAAGCGTATACATACTGCTCGTCTTTCAAGTTTTGAAAAAATTCAACAAGGCCTGTTTTTCCAAAAGTGTTGTTTCTTTAGTATTATTTAGCAACAGTAAATATCCTATTACAGAGTGAACAGATCGAACATAAGGCTTAACAATTTTTTGGGGTTATTAAAATATCGTCAAATTATTGTTATTGGGAAAATGGCAAAAAATATCGTGATATAATATTTTGTCAATATCAGACACCCCTATCTGTAAGGTCAAACTACTGATAGATCAGCGTTGTTGCCAAAAACTACTTATTAACTACCACTTATATTTTTTAATGAATTTAGATTATTATAGATCTGTTTTCATTTTGTGTGGTGCTCATATTTGTGTTGTTGCTGATAATGCATGACAACATCAGTACCACTCATGTATGTACAGTATGTATGTTACCTAACTAGCTCTGACTCCATTCACAGGTAATATCTGCCTGCCAGCCCCTTAAAAGGTTTTAAAAGGCTTTTTAAATTAATATTTGTCTAATCTGTACAAAACTAAAGTGTAAACCACCTGTATATGATAGAGTCATGAGCACAAGGTTGACCTGTAACCACTGGAGACCTCAGACAAGTACTGTGCCCAACCAAACCTCATGCAGAAGTGCAAGTTGTCAGATTTATTGTTAGGCTTGGAGTAGGCTAGCTGCTTGCTAGCCATAGCTTCATATTTACCATACAGACATGAGCGTGGGAGTGATGCTACTGTCCACACGAGAGTGAATAAGCAAATGTACCAACATGTCAAACCATTCCTTCATTATGTGAAATATTTAATATATTTCTTCTGGATTTTCTTGCTACCAGACAGTAATGCAGACAATAGCCGACAGTCATTTGGACAAGGCAGTTTTTGGCTTCTATAGAAATGTGCTAACGATGAGCAGCAGTGGGTATTGTGTTCCTGAATACTGCATTTGTTTGACTGCAGATACAATGAACCAAGCTACATCGTGGTTTGGGGCAGATATGTTGACTCATTTAAGAATACAAGAAGGTGAACTGCACAGAGTGCTTTATAGAATTGTAGTCAAACAATGGGAAAGTTTTCATTAGCCTGGTATTTGCCCATATGTGCCAGTACTGTAGGCTTCAAAGATGCTATTAACCACTAGAGCTCAGCACCCCCAACATGGACAGACAATGGTGAAATGTATAAATCTGGGAATGGGAAATAATAGAGGATTGGCTGAGCTGTGTGTTGGCGGGCACTTGCCTCCTCGCTAGCCAGAGAGACATGCATGCTGGGAAACTGGCAGAAGGACACATTTGCTCTTCTCAGCTTTTCGCTATGAATGATCTATTTTCATTTTTCCCAGTGTCTTTCTATCACATGTACACACATACACACGCTTCTCTGACGTGTGGGTGATGGCTGTAGCTAACCCATTGTGATCCAGAGAGAATCAAGATGATGATGGGAAAGATGGAACATTTAAAGGGTGACTCATGAAAGACGAGTAAAATATGAGAGAGCAGCGGTGGGCCAGGTGGCTTCAGCACATCAGTTCTGTCCATATGGAGAGGGAAAGAAATAAAATGCAAGGCACAGGTACATGCTTTGACATCTATCTTAGATGAAGATATAATTGCAGACTTTCAGTACAGAACTTGCAGAATTGAATCTACAAACCTTGTGCAAACCGGTGTGCTCGCATGCATACTCTGAAGGTGACTGACAGTTGACTATGTCTTGAGATGCCATAGAGGAGTAAAACATACAACAAGAAGGAACAAGAGGAAAACCAAGAGTGAGAGGCAGAGAGAGTATGAAAGAGAGATGATGATGGTCACAGCACAGGGGAAATATGCTCCTATCATGAGGGCAAAATTGAAGAGTGCCTAGGGGGCAACTCCGCTATCTTGCTCTCTGTCTCCTCCTCCTCTTGCCCTGTTTTCCCATTCCTCATCCTTCCTGCATTCTCTTTTTTCCCCCTCCTTCTCAAATACTACTTTAACTCTATCTCTTACAACACGTGTTAACAAAAACAGCTGTCCAACAGTCTTTCTTTAGATAAGCAGGATTTAAGTCCTAGCCCTTCAGTTGGCAGGAAGCTCAGGATCGGTACTACATATTTTTTCTTCTCTTACTTCTCAGAGTATAGTCATTATTTACCAACACAAGAGGTCACTTCTCAGGAGGTTGTAAACCTTTACAGTATTTTACCAAGTGACCACTTGTGGCATCTTGATATATAGGTTTCCAGTTTTTGTGAAGGCCATTTACATGTAAACTTCCTCACTGTTGATGTGCTTAAACAGTGTGATCTATATAGTGTTATAGATGCCACAAAATAGGTTTACCATCTATCCCATAATATGTGTATAATGAAATGAAATTAAAATATACAGTATGTTATGTTTTATTTACTCATACAACACATACTATGTCTCTCATGCCATTATTTGATTATTTGAGCACAGCTAAGTGTCCCTTTTTCCCTTTCCTTGCCCTTCCTCTTTTCAAATTCATACCTCTTTTTCTTGATTTTCTTTTTTTCTCTCCATTTCTCTTTCTTTCCCCTCATCAACTTCCTCCCTTTCCTTTTCCACGTCTCCTTTAGTCCCACTTCATGTGTGTCAGTTCTCTTCGGCTCTTGCCTCGTCACTTCGTGCCTCTCTTTCTTTCTCGCTCCCTCTTTCTGCCACTCTCTCAGTGCGTCACTTCGCCCTCCCTACCTGTCTCTCTAGTCACTCGTGTTGTGTTGTATTATAAACTCTCCTGAAAATCAAAGGTAGATGCAGGTACAGCTTGGAGAAGAATCAAGACATATGTATTCACTCAAAGTTTGGCTGCCTTATAGTGCCACCGCCTCTGTTTTTTAAACCAGTGTTAATACATACAGTACATAAATGTTTTTGTATATTAATAATAATCTTAAGTCCCACTTTTCAGTGATAGACATAAAATATACAACATATTAACTAGTGTTAATATGACAAGCACTCAAAAGTTCAAATTTGAATAAAACCAAAGAGCTGCAGACTAGCAAAAGACACTACACTAGCTTAAGATTACAATGTAGCAACAACCTTTTTTAATCTGTAGTCCAAAAACTACTATCTATACATATCTTAGTAACAGAATAAGTAATGTGACAATTTGAAAATGATTTTATTCATGGTGGACGGGGTCCACCATCCAGTGGATGTCTACCTATTCATGAGGGATTTAAATGAAAAGCATGTACATTTTAAATTTTTATCTAATTAATATTATCCCTGATGGTTTATTGTTCACTCTCCTAGGACTGTATTAGGTCTGTATTAAGTTACTACTAAAGCTAACCCATTACTTCACATTAAAACCATTCAAATGGCATAACACGGGGTGGCTTTTATTGTGATGCAGTACAGTTAGTGCTAACATCTAAAACAGATTAACACATTGATATGAAATAATGTACATAAGACAGTGGTCATGTTGGGCATTTTTTTGATCAAAACAAAAAAGATCAGCCACAGTGAACTAGAGTTTTCATGTTCTGTGTGTGGGTAGAACTTTACGGGTTTTTAAGAAATGCTACTACATAAGCAGCACTGACTTTTGCCATGTCTTGTTTGGAATTAAAATAAAATAGCCAATAGCCGCTTTCAAGAAAAACTGGAAAAGTAAGGTGAATCCTGTGCATAGCTTGTTTTTTCCAGCTCCTCTTTTCAAGGTCAAGAATTAATTTTCAGTCTCATCCATGCCAAGATGCTTGGAAACTGGAAACAGAACAGATCTGTGCTTCTCAGTTTCTATTCGTGAATGATGTGTTTTCATTTTTGACATTTTCTTTTATGCACACAGACACGCACTGCTCACACACACTTGTATTCCTGCGAAGTGACAATCTTTGCCTCTGATTTGCCAACATGGACAAGACGTCCTAGCAGTGCTCAGGAAAAATGGAAATTTCAGCATCTACAATTCAAAATCAACTGGGCAAAATCTATCTGCTGAGAAAGATTGTACAATATGATTGTTTCCTAAGCGAACAAGAATACAATGCTGGTGAAGCTGTGGACCCAGCATACATAAGACAGCAGATCATAGGCAAGGAAATAAATCACAGCAAAGATCAGAAAAAGAATTCAGAAAAATGAGAACTGTAAAAAGAGATAACTCACGAATGAATACTCATGCAGTGTGACGGCTCGCTGTAGTTGTAACTCACAACCCAGGCAGATTCCCACCACACAGGCACTTCACACTCCTTACAAACGCTGCACATACATGGATAAAGGCTGTAGGAGTATCCACAGATGCAAATCACAGACAGACAGAAGGATGGACGCACACACACATCTAACCAGCTGACTCTAGTGTTGCTAGGTTACTTTGTGAACTAGGTTACTACATGTAGGAAATATTTGCATAAATCTCACATGGGTGCTAATACACCATGAGAGAACTGTATGTGTGTGTGAGAGTGAGTATAGTTGTCTAGTGGGATCAATAATGGTGATCAGCCTCAGTTTGACTTTAGAGCATGCTACAGTGTCAGCAGCAAGATTAAGATATATTTGTGAGTCTCTAGTTGAATATGTCTGAAATACAAATGTGAGAGTGTTTGAAATTCAAATAGTGTGCATTCAAAATGTTTAGGTGTATTTGCATAATGTGTGACTGCTTAGGCTAGTGCTTTGCTTGAGATATTAAGCAATGTGTGCCGACTCCTTTCTTCTCCTTTCCTTAATTTCCTTACACCATATTTCCTGCTCTTGATTATCCCTGTCACAGTTTTCCCTCCTTCCAATCTCCTTGTCCTTTCCCTGCAACTCCTCGTTAGAGCAAACTAATATCAGTACTAAGTGGAATTCTAATATCAAACAGATGGAGGAGGCTTAATAACACTTGATCTCATTACAGTGCAAAAGAAATAGTTTAGCAGTCATCTTTCCTAAACGGGATTTAAGTAAAAGGCAGGCTCTGTGTCCGCTGCGCTACATGCTGCACAAATCAATATTTGGGTAGATTTTACACATGCACACATACAGGTACTAAAACACACCCAGCAGCCTACAGATACACTTAAAAAGATGAACGCTGTGTCGAGCAGAGGGCTGTGCTGTCACCCCTGGCAATAGGGACGCAGCTGTGCAATAGGTGAGAAGAGAGTAAAAATACTGTTTTCTTGTGATAGAGATAGTGTGTGTGTGTGTGTGTGTGTGTGTGTGTGTTCTACCTTCTCCTGTTGGCTGTGCTTAGCTTACCCCCATCCAACTACCACCAACAGTACTTTTTAGTACTCATCAAACAGACACACACGCACACACATACAGGTACACTTAAATGCTGTTCAGAGTGGCTTAGAAGTGAATATAGAGCCCTGTACACTTTTAACATGTAGCTCTTTTCTCAAATCATGTCAAGAAATACTCAAATCAGTGCTGTGGAGCCCCTTTTTGCCTGGACACAATAAATAGCCTGATGTGAGACATGAAGAGAACTGTATGTGTGACACTTTTTGCCAGGAATGTGTGTGTACATGACTGGGCCAACAGAGGGCCTTGCCCAGTGATGCCGAGTTGTGTTGCGGGGAAATAGATTTTTGTTAGATGAACAAGACAAGCTACGGTATAATCAGTCTGAATATGTTTACAGCCATGTTAGCAGGGAAGTACGTAAAATCTCAAGTATTTGTATTTGTTACTATTTAAACTAC
>JAUBNQ010000003.1:14978807-14994637 GCA_032353495.1 Ctenopoma kingsleyae | reverse complement strand
ACTGAAAGGTGTCTATATGGACACTGAAGGACACAGCAGAGGAAAGTTTGTCATTTGTCATCTCCGTCTTGTCAACTATTTTCTAATATCAACACATCATATATTATCACTTCCATAACACACACACCTGTCATAAGTGGCAATGTCAGGCATGACATATCACAGTGGCAGCTGTGAAAAGCTTTGTTGCTGTTAAATAAAGAGGGTTTCTGTTTCTTACAGAAACATTTTGATATATTTGTGATTTAGCTTGCACAGAACATCATAACCTATCTTGCCCTAAATGCATATGTGCACACACACAGGGCATTTCTTTAAGTGGCCCTCTCGCTAGGTCTAATTGAGCGGAATCTTCAGAGCTCCATTTTGTCTGGTAAATCCAACTCTGGGCAAGAGTGATGTACGGCAGTATCAGCTAAGGTGGTGATGGATAAATAGATGAACAGCGAGGATAAATAAACAAAATGACAAATGGATGAGAGCTAGATTGAGTAAGTGTTTTGAGCCAGTTACAGAGACAGAGCAGATAGATTCTGCTAGACGCCAGATGGGTTGAAGAGCGCAGACGTCACAGTGGTAACAAAAGACGCGGCAGAAAAGAAGGAGGGGAGAGGGAGGAGAGAGGAGAGGAAGAGGCGGAGACTGAGGCTAAGAATAGTAGTACTGTTCTCAGCTGGTCTACTATTTTTCATTTTACTACATCACTACTGGGCCAGCCGGCACTCGTCCGTCTCTCATTTCCTTCTACCACTGTCTCTATAGGACATTTTCCAAATCTCTGTAATGTCAGCGTCTCCGTTTCCCATTGAAATAAGTAAAATAATTCTGTGACTTCTGAAAACACTGCATACAGCTCAAACCGCTGTATGTAGTGGACTACATTTCTAAAGGAACAACATCTACAGAGGAATAACTCGGTCAATACTGCTTCACACGTGAGATCAAACACAAGACCCTAGAGGCCGCAGAGAGAGAACAGAGTTAGTGGCACGCTTCTGATCCCCACTTTCTTAGAGCTGCTGCACTGACGTAGGTTAATCCTTGAGAGGTTCCACTGGGAACTCCGGAGGATGGATTTCAAGGACGCTCAAGACAGAAATGGGATTTATATGTGAGGGTATAGGTGACAGGTTGCAGGAGGAATTTGTATTTGTGTGTGTTTGCACATGTGTGCTCTCTACTTACCACAGTCTCATCAGGAAATGGTGCTCCATGTCTTCAGGTAGAAATGACTGGCTGAATAACTCACTGTCAATCACTCTGTGGAAAGGAAGAGACAAAGACACATGAGGGACACTCTATCATACACCCTATCATAGCTAGCAAGAAGCATTCAGTTCTGGTTCTCCGTCATTTCCCTGCAGTACATGCCTCCCTCTGTTGTGGGAAAAGCACCCCTCCCCATAAGCCCCGACCTGTAAATGGGTCCCTGGCAGTGCCTGAAGACGCAATGTGGTGGAAAATGTGTGGCTGTGCCTGTTGGTCCCGAAACAAGAAGCTCCCCTGCTTGGAGCGCTAGGCCGCAAATGGAGGGATGGCAAGGGGATAGGATGAGAAGACAGGAAGGACGGCGGAGAGAACAACATTAGTGATGGAAATAAAGGGCTGGGAGTGAGGGATGGAAAGAAATAAAGATAGAGGAAAGGGCGACTGAGAGGCTAACAGCTTAATTGAGTGTGTGCTGCATCCAATTACCTCCTAAAGGTGGCAAAATGTGTGAAGTCATTTAGACTTACAAATAGGAAAAAAAAAGCACCCACTGAGGTTTACACAAAATAACTGTGTGTGTGTGTGTTTCACCTGATGTTTGCACATTCGTTTATAGTAGGCAATGACCAACTTGCGTTTTCTCAATTGGAAATTAAAAAAAAAAAAAAAGAGAAACAGCATAGCGTTGTGCATTCATCCAGCTAAATTGAGTTGAATGCTAAATGCTACTAAGCTAACTGCAGTCTCAGTGGAGGATGCCACAAGGTTCCACACATTTTATTACCCTTCCATTTGCACTTAGCATTAGTTCAGTGATTACTATTAGCTGTTAGCATTAGCTCCCTGGGCTTTTTTCTTGCTGTCATTTTGTGCTTCATTATAGTTAATGCACACTCTGTGTGTACTTGGGGCTCCATGGCAACAGTGGATAATATACAGTGTAGATGTACTTGTTTGAATCCATGTTAGGAGTCATTTATGTGATTTACATGATGATGAATTCCTTCAATTCCCAAATGCCACAACAAGAGTCTGATATCTTTTTACCAGCATACCACCTGGTAATTAGAGTTTGCTAAGCAGAGTTGTGTCATATGTGGCATTCAGACACTGAAGGGCATAGTCCATGATCACAAGGTTTTTAATATGCATTGTGTGACATGAGGCGTTGTATCTTTGCAATCCTACACAGAGGATCTGCCGCTGTCGTTCGTCACGCGGAGCATGGCAGATGCTCTCACAAGCTCCCATTGATTTGCCGGAAAGTGTGTATGTAAGTGTGCATTTTACAGCAAGTGTGTGGGTGTGATGTGTCGCTAGCTAGCTGCAGAGATAATTAGAACACAACTCTTTTGCTGTCCCTGCAGGCCGCAGATCCAGCTGCTTTCATCTAATATAGGTCAGCTGTGACAAAGCCCTCAGCATGGACACTGATCAGCTCTGCTAGGTCTCTCATATAGAAAATATGAACATGCACGGGCGAGGCAGGCTTTCTTGCATGGGATGTATGTTAAACATGTACGCAGAGCTGTTTGCTTGTATGTACACACACGATGGTTTTTACATTAATGATGGCAGTCGCACCGGGTGTGTGAGTTCAGAAACATTCACCCACGCTTCAGCTGCCCACCAGTTTTTAGCAACTGCCGAAAAACAGCCCAATACATGAATACTCTGGATAGTGCAAATGAGAAACTTCAGGTCAGATCTCTCACAGCAAAAAGAAAATATTACCGGACATAGTCAATGCAAATTTATTCACTTGTTCCAAAGTCAATGCTAGACTGGAAATTGTGCTCAGTTTTAGTGTCTTCCAGTAAGTGTTGTCTAATACTCACTGACTTGAGGGTTACTTGAGCTTATATTCACTTGTGGTACTACATAGAGCTATACACTCTCAGCTGAGGTTGGTTTCAGGAGCTCCACAACCCTTAACAGGACAAGTGGTTAGGTTGATGGATTGATATGTGTCTCTAATATTTATGGGAAATGTAGTCTTATACCATTCTAGTGCATATTTTCAACAATGAATGTGAACAATGAATCGTACTGTACACGGAGGCAATATACTACATGTCATTTCAATATATTTATTGTGCTCTATCTCTGAGAGTTTTTTTTAAGTTGTCTTTACAGAAACAGTATAATATTTCAACATTTCACGTCACATAACATGCATGCAATCCATTCTGACAATGAAAAAGATTGAGGTATTCTTACAGTTTACAGTTTATTCTGACAGTTTTCTGTCTAGCAGTAAATGCCTAGAAATCATGATTCTTTGTTCTCATGTTACTCCAAGTTTTGAAATGTATCTATTCTTTGGCAACAAAGCTCTGGGCCTTGAAAATCTCCTCTGCATAACCTCTAAAATGCAGAGAGGGCTACACCCTATACTTAAATATTCTCATACTGTATCTGGAACTTTTAAGATCTTTGTCCACATACTACCTGCCCACATGATCCCTGCAGGTCACCAATGGTTACCTCACTGAGCGTCCAGGGCAAAGACTACGGAGATTTATGGGGTGTATGCTGAACGAAGCAAGGGAGGCTAAAACAATTATTTTCTCCTTTTCTCTCCATACCTTACACTCTGACCCTGTGTTTCAAAGGCCACATTTATTAAGTGCCACTGCTGATATATTACAAGTGTACAACTGAAGTGACTGCTTCACTTCCTCAGGTGTTTTATCTAACTTATTTTATTGATGACCAACTCAGCAGAAAAACATCATTATCTTCTACTCGCAGTACAACAGCGGGCTCACTAATGGGGCAACAATTGGTGCAAATTACACAGTGAACAAGTAGCAGCGTAGCCTTTGGGATGGCTTGATTGAGAGGCCTATGCTCTGTCGCTCTGCAGGAGATGCTTTCTCCTGAGTGTAATCACCTTTCTCATTCATGTTCCATATTCATTCTTTTTTTTTCACATGGCCTGAGAGTGCAAAGCTAGAAAGTAGGGTCACGCAGGGCTTTAAACAGCTTCGGCTATTTATGCAAATACAGTACAGTCAATATTTGATAGTCTGCTACTTTTCTACTTTCTAACAAGCGACTGCGGTAAGGGCAATAATTAGGAATAGATGTGCCACGGATGCCCCACAGGACTGAGCAGCTAGGCCGGTTCATACCAGGTGAGGGGAGGACAGGTTTGGTCCGACCACTGCAATCAGAAAATAATGAGAAACCACACAGGAAGCAATGTAAGATTGCCCTGCTTAGCTTTAATGGCTGCATGGAACTACAGCTTCTATAGCAGCACAGGGGGGCAACCTTCTGGACCTCAAGGGTCACTACGCTGCTTGCTTGCAACTGCTGATTACCTGGGTGGAGTGGGGGAAATCACACGTATATACGTAATGTTATGCTTATTGGTTTTGAGAGGAACCACAACTTTTTAATCTATTTATCCCACAATGCCATTTCTACTTATGCTCCTCTTTTGATGTTGCTTTTTAAATATGAATATTGACATCACAGATGATGGGACTTATGTCCAACCGTGAACCACACAAATTCCTCACAGCTTTCCAGAGAACACAGCAGTATATTTAAAACCGCGTTAAAAGTCACAGTTGTATTTAAGAACTGGCTGCCACTGTGTATGAACAGTATATATACTTAAAAAATGTATTTTTTTCATTAAACAATCTTTGTTAAAAGCATTGTGCTGCTGTATTCTCAACTTTGTGGCAATTACTAAACCCAGAAAGTCTGAAGGCTTAGTTCCGTCTTCAAACCACTGTCCTACATTTAGGACATAGCACATAGATTCTTAATAACTTCTTAGGGATTTCTACAGGATTAGGTTCAGACAACCCAAACAACTTTCTTAACACCAACCATTTCCAATTAGATCCTATTAACAGAACACTGACTTCAGCTTTGCAAACACCCTATAGGGGATTTCTGTCAGCTTAAGAGAGGGGGAAAAGTTTAATAACAGCTGCATGTATGCCTTCCATATAGCAGGTTTTTTATAGCAGGTTGTGGTGTTCCTCATTCCAGCATATCATAAAGTGTGTGATAATGCCCAAATCCCACTAACATAAGTTATACAGTTAAGTGTCATGTCTGTTTTAGATACATACTGCATCATACTAATTTCTGTACGTCGGCAGGACAGCATGTATGAATTAAAGGCCCGATGCAAACTGCCGACTGAGAAGGGCTCAATTAAGAGATTTAGATGCTGTGTGGGACAGGCCTTCGCATTAAAAGACAGGGTGGGGAGAGGAGTAGCATTCCAGTATTTCCCAGGTTTTCTATGGAAGCAAATGCAGATGTAGAAAATGGCAAATGCAAAAGTAGAAAGATGCTTTAGAGGGAAAGCTTAAAAAGTAAAAGTAAAAGAACTATTAATTCTGTTAAGGGTAGATAGTGTAAACGGTAAGGGATTTTGTGATTCTACTTCATACAGAGGAGTCTAAGATCTGTCTTGCAAAAACAAAAGCAATATCAATGCATTTTTAGGGAACTGCACTAATTAGTAGATATGCCAGCATTCACTGATAGGTTTGAGACACAAATTTGTGCCTTTGTTGAAATTGGAAAATCGTTTTACCAGTGGTTTTGAGAGAACTAGAGTGTCCAAAATAAAAGAAAAAATTTAATTTTATAAACTTGTATAAAACTTGAGTATAAGCTGGCATGGTTTGCATTCAACCATGGATTATTAAGAGAAACAGAGCGCTAGATGAGACATAGAGGGGCGAATGGTACAAATGGAATGAATTGTGTGAAGTTAATGTGCAGTTAAAGTGGCTATAACCAATATTTTATAATAATGAGTCAACTGACAATGTGAAAACAATGTGAAAAGGGTCGCTCATGATGAACCTGAAGAGCTATTACTCAAATCTCCGGCTCCTTTCAGCTTTTCTGAGCTTTATAGCAGCTTATAGCTTAGCTGTGCTTATTGCTTACCAGCTAGAAACTACCTTAAACACTCATTCATGAAACAGCAGTCAGATAGTTAGCGGCTGGCTGGTTAAGACGGCGGAGCACGTTAGCAGCTCTAAAAGGCAAATATTTCCATCTGCACTAAATGGACTGTTTTAAATCTTCACTATGTCACTAGACTGCTACCACCACCTTTTCACATCTTAATTAATAGCCTTCTTTCTGTACACTAATAGCAAGGATTTATAACACCATGACCTAAAACAAACTGTTCATAGTATCAGGAAGATTCATTGAATGTTGTTTTCTGTTGCACACTGCTTAGATCATTTCTACATAATTTATTTTGATGCTTTGAAACTCTTCTGGCACGAACTCATGCTTGCACATTTTTGGCCCGCTAAATGACCTGTTTCTACATCAGGGGCGTCACCTTGCCAAATCCTTTTCTCCACATAAGCAGCTGGACAAAGACATAGCAAATAGACATGCATGCAGGGAGCTGGATACACCCCCCCTCTCTTATCTTAATGTGTTATAGAGTTTGTTCTTACTGTTCACAAATCAAATGGGCATACCGGCTCAAGACTTGCCTGTGGATATACTGCACATTAGAGTGAGGTGGTGTGTGGTGTGTTCTCAAGCTGGCACAGAACTGGATACATAAATCAGAGGAAGCGCCACTGAGAAGAACAGAGGAAGTAAACAGAGACAGAGGTGGATGGAGTGTTGGTTAGGAAGGACGAGGTTGACATGAGGAAGGTTGAGATGGATCAGGGATATGAAATGGAGAGACAAAGGCTTCCTTTTGCTAAGTAAATCATGTATTGTTGTTACTGTGCATGTGTGTAGGCTTGCAGAGCTTGCTTATATGAATGAGTATGTATACGTGGGCACACAGCTGGAGCTGCCTCACAGTCGTGTATCTTTATGGGTGCACTCACACACGCATATTCTCTGTGGTCAGGGCAAAACACTTAGAGCCCAGCTTCCTCTCCACTACTCACCTGACAGCTCACCATTTTTCATAGCATTCTCTCGCTCTTTCTCGCTTCCTCAACTCTCAAAGATCCCTTGGTTCTAATTAGGTGATTCCTTGGCAGCAGCTGAACACGGTAAGTGAATGTTTCTTCTCCATTCACTCTCTGAGTCCCTTTACCCTATTGCTACCATCCACTTGTACAACTCAAACCAGTCTTCCTTTGCCACGTCACTGCCCAGCCTTTTCATTTACTCCTATTCCTCTGTCCTTTCCTTATTTTCTCTAAATTACTTGGCTCTCCAAGGACATGAGTATAGGCTGATGAGAAACAACAGCACAAAACAAGTCAAAAACATTACAAAAACAATGGCCTAAAAACAAATTAGCTGATTTCAATGTGGACTCACACTGCCTCCCGTTATTCGCTATATTCATAAACGATTTGCAATTTGGAGAATGACTAAAGTTATGATTAATTCATTCCACTGCTGCTGGTGAAAATAGCAGTAGCAATGATGCCCCAGGACATCTAGACAATGAGTATCTTTCTCATTATACCAAGTCAGACCTCCAAAAGATTTGGTGTATATGTAGGTGTTAGAACATATTCAAAATGCACAGTGTACAATATGCACAATGTAATTTTTCGTCCGTGTCCTTTCAACTAAAACTCAATTCCAAGCTTGCTAATACATTACGGATCATTGGCCAAATATAGTGGCAGCACACTGATTACAGAAATAAACGATGCATGCGATTTTGCCCCATTGTGTGTGTATAAATGCGTTCACTTACAATTGTGTGTGTTTGGATGCACACAGAGAGGTCACTTAAGAGAGGCAGTCTCAAGCCAGTAAAAGGAGTGGAGTAGGATGACCATTAGTGTCAGACTATTGGTAATATGACACAAGGGTCACAGTGTCTAAACGTCATCTGCTTCAACTCAAATGCACACTCTATTCTTGCATTTAAATTTTATCATATGTTTTACTATTATGATGAAAGTATGTAGTGTAAGCACACTTCAACTTCTTATGGTACACTACCTCAGTTTTGCTTTAATTTTCTCACGCTGCAGCTAACAATTACTGCTTCTGTCTGTCACACTTCAAATGACACTTCGACTGCTTTCATCTTTCACACTGATTAATACTACTTCAGTACATAATCTACTGTATGTATTGTACACTTAGTCTTATTGCCAACAACACTTTAGTATATTTTAACCTGTTAACATTTTCAATCTATGCATACGTAAGTTTGCACGCTTGTGTTTTCTTATCGTTTCTCTAATGGGTCCATTTGTAAATTGAGTCTTTTCCATGACAAACTAGACTGAATCATTTCAGCTATCTTATAACACATTTTAGTGAATTTGTTGGTTTATTTAAAGTACTTACAATAATTTATAGAGTGCTTTGGTTTTATTTTTAATAAAAACATCAGCTATTTCAGATTTACTCTCAATATGATCAAATGCAGTTATATACTGTAATTGTTTCTCCTTTCGTCCTCTCTCTACCACATTCCAATTTACAGTGTTTGACAACATCAGTTCTCCACCTTTCACTTTATCTAGCACAATGGACTTCAGCCAATCAGATGTGCCCATTTCCACAAGAGGAGGGGGATTAATAAATCAGAGCGGAGTGTAGGGGTCATGTTAAGGTCACAGATGATGTCACGGTGGAGCGAATCTCTTCAAGTGAAGTCATCAAAGCCTCATTATTCCTTTCACTCAGGTCCGCTTGGGAAAATTAGCTTTAACACTCAGGTGTGTGTGCACACGTTTCACAGTTTAATTTGTGTCAGTGCCCAGTGTGAGTGTGACCAAATTGGCTTTTCTATGCTTTTGCATGTGTATGCGTGTGTAGCTTTGTGCATCAGTGCTAATTGAGTTTAAAATTCAGCCGTTCAAAGAAACCCAGCACTTGTGGTTAGATGCTGTTCATGGAAGAGGATGCATCATCAAAAACTGTACGATCAAACAGCCACATTACAATGATGAGCATTAAGGGGGAGGCAGGGAGGAAGAGAAAGAGAAGACGACACCAAAACTGAAGACTGAAATACATGTATCTTTCCTTCTTTTACCTGCTGATCTACCCTAATTATTTACATTTTTGATTAATCGTTTTCATTTAAATGACTGACAGAAAGTCGCACAGAGAAAAACTAATGATAAACAAACAGGAGAGGAGTTTATTTATCTTGAATCATCAGCCTGTCGTCACGCAGAGCAGTGGAACCACTGGGCGTAACATTCGTCACGGACTGACTGCCTCCGCTACAATTTGAATATTTCTGTTTGCATAATGCACATAGGTTTGTGTGTCTAATTACACTATTACGAGCATCAAAATTGATTGCTTGCTCCTGTTTGGGAAGTCGCTCTTGATCTAAACAGTCATTTGGAGTGTGTGTGCATGCGTCTGTGTTTGCATGTTTTCTAAAAGCAAATGAACCGGTGACCTTTATGTGAGGAAGGGAGGAAGAAAAGCCACACACACACACTGGTTTAATGCATTTCTTTTGCAGATTGAAGATTCACCTTGTCAGGGGATCATGTAAAAAAATCTCCATCACATGGAGCTTTGCTAAAGGCCAGCATCATCACGGCTGCTTTGTGAGTCTCTAGGTAACTGCTGCACGTATTAGCCACATGTGGATCACACCCACATAATATAGTAAACATGATGGCATGGAAACAAACGCATCCAGGCATCAGATGGAGGCAGCCTTTGGTTTTCCTAAGACACTGTATGTATGAATGCATGTGTGAAATAAATACAACAAACTGCCCTTATTTCTTCTTTTTATGTGATGTAAAGCACAACTACAACTAAGCTGTAATTTAAACATCCATTTTCTGACTGTACATAATCAGTTGATACCAATTAGGGTAACAAAGTTGAAAAGACCAGAACTGCACTGCAAATGTCAAAAAAATAAAAACCCTATATGAAAACCCAACAGAAAGAGAAAGTGAGGGACGACAAGAAACTAATTAGCAGATGGGAGCAAAGCAGCACCAAGAGTTTTGACAATGAAAAATGTCAGAATTCGAAACCTTTCTCCCCCTCCTCCTCTATCCATCCTGCCCCTCTCATTAATTGGCTGTCACAGTTATGAGCATCTTGATTTATGTCTTGTATGTGTGTGCGCACATGTGATTATTGTCATCATCAGACTACTGTGGGCTGTGGTTGGCCCCTGGGTGATGAGTGACCACATCATTAGAGGAAGGTGATTATCTTATCCTGTTAGACAATGCCAACTACCCTAGGTGACCTACACACAATAATCCCTCCTTTCTCTCACTAGTTTCTGTCTTCAGTTTCCATTAATCTGTAAGTTTTCATACTTTTGATTCATTTCTCCTTCTCCTTCACTTTGCTTTCTCTCACATCACAACTATGTATGAACAAACACAACAATGGCTGGGAAGTCAGACAAACTGTGAATAAGTGGATGGGAGTGGATAGTGCCGTCTGAGTGTTAATGACAACGGTAATGAGAAAAATGCCAGTGTGTGTGTCTGTTTGCTAAGTGCCCATATGTGAGCTCATGTCCATATACTGTGTTTCCTTTTAGGGTTATAAAAGTTTAGAAGGGAACAATCGAGTGTCACAGAAAAAAAGAACAGAAATGAAAAACTGTAAAAAGAGAGATAACCAAGGGTCATATAAGCTAAGGAATTTTACTCTGCCATTTTTGCTGCTTGGCTTGTATCCCTTAAGCAATACAGGGATTAGTGTAGAATTTGTTCTGTGAAGCTCCTGCTGTACTGTGTGGCTGTGATCTAAAGAAATCCATCTCAATGCATTAAGACCTGCGGGAAAGCTCCGTTAAGAAAACAGTACAGGTTTCAAACATTTAAGTCATGGTGTATAGATCTCTTTCAGAATGTAAAAGGACGGGTAGATAAAAAAGTATCTATCTACATGTTATCTGGCTTGGGAAAGCAACTCACTTTAGCTATTGCATGTTTGAGATGGAAGATTTTATGTTAATTAATTTTCAGTACACAAACAGCAAACAAAGTTCCAAATATTTCTCTTCCTCCTTGTATCCTATTTAACTTTCCCTTACGAATTATGGGAAAACAACACTTGAAGACATTATTCTCATTTCTGTGCTCTAAAGAATAAAACTTTATTTATGCATTGCTTAGCAGAAATGTAGCTTAGCATTAAGACTGGAGGCAGTGACAAACACCTAGCCCGATTAGATTTTAGATTATTAGAAGACTGATAACTTAGTCATGGTGGTGGCTTTGTGAGGCAGTAGTTGGGTGCATGGTTCTTTTAGGTTGTACTAACATGATGGTAATGGGATGCAGATAAACTAATGTTAATATTTCAATGTACCATTTTCATTATTGTGGGAACAACAATTATGTGCTATAACTATTTCTTGGCAATCAATAGTCGGATTTCAGGCAAGACGTTTGTGTGTAGATTAAACAAACGATGCGTTAAGAAAAATTTTGAGTTTTGGTAGGCATTTAAGGAAAGATCTTGGGAAAGATCCAGCCAACTGTTTCCCCCTCCTTCTAATCTTTATGCAAACATAAGTTAATGGCCTATCATTTGTAGATAATTAGCCTACTCAAACTCAGGAGGGAGACTCGTTGTTCACCAGTTGTGGGGTCAGTGATAAAGTGTCCTTGGGCAAAAAACCTTATGTTGCTCCCAGTGGGTCAGGTCAGCGTCTTGCATGGCTATTCCTCTGTCATTGGTGTGTGAGTGTGTGTGTGTGTGTGTGAATGGATGAATGACAAGCAACATACTTTAGGTACTGATAAGGTAAAAATGTGCAGACCATGTACAAACATAAGCGTGGCAAGAAAGCTAATATTTCCCAAAATATGTTGGGAATAACTGTTCTTTTAAATACTCTACATCTTTAAGAATTAAAACGTTATGGTTAAGAATTACTAAATAATTAACTAGATGAACAATACTAGGTTTGAGGTAATCGTGCTCTATATGATCAAAGAAGACAAGTAGGAGCACATTTACTGTGTATTGGGTGAAAGCACTAATGTCTTAATTAATTGTCTTCAGAAGCTTTCTGTATGTGACTACTTAGTATAAAAACACTATAATGCTTCTAGTCATAAATCAGACCATGTTATGGGAACACAAACAGGTCTGATTTGAAGCAGAACTAGCAGGTTGCAGAATATGAGAATATGAGCGGCAGTTTTGAGTCACTTCCTGCAATGCTGTATCTCATTATCTTCCTGTGTTAATCCGGAGATCTGCTCATTAAACAGAGCAAGAACATCCACACACTGTCAGCAACTCTAAGTGCCAACACACAGGAAAGTGTTCACAAACAGAGGTGCATGCAAAGAGACACACCCTGTAGCTCACTCACTCTACATGTGTGTCACTCACACTGAAGTCATTTTTGCTTCCATCACATGCTGAAATGCTTTGGGTATTCAATATGATATATGTGGGGCATTTTACTAACACATTATTCATACTTGACAATCTCTATGAATATACTAAGGCCAAGATTTTCACAGTTTGCCTGACAAACTAGTGCATTTGTTTATGTAGCTGAATGTGTGTGTCCGTGTTCATAAGAGTGTGTTTTTGCGTGGGTTGGAATCTGTTTGGAAATATGAATTATCTCTCCCCAAAAACATGAAAAAATACAATATGTATCTTTGGCCAAAGAAAGCTGTCAGACCTGATCTCTGTCTGTCCCCGCTCTGTGCATCTGTGCGTGTTGCTGCTTATTTTAAATTCATGCATTTCTCATTCGCTGGCAAAACTTCTTCAGAGCAGTTCTTAACCAAAATGATTTCTTAAACCATGTACTGTAAAACCACTTCACTCGAGATGGATCCTTGCCTAACATTACTGTGGTATTGCTTTTCCTCCGTTCTAGTCCACTCGGAGCACTCAGTGACATCCATGTTGCATGAGAATATTTATGGGAATCAGTCACACAAACATGCGTGCGCACAATCTCTCACAACAATACATACAGCAGCATGAGTGCATATTGTGGAATTCATTAATGCATGTGCGCGCACATAGTTTGAATTCGTGAGTTCGAGAGTACTTGTACTTTTATTAATTCATAAAATGAGATCACCACAAGCCTCACAAACCATAATTTAGTGTGCACTGCGCTAACGGCTGGATGGATCTCAAATAGAGCAAAGTTACATTTCCCCCGCTGTCCTTTACATGACAACAAAGCCGGCAAATGCAGCTATTTTTGATCTGATGAAGAGCGTAAGAGAGGAGCACTACAGACAGACAGAGGCAGGGAGAGAAATTGCCTGAACTCAGCGTGCTTATGATGTTCATCAGCTGAAATGATGGAGGTTAAATGGAAGAGGAGAGAATTATTGCCAGTTGGATGAGAAGAAAGAGCTAGCATGTGGTTAACAGGGGATTAAAAACCAGCATGTATATTGCACAATTAGGAGTATATATTTAGTTAATAAACATCTCATCTCCTGGATTCTCTTTTGTTTCTGCTCCTTGTTGCAGATTTCCTCTTCTCTCTTGTCTTGAGGATTTGGGCAGAATGCCAGCAAAGACAGTGTGTTTGTGGCTCCCAGTAGAGAGTGTGTAAACTAGACTCCTAACCCCCCCATAGGAGAGCCAGACTGTCAAATATACAGTACTTACGACAGCTGGTGCAGCTGTATGGCTTACTGGAAACTGCATCAGGCCCACTCCTGCATTCGTGCATTGGGATGTATTTAGAAGATGAAGTGAAGAAGTCGTATGCACCAATGCCTTTAGTGAATGCCCTCTTTAACTGCACTAAAGAAGCTGATGTCTGAGTTAGATGATTTGCTTTCTTGTTCCAGACTCACCAGATTGTGACCCATCCTCCGCTTTTTTCCCGCCTGCCTTTTTAGCTTGCTTTTTATTTTCCCTATCTTAGCATCAGCAGTTTTCCTTTATTTCACTGGCACAAGTTTCAAGCTGAGACAAGGTTGCTCGTGATGAGGTGAGTTCATACAATATTTCAGAGCGGCTCTCTGAAAGAGCAGGAGTGTGATGAAATGAGATTCAGCCTCACATTTCGGTGGGTGTAAACTACAGTTCCAGTCTGTTCACCTGGAAAAATATGAGACAATGGGAGACAGTCCATCGGGAGAGTAGATCCGTAAATGCCATCCAAAGTCTTCACTCGGGGTGCGGCTTCACACTGTTTCCAAAAGGGATTGTTATCATTCAGCCAGGAAGCATTTGCTGGCAGCTATGGAGGCTGTCAGACACTATGAACTGTAATCCAATGAGCCACATCTCCTCTCGACGTGGCCTGGCTGCCACTTGAATGTATTTCTATATGAGCCTGGACATAATTCCCCCATATTAGTATTTATCAAGCCCTCTCTTCCACCTGAAAATGATTTTGCACTGCTGGGTCTATTGTAACATCTTTTTCTCCTCCACCACTATCTGTCCACGTATTTTACTGAGTTTATTTCTGCACAGTCAAAGGACTCTGGTTGAGCTTCAATAGTTTTGCCACAAGAGATTCAGTAGAGACTCTCAGGACTCAACAAGCTTTCACAGAGGTGAAATTGAAATGGACAAGGCACTTTAAGAGAAAGTGGGTGCACCAAAAAGGTAAATTACAACATTTGGAATATGTTCCATCCGTTTTGTGTATGAGTATGTTTTGTCTAAGTGTGTCCTTTTATTCCGTTCAGTGCATTAGTGATTTCATCTTACAACTCTTGAATTAAGGTTGGTAATGGATACACTGCCTCTTGTAACATACAGTATGGATTTCAAGTGATGAATATATAAACGAGAAGCTGTTCACCGTTACACAAAAATGTGCACATTCTTACTCTGATTGTTTGTGAGCTTTTTATCAAATGCTGAGCGCACAGCTAAATAATGTGAGGGAAAAAATGTGCATACTAGCAAGCACCCACTGAATGAAAGAGGATATGAATTAATTATTCAAAAAAGTCAGTCATAGCTAAATAAAAACAAAAAACTGAAACAGTGTACATAGTGCTGTTTTTTGTCTTTGTAAAACCAAAAGCAAAAGAACAAATGATGTCTTAAACTGTGTCTTTATCAGCCCTAATTTACGCTGCAAATTTGGCCGACCAGCTTGCATCCAGTAGTAATTGAGCATTAAACTTAACAAGGCCAATGAGTATGTCACTTGCTTGTGGAAACGGGTCCAGGATGCCACCAGCATGTAGGGTTCTGGGTCTTTATTGGCTTTGGGAAGGTTTACACTCAAGTAACTACAGCCAACAATACTATCTCTAACTAGCTTTACACTGTATACAAGACAACAGTTCTGTTTCTTTAAGTACATGTCCTACATGGATCAAATGGAGAGGATTTTGACTGTTTGCTTGGGATTTGTAACCTCAGACTTTTAGCATAACCATGCATGTAGCAAATTAATTATCTATTCCTGCCATGCCTGACTTTGACTAACCCTTTGGATATTAGTCTGAAATTACAATAAATAACAACACACCAAAACATAACAATCAAATTCATTTCAGATTAGTTAAAGAAAAGCATCACTCAAAAACATCTAAAAATAAATACAGTAGTTTTCAATTTGTGAACCTTTGTAACCTTACCCATTGGTCTTTAGACTTTACACTGATGTGATAATGATCAGGTTAATTTAATGTTGAGGTTGATTAGTGTAGATTGATATTTAAAATTGTCTAGCACTTAACAATTCCTAGCATGTTCTTTATCTT
>JAUBNQ010000003.1:14941580-14974512 GCA_032353495.1 Ctenopoma kingsleyae | reverse complement strand
GGGCAAATAGTTTTTCACACCACTGTATCAGACTGCTTCTGGGTCACATATATATATATATATATATATATATATATATTGTTTGCATTTTCAACTTACAAGCTTACGTTGTCAGCTTACGAGTACATGTGAGGTAAGTACATGTGATGCACATTACTGTAACATCAGTCTGTCTGACACCTTGTCCGTCAAGTCACATTAACACAAATAGCAGAAAGAGGTCTCAGCTGTCTCTTTCTGTCTCTTTCCACTGGTCACACCTTTTTCTTTCTTCATCATACTGTTTCTGTTTTATCCCTTAACAGACATACACAAAATGTAGGTACAGTCCAAAGACAGATAACAGACAGATTTTTGGTGAATCTACTGTATTACAGATGGATGATGATTAAGAGGTTTACAGTAAGTGTAACCACCCCAGTTTCAATCCAGTGTCATCCACTGGTCAGATAAGCAGCTATTATCACATTATCACTGGCTTGACTAGATGATCACAGTCTCATGATTACAGGCAACAACTGGTTTATGTGAAGGCATTCTATCAGACGGAGCGTCATAGCGTGTTACGTTTTCATAATTTCTGTACTCTAAGAGAACTCAAATGTTATTACTATGGTGTGCCAGTCAGTAGTGAAAGTTTGGAGATGGTCATGATAAATAAATAATAATAAAAATAAATAAATATCCATTCATCCATTATCCTAACTGCTTGTCCAAGGGTTATCACAGGGCTGACATATATAGAGACAGACAACCATTCACACTCACATTCACACCTATGGGCAATTTAGAGTCACCAACCTAACTGCATGTCTATGGATGGTGGGTGGAAGCTGTCATGCCCGGAGAAAACACAGGGACACAGGGAGAACATGCAAACTCGAGCACAGAAAGGTACCCAGCCAAACTGGGGATTCGTACCCAGGTCCCTGCTATGAGGTAAAAGAGCTAACCGTGCAACTCAGTTATTATAAAATATTATATGAAATGTAAAGGCCATCACACATTGCTAGTTTTGGCACATATAACATGGCATAATGGTGAAATTATGGTTTTGGGCCTTCATAATGTGAAGCAAAATATAGAAAAGGTCACACTCAGCATTAGCAATGCATCATGGATTTTTGTAAGGTTTAAAAGGCTCTGTAAATGGCAGCAGTGTCAAAGATGGCAGGCTGATGCATTTGATTTAGACTCGTTTTGTTTTCTCTGTTGCTCTGCTGCACATCTCTCTCCAGAGTGCAATCTGTTTTCTCAACTGGGCAAACAGGCCAAACCAGTAGCTTCATGTACACATAGATACTAATAAATCCACCAAAGTACACACACATACACATGCACACAAGCAAATAAAATAAGGCATAAGCACACATGTGCATGCATAAGCATATCACACATATACTAGATATAAAAGGCAGAGAGCATTAGAACTACTCTCCACCAGTCCAAACCGTAGCAGGGGAGCTGTATCTGGCAGAGATTGGTAATAAAACTTTCCCCGAGTCAATGAAGTCTGTTAGAGTGTGCGTGAGTGTTTACTATTTGCTGCTCTCAGCGGCGTGGGAGGTCTGATTTGTAGCAGTAATATCGACAGGCAGGGCCTCGGAATGAGGTCTTTCCTTCAGGGAGCCGTTCCTACCCCTTCGTGCCAGCACAGACACACAAACACATACACACAAAAACTAGTTTTGTATTAGTATACTGACAACATTTTCACTGATGGCATCTGATCTCTAGCATCTAATGTTAATACTACTCTCTACTAAAAAACTGGTTATATCAGCATTTTGAGAAAGGAAACTTAGAGGCATATTCATTCCAGTAGAATTACAGTGACTAGGAGCCCACAGACCTTTCAGGTAAGAGAGCCAGAGAGTTCCATTTGGGACGGCAGTGCCTCAGTTAGAGCAGTTGTCTACCAACCCCACGGTGAGGGATTTGGTTCCCGGTTCCTCCTGTCACATCTCAGGGTGTCCTTGGACAAGACACTAAAAGGCCATAGCAGCGGCAGGACATACTGTCTGGCAGCTGTGCAACAGCAATTTCCTTGCGGCGACAGTGGCACAGTTGGTATAGGGTATTCGGCAGTAGCCTAAGAACCCCAGGGTTAGTGGCGTGCTTCTCGGTTCCTGGCTACATGTCGAAGTGTCCCTGGACAAGACACTAAACTAAGCTAACTTACTAACTTACACATTTGTCCCCATTACATTTTTTTTTTTTTACTAAATGAAATTATGTGCAACGGTGAAAACAAAATGCGAAGGGGAGTACAGTCTAGTATGGAGAAGACAGGAAGAAGTTCAGAGCGCTATAGCAACTGACTAGTGCTGGCCTGTTATTGGCTGGCAGCTATACAACATTTATAATAGTACTGGTCCTGAGAGTTGTCACTACATCACTAGGCTTCAAGAACCAAGGTGTAAAATTGCACTTTCTAATGTGACCAGGCCTTAACTATAAGTCTACACTTAATAGTAAAGACAATGGGAAAACATGGGAAAACAGGCATTACAGACCCAGATTGCACAAAGTGTCCTCACACCAAAGAGCTAACACAAGGACAGCTCCACATACAGTTACACACGTTTCTCGCTTAGTTTTGCAACACTGAATGGAACACTAAAGGCACAAGGGAAAACTGACAATCAGACAGGAACACTTCTTTGGCTGTAACACCTTGTAAATCCGAGAGAGCTTGGAGGGTGATGCACTCTCTCTCTCTGCAGTTGTCCACGCTTCTCTCACACCCTGTTCCTCTACTGACACATTGGCCAATTAAACTTCTAAACTCTGACACTTTTTTAGAGTATCTAGGGTATTTTTCAGTGTGTGTGTGTGTGCGTGCGTGCTCAGGATATACCGCCCCGCCATTTCTATCAGGCAATGGATGGATTCCACTTTAACTCTGAAACTGCAGAACTTTTAAAAGGTATGAGACAGCAAAAAACAAAAAACAATAAAAGCAGCTATCCCTTTGCTTCTCCATCCGTCTGTCCCTGTGCAGTATGGCATAATAGAGGCCTAAAAGGGGTCTTTTCATATCCTATGTCTTTGTCTTTCTCTGGAGTCACTTTAAAACATATTGAGCTGTTTGTTGTCCTCATACCAAGTCCTGTCCATGAAGCTCAGCCAATCTAGAGACAGGCACTAAATTTATTCTTGTGATGCCAAATGGCTCAGCCTCAACCACATTTATGCTGGTGAAGGGAAGTAAAAGTCACCTTCAACTAAGTAGGAAGAACAAGTCCAAGTTCCAAGTGAGGTCAACAGCAAATTCCCAAAAGAGAGACGATTTCAGGGACATTTGAACAACAAATCCTCAGTGTTTGTCCTCCACATATGGGATAAAACCTAACCTAAAACTTAAAAAAATAAATGCATGACAGCCCTTCTACAGGCGGCACACAATCAATTGATTTCAGTCACTCGTTTTGCAGTGCAAAGTGATAACACAAAGTATTTCAGACATAATCATGTCATTTCCAGGTGGCCAGCTAAGGCTGATTGACAAGGGTATTCATTTTCTGAAGGAGATAAAACTGTCAAAAGATCTCAGAGTATTTCAAAAGCCGGGAGACTATCGAAGATTCAGTTCACATGTGATAAATCCTTTCCAGTACAAAGCCATAAAGATGCAATAAAGACAGTAAATGACTGTCACACACCATCTGATCATTTCCACAGGTTATCGGAAACATGCCGAACACCTGCCGCAGGTATATGTGTCTGCCGCTACACAGATTCAAATACATATGTGTGACTGTGTGCGTCTGTGTGAGAGAGAAAGGGAGGGAGAGAGCGAGAGAGAGCGAGAGAAAATTTGAATGCATGCATCCATGCAGGATTATGGAGACACTGGATCATTTCCGATTATTTGGCGCCTTGGAGAAACTCCTTTAAATCCTTAAATGAACAGTCAAGGAGAGGACAGCACCTTAAAAAGACTCAAAGATGAAATGGTTGCTTCTGAAACATTCTGAGTGTTTTCTGGTGATACAGTTGCAACAAATCTGTAATTATATATTTGTTTTGGGTGACAGCACTTTTTGGTTGAATGAAATGCCTCTGTGCTTCTGTTTGTGTGCGTGCACATTGAAACATGAAAGATGTTTGTGTGTGTATGGCACCGACTGTGTGGGCCTTGACACCCAGCATTAATAGTCAAAGGAAAAGAAAGATGACTGAGTCCAGCAGCCTGTTAGACTGTTGATAAAGGAGAGACCAAGAGATACAAAACATCAAGCCTTCTTCTTCTCCTCTCAGTGTCTCCTTCTCCCTCTCTCTCTCTCTCTCTCTGTCCGGCATCTGTCACTTACTGGGAATGCCAGTGGCAAAGACAAAAGAGCAAAAAGATGAAGGGAGAGATGAAGCCTGCAGAAAGATGTGAGGAGAGAGGAAAACAGTTGAAAAAGGAGTGAGATGTAGTGTTTAGAGAGTCCATTCAAGAAGCTACAAAAACATGGAGGGATAAGTGAATGCATGGACGAAAACAATGTAGCGACAAATCTGCCAGAAAAACAGATACCTAAACGAAGACATACATAATAGGGAAGAAGAAATATTGGAAGACGTGAGGCATTGTGTGTGTGTGTGTGTGTGAGTGTGAGAGTGTGGATTCTGGCAAGCGTTGCCTTTGGTTCTTCATGGGGAGCTGATAATTCCACAGCCATTTGACTCCTGCCAGACGCTGCTCCTTACACACCACACACACACATACGCTCTATGAACACTACATCTCCATCTGTTTGGCTTGTGCCAGTTGCCCCTTTTCAATTACCCAGCATGCCTCGCCTGCTCAGAGAAACAAGCCTATTGAATGAAGTGCTGTGAAAGAGAGACAGATGGACAAATAAAGACTTTAGGAAGGGACGACAGGTGCTGAAAGTATCCTCTAAGTCACCTGAGATTTATATTCTATATCTAAATAGCGTATAACTTATGACAAACTCCAACATGTTCGGTGGAAGTAACCTCACTGCGAGTGAGTGCAAGTCAGCATTAACAATATTTGAAAATAGACATACTGTATGTTCTTATTAAAGCTGTTTCTGAATATGTTCCCAATCAGACAATGGTGTCAAGTTAAAATACAGTTTGATCTTGTCAGACAGGAGAATTTGAATTAATTATTTTTCTAACCCCAGGAAGGGCAGCTGGCATCAAAGCCTGCTGCCAGCTTATGTAACAGAACACAGGCTGTAAGGGCGTGGATATTTTTGTAATTGTGCCTGGGGTAGACTATAAAGTTTTAGTATATAGACGGTTTCAATGACGTCCTTGGTACAAATCTGGCACAAAATGGCACACATCGTCATCACCAAAGTTTAATTTAAGGTAAAAAGATTTTCACTGTTCACTTTGCCCCCTACAAGTAAATTCACTAAAAGTGGCGATTCCAGTGAAATAAATTTAATTCAGTTGAGAATATGACAATTTTGATGATGATGTGACTGAACCATAAAATTTAATTTAAATCAGGAAGCTATTGCTTCTTCACAGGTTTTGCTTAGTGCTATATAGACAAATATCAGTTTCTAATACTCTGGTCTAGCCGTGACAACTCTGCACCATTAAAAATCTATATTTTCTAGCTTACCTCCCCTGGGAGGCCAAAGGTAAAGGCAGGGATTTCTTAGGCAGTGTCTTACATATATGTCACCACCAGTCCAACAGAGCTTGTTAGGACTGCACATTTCACACAGTATCAACTGAGTCAAAAATCTTACACCTTCTTCACACCTTCTGTTCATGTTTTTCTATCACAATAACAGTCATCATCATTATGTTTAATCTTGCGTGACTGTATGTTAAATTTGTGTAATAATAGCTGAAGAATTTACCCATTTGTCACCTGAGGTTTGAGGTATTGTCTCACTCTATCAGCTGGTAGCAAATATGACATAGTATGACATAATATATCCAAGGCTACATTCTACATATGCTGTTATGAAAAGCTGTTGTATCTGCGAGATTATCTCCCTGGTAAAAGGGATGGTCATGATGCTGTCACTTGTGGCGCTCTGCATAGAGATGAATAAATGCAGGAAGTGGGGGAGGCTGACAGGACTGATTTACAGGGCACGTGTGGATAAAAGGTCAATTCTGCTTCAGGCAAAACCATCAGAACACCTCAAATTCCTTCGATTTCTACTAGTAATGCATGCTCAACTCACAAATGGAGAGAGGATAGCTAAACACTGTGAGCTTCTTTAATAGTTACCTCAGCCCTCAGGTGAGTGATGGTCACATTTTATTAAGTGGGCTGCTGAGAACAGCATAAATTCAAGACCAAGTGTGGCCTGCAACATAAACCCCCATAAATCCTTTTTGGTCATTAAGATATTCCTTGGAGTAAATGTGCTAAAGCGGCACAGCTCTTTAGTTGTTCTTGTGTGGAGTTTTGGAGCGTTGATTAACGTGCAATGGTTTCCATTCTGCTGACTCCTTCAGGGACTGGCTTCTCTCCCCACCTAGTTTAAATAGGAGGAGAGGAGATAAAGGGCTCCACTTGGTCAAACAGTGCCAAAGAGTGTGAGATGGGCTAATGAGAGCTGCATGGCTCAGGCCTGCAGAGTTACGTGTGTGTTTGTGTGTGAAAAAGAGAGAACGTTTTTATATTTGGGTAGTATAGGTCTAAGTCTGTAAAATTAATAAGGCTGGTTTGAAAACAAACCACACAGATGTTAAAGGAACAGCTACGAAGACGCCCTGCATGTTGGCTAAACATGTAGCTAAACGAGTTACAGGCGCACACCCACACCCTGAAACAAATTGGCATGATGTAATGCACAAAAGGAGAAAAAACACAGCATGGTTTGCTTGCTTCCAAAATCTAACATCATTCCAGCCTCCCACCCTCCCTCTCCTATCTCTGCTCAGCTGCTGTAAGTAGGGCACATCAATTTTTCACACTGTCTATGTCTCTCACTCAGTTCATAGCTGTGACCACAGCACCTGCCTGGACCACATGTGTCATCCCTCTCTATATGTCCCATCTAACAGTATCCCACCCATCCCTTCAAACAAATCCTCACAATCCCTGCTGTGGGTATATTCATCCATCTTCCTTTCCTTTCTCTGAAATCCCTGCTCCCTCAGCTATGAGTTCCACGCTGACACGCCACCCGCCGTCTAATGGATGCAATATGTAATAATCACAGAGAGAGAAAAACACACACGTCATGAAATGATGACCAGGCATTTATATGGAGATACAATGACAAAAAGAAAGCATGGACTCACTGATGCTGGACTAGAGCTCATTCCTACACACACACACACACACACACAAACAGGATTGTCTTGATTTGTATACACCTCACAATCTCAGATATACAGTACATAACCTATAGCACAACTCTGTTACCAAAGTGAGAGATAATTTGACGAGTTAACCTTGAAAGCATTCTGACTAAACTGCAGCAATTTAAAGAACCCACGTGTTCACATACACCCACAAATGAACTCATGAGTTCATATAATTACACAGCGCATACACAGACACACACTAATGTTTCCCCTAGACAATTGGTTAGTGGAGGTAAAACTCTGGAAAAAAACAATTAACAGTGCTGTACATTGTGATTCGAAGCTGAAAAGATACAATTCAAAATTGCAATTAAAGGAGTCTTAATATAGGCACATATGGATGGAACGCCAAAAAAGGTCACAGGTCATCTATTATCTCATTATTTTAATTTAGTTTTATATTGCCAGCAGGTAGTTGGTGTTGGTAAAAGCAGCTTCATGCGGCAGGGCATATGGCAGATAAAGTTGCAGGTTTGCAACAGCCATATATAAATGTCTGATGATAACATAAGATGTTCATTAAAACAGGTATAAACAGAGAAAAGGAGTCAAATCATGACTCATTTGGCTTTCGACAGATAATCTCTATAAGTAAAACACCACGTCGCTTCAGTAACTAAACCCAAGTTAACGCTAGATGCTAACACTATCGATATTCTTTCATCAATTTGTCAGTGAATATGTCAAACTTTCCTAAATATGTAGATAACTTTGTTGGGGATAACACATTCAATGGTAACACTTTTGTAATATAGTAATGCATTACCTAAATTCCATTTTATTAATATTATTAAAGTTACTCGTGCAGTAATACATTACAATCAGAAACAATGTTGTTATTTTTACTTTACGTTACTATCAAATGATAATTAATGTATTCTCGACAAACTGAATTTCCTTATATGTCTCATCCACTTGTTTGTGTTGGAATGTGGTGCTGGACACCTAAAGGGAAATGCTAACATCTCCATGAATTCGATACTCTAAGTGAAAAGTAGCAATAGTTGGAGCTGCAACCTTATCTTTGAAGAAACAGGTGAATTGTAACTGAGGTGTGGGTTGCTCAGCCCCACCTCACATTCAAGAGGCACAGAAAAGCAAAAGGTCGTAATAATAATTTAGGTTTAGTTGTGCACTGTAGTTAATTCTCTGATTATGGTATTGCTTTTCTGTTGTGATCATCTTACACCCCTTCTTCACAACCTGCACACACATACATGTGGTAACACACTATGTGGAAATAAGGTTAACACAATTAAATGAATAAAAGAACCACATCATTAGCAGAACAAAGGTCAACCCTCTAATTTCATTACTTCTAGAATTCATCTTTAATTTACTTTCCAATGCAGCTTGTGAGAAATGTCGGGGCAGTTGGTGTCATGGTTAAAGTTCACAGTCCTGCAGTTGATGTACAGTAACTCCCTGAGAGAAATATGGGCGGGGTGTGCGACAGGCCTAAGCCTTTACTGGTGGCTTCCACTGTGAAAATTCTAAATTATTCACTACAAAAGGGCAGTTTTCAAAAGCATTAAACACCTGAGCTAACCTATCCACTATTGTCACCGTCAGCACTGAATAATACAGTTTCATTTTGGTCTCCTTCAAGGCTAATATATCTCTAATACCAAAATGGACCACATGGGATCTTCTTCACATTTTTAGGCCTGGGTGGAGCAAAAAGAGATAGATTGAGAGAGAGATCATATCACTGACACATGAAATAATTAGAGTGATATAACTTTAATTTATTATTTGACATAAATCTTTTTCTATTAAAGCTCCAAAACATTAATCACCATTAAAGTACTGCGTATTATGTGTGATGATGAGATATACGAAAAGACTTCAAGAAAAGGAAAAAAAAAAACTTGCACCAAAATGTACGCGTGTTTGCTGGGGGTATCACCTCGCCAGCAGCAATCTGCAAAAATGACAGCTATAAAATAGCTATAGCTGGTTAAATAAAGAGGTCTGTAGATCGTTCTGTGGTGTCTTTGGAGAGATAATCCATTTAAACCAATAAACCAGGCTGTGGGCTGAGGACAGGACCTAGTACACAGAGACAGACGGAGAAGAGGAGGAAGGGATAACACTTGGCGATGGAGGCGCAAACAGAGAGGAGGGGTAGGTGATAAGAAATAGAAGAGAAGAGGGGAAGACAAACAGCGAGAGAAGACTGAAAGGAGATGATTGAGTAATTATACAGATGGAGGGTGTAAACACAAGAGAGAAGAGAAAGGAGAAAAAATGATTACAGAGTGACAATGACGTGGATGAAACTGGGAGAAGAGCACGTGGGGAGGAATCGAGAAGAGAAGACTAGCTAGGGGCTTCGAGATATGGGCATAAGAGGAACAAAACAAGCATGACAAGAGAGCCAGAGGGAGTGTAGGGGTCAAAAGAGCAAATTAAATGAAGGATGAAGAAAGATCAAGACAGAGCAGGATCATAAAGACGTTGGTGTGCGTGTGAAAGTACAATAAGAAGAAAGAGCAAAAGGGGAAGAGAAGATGAGAGAAAAAGGAAAAACAGGATGGCATAAGAGAGAATGGGAAAACAACAGCAGAAGATATAGACGTGAAAGGGCAGCAGAGTGGCAGAAGTCAGTTCCCTTTGGGGGTTGCAGGATCTGAGCATTGGAGTGCAAATGGTACATTATAAACACTCAGTAGTCTATGGTTGTAATACAAGCCATCAATTTGCCATGGAAGGCATTGAAAAATACCCTTATCGCTTCGCTTCCAAGCGTTTCCCACATGAATGGAGTTGCTGTTGACATGTACAGGAAGTTTTTGTTCTTTACTGAATTTTTGTACATGAATTTTTAGGTCATGTGGTAGTTACTAAATAAGCAGTTCTACACCACAGTGGAAAGCTGAGATTTTCCATTTAGAACCAAAAGAAAGAAAGAAACATGGATGACTGACATCAGCAAAAATCCATCACTGATTTAAATTGATTGTTAACTTAATAGACCTGTATACATCTACAAGTATGATTCAGACAAAATGCTTGTGTTCGACATCTAAAATGCCCCTTTCCTCACAAATTTTGGAATTTAGGTGGACGCATTCAGCAGTTCCTACAGTCACAGATTAAAATACATTTTATGATCATCGCAAGAACCAAATGGTCTAAAAAACCTTAATATGTGTGCTTTCACTGACAATTGATCCACTGTGGAAACATGAAGTATTCAGTATGATTCTCATGGAATTCGATTGCCAAGGACCCTTGAATAATTAGTTTTCATGTTTCTGGCAGGAGTAGTGTGAAGGTCGTAGCAGTAATTTGTCAATTTAGGCAATAAGGACTGTACCAACCAGAGCTTGTGTCCACCACTGAAAATGGTATTCATTGCGCCTATAGATATGTTGCACAGAACTTCAGAGGCTTGCAAGCCAGAATCCTACAGAGTTCTGAGGTTTCATTTCATTGATAATATCACCTTGGCAGTCTGAGCCTAAGCTCTCATCCCTCGGCACTGAATCAAACCTCTGTCTCCTCTCTCCCTGTTTCCCTGTGTCTTGCCTTGTTGAAATATTGCTAATGCGTGTAAGTTTTTGTTTGCCTTTGGGTTGTGCGGTCAAAACTATCAGCAAATAACCTACAAGGATTTTCTCCCACACACAAAGACATCGATAAATGTAAGCACATGCTTGCACACACGCTTGTGTACAAACCTGTAAATACGCCTCGCCAGGGGCGTCCTCATTATTAAAATTCCCACAACCAGAGTAGAAGAATGGACACCTCCCCACAATTACCCCTTGCAATTACTGACACACTTGGTCACGTAATAGCTGGTTTTCATTCATCCAGCTGGGTTGTTTCCCTTCAGTGTGTCAGTTCTTTCTTGCCATTATTTTTCATACTCTGCCCTGAGACTGGCTGCCTCAAAGCCACTCTAATTGCATTGGGGATCTGCCTTTAAAGGGTTGCTATGGTGACCGGTAGAGCCTTCACTGCGCCACATGTCTTGCTCATTTCCTTACTATAGCTAAAGCTCGATCGCTCACTATCTCACTCTCTCTCTCTCTTTTCCTCTTTCATGTGACTGTACTTCCGACCTCATCTATACTTTCCCACTTCACACTATTCACCCCTTAATTATTTCCCACTTTCCCATGCAGCTTGATGAAGGCAGGGGGGAGGTCTCCCACTTGATGAGTGATCTGCAGATGCTGGAGGAGAATGGCTCGCCAATAAACACTTTACATGTATGGATGCATGCACACGCACACGTACACACCCCTGACCCAACCCCCAAACACACAGCAATCCTGCTACGCTGGCCACTGGTGTGGGAGCAGGAACTGAACGGCAGCTGAGCTGGAGTGTTGGGTGAGCGTCCTCACAGCCGGCCAGCAGTAAGCACATGCTTCACATTGAGAAGGCAACACTGTCAGTCACTGAGAGACACCTTGCAGGAAGCTTTCCCACACTTCACCTTTAATCACTGATGTGTAGTTGAGTACACAGTACTCAGAAATGGAGCAGTAAATATAAACAGGCAAACAAGGACCTCATGCTGGCATTATTTGCGTACAAGCTATGTCTTTATGATTTTTTTAAAATTTGGTTTGTTTGGTGTTCATCATTCATTCCTGTCACCAAACAGTGTACTTGGTGCTGTCACATTCTTTTTGCAGGAATTTGTTACCTTTAATTGTTCTTTTAATGTAAGAAAGGGTAAACAAAATCCTAAGTCTAACCTGCAGTCTAAAGTCATCTGTTTTGTAAGTCAGCAGGCAGAGTTAGATGAATTAAGTTGATATCTTCAAGTTACATCCTTTCTTGTATCAAATGAGTTGGTTTTATGTTCCTTCTACTACAGTATACCGGGAAACACAAATGGGGAGCGTAAGCATCCTTTTTGATAACATTTTTGAAGGTTCCTTGAAAGAGAATCTGTCAAAGGTCAATATGAGCAACAGAAATGAGACAGCAAGCAAAAGTTTCAGTGTTCATATGGGCACAACCCAGTGTTTTGACACATTTGAAAAATGTTAATCTATTCTTTAAGTGATTGACCATAGAAGGGCATAATCCTTTTTATTTGTATTCCAAACAGTCATAGAGAGATTATCACATTTTGCCCTTGAAATAATTTTCAGATGATCTCTCTGAAACAACTGAAAGAACAATCACTGGATGTGACTGAAGTAGTTTGAAACCTTTGGACAACAGGGTACTCTTGTAACCAAACATTTGTTTGACCTAGTGGATGGGTTAGCTCAGGTAACCTCTATAGGAGAGTGTCTCTCTCTGGCATCATTGCCTGCGGGGACCAGCTCTAAGCAGAACCAGAAAACCCTGCAGAGAGTCATCAAAGCAGCACAACACACCACCAGGTCTGAACCGCTGTCCATGCAGGAACTTTACACCCACAGGACAACAAGGACAGATGGAAAAAACTCTTTACATTATTGCCATCAGGAAAACTATAATGAAGCATCAAAACCAGATCTACCAGGCTCAGAAACAGATTCTATCCACTCAGACTTTTGAACTCTGGAACTTCTGTACACACACAGACACACACACAGTATACACCTACACTAATACATGCACACACTCCCAACTGGTTTCTATATATAACATTTATCAATATTATCAGTATTTTTCATTACAAGATACAACGAACAGCACTTGCACACCAACATGCAGTTAACACAAATATACACTGTATATATTTAATATTTTATGCACAGCTGTAAGATTTTCGTAGCCAAATTTTACTGCATTGCTGGGCTGACAATAACTGTCTTTGATTCTTGATTGACTTTCTCACCTCCTCCACACTGATAAGTGCAATCAGAGGTTTATACTGTTGTGCCTGTACCCACATTCAACAGTGATGTCACAGTGTCCCGTAGTACACCTGTACATTACTGCAACAATGTGTTTAATATAGCTACCATAGATAGATAGATAGGTCAAAGAGAGGAGGAGGAATAGAGGAAAGAAACGTTTGGGTATCACACTCAGTTGTCCAAATGGCTGCGGATTAAGTGTCTGTTATCTGTGCCACCTGCTGTTTAAACTGTAAACAAGTTAAAGAGCGTGTGTGTGTTGGAGATGACATTGATCCGCAGCCATGTTCAGCTGGGTGCTGATACAAAGCCAGCACCAGGGGAAGTCAGAGCTCCAGTACATTTGCCAGTTTATCACACATGCATACACGCATTCACACTCAGGTCTACACGGCGCTCCTCTCTCCACTCATATAGACACACAAAGGTTTACACATATAAACAGTGACATGAGCAATAAAGCGCAAGAAGCCCAGCAGCCTCTGCAGCTCTACTGAGCAGTGTAACCTGAGCATGAAGAAGACATTACTGTACAATGTCTGTTTTTCTTTCCCTTCATCTCCTTCAGTCCTGTGGGGCCTGGACTTTTATGTGGCTGTGTGTGTGTGAGTGTGTGTGAGTGTGTGTGTATAGCATGCATGTATTTCCGCAACTAGTTAAACTTATTGTAGGTTAAAAAAAAAGCCCCTACTGATCCAACTATTTCCTCTTTACATCAGCAGCCAAACATGCCACAGGGAAAACTACACATTCCACTTACTCTACCTCCCTTTCTTCCCGTCTAATCTTCTCTCTCTCCTTCAGCATCTGCACTCTCTCATGCATTTCCTTACTTTCTACTCCTTCCCAGTCTCCACACCTTCTCTCTCTCTCTCTCTCCATTTCTGTCTGTCTCTGCCTCAGTCTGCCTGTCAACTTCTTTCTCATTCCACACAAGTTCCCTGTTCACTCGCCATCTTTCTCCTTCTGCCTTCAATAATTCAAGCAACTTTTCTCTTGGTGTACAGTATGTGAGGTAGGACTCCCCTCAGAGACACAGACAGCAAGATTGAAAGCTTGAACATCTCTGATGGAACAGTGTGTGCTCACATACGTGTGTGTTGCAAATGTGTGCTTGTAGATGGTGCTCTGCATGTTTGAAGATGAAGAAATGGACTGTTGCCTTGGATGCATGTATTTATAATATATGTGTGGTCAGTGTGTAGACACACCAGCTGCATTTTTTTGTGGTCTGAGTGTGTGTAGAGATGATAGTGGATTTGTGAGTTGTAGGCAGCAGGAGTGTGTGTTTGTATGTTCACTTAGACGTCACTGAACACTGCAGCTGACTTCCATTTGACAAAATGTGTCTATTATGACTCATGGATGGAAAGTACCTGTTATGTGCATTTGAGTGTGTGTGTGAATGATAAAAGAACAGCTAGATACAGTAGATGTTTTAGGTAGTAAAGACATTAGTAATATCAGTTGCTAGGAAACATCTGTAGCATCGTCCAGTCAAATGCAACTAGGAAAAATATCACTTATCTTTAGCATCCAAATTCCAAAAATAACCAAAATTTAAATGTCACTCGTAATTGTTTATACCTCTACCGTAGGTTTTACTTACATTACGTTTACTTTATAGCGCCATAGGTGGAGAGTTTATTATATTATATCAGAATTAATAGTACAAGTGGCAAAATATTTGATTATGCTGACCTGGCTGATATTATTTGGTCATGTAGCCATTTTTGAAATTTTGTAATTCAAAGTATTTTTTTGTCAAATGTGACAAAACATTATTACATAACACTATCAGACCATATTCCATATTACCTCTTTTACTTTTCAGCCTAAGACAGATTCAGCTTAATGCTGTGAATAAAGGCAGGTAAATCTCAGAAATCTTCTGTCTTGAGGCTTCTAGAGAGAATCACGGAGGATGAAGAGCAGTGGAAAGGAATGATGCAAAAAGATGTAGCCAAGGATCAGGAAAGGCTAGCAAAAAAAAAAAAACTTTCCCATGCAGCACAAAGGAATTTTAGGTCAAATAGGAAAGCAGCTAAGGAGTGTGCTTGTACCAGCCTCCAGAGAATCCAAATGGGAAAAACATTAGACTTGACAAGGACATTAAAATCCAGTATATTCACATTATGAGGCCTGTGCATTTCTGAGGTTATTTTGGACAGCTGTATGAGCTGAAGACCACGCTTATGGAGTGTCATCTGCAATATTATTTGGTATTTTTCATTATGGGCACTTGACTGCGATCCCAGTGATCGTATAAGCCTGATCACTCCTCATGACAGCACATGTCGATGCCCATAAATCCAGATTGATTTGAAATCTGAGAATGGATATGACTACACACACACACACACACACACACACACACACACACACACACACACACACACACACACACATTGAAATGTGACTCCTGAATCGCACACTGACAGGCTTACAGATGGTACCTCCTAGACACATCAAGCACACGATAACACAAACACAGTCATTAATGTGAAGCAGTCGATGATCATTGTTTACCATTGGTTTAGGAAGAGCCCATATTCCTGTAATGAATGGCATCAGGGTGCAGGTTGGAGACTACTCACTAATAGCAGGGTGAGTCTGACATTTCACCAGTCTGAGTATTACTCCTACAATTACCTCTTGACATTTCTGCATCAGACTCATATTTAGGCCTCTTTTGCCGGGCTTGGGTGAGTGTGTGTGCCTCCACGTGTGTATGTGTGTGCTGAAAGTGGACGATTAATCCTCTTATTTACCACCACGGCAAACATTTACAGCTGTAATTTCCACCTCCGTCTTTGATAGTGAGTGGGCTTTGGGGCTGCCAGTATATCTGCGTGGACTCAGGCTGCAAATCCCCACGTCTACAAACACAACTCAGTTAGGACTTAATCGAGTTTACTTCTTTATCACCTTGCTCTCATTTAAATAGGGGATGGAATTCGATTTTTCCGGAAGGGTGTTTTTTTTGTGGTTGAGGCAAGAGAATGTTAAAATGTCGTGAGGGATCACATAAAGTCAGTTGGAATCAAAGGCAGTCTGAGCAGCATTGATATTCCCTCACTTTACTAGGCTATAAGGAAGAAGACACTCTGTGTGTGTGTGTGTGTGTGTGTGCGTCTATGCGTGTATGTAGCTTCTGCGTCTTCTACATTGCCCAACTTCAAAAGGAGCGTCTTCGCTTTAATCTTCTCTTCTCCTGCACTGCGGACACCAGGAAAGACAGAAGAGAGAAACCCAGGCTTTTTCTGCCACTCCCATCCCTCAGAGATGCCTTCTTTTCTCTTTCTGCTGTTCACCTTCCATTCTTCCCTATAACACACCGATGCACACATGCGCTTACCCTCTACCTCACCCCCACACGCTCACGCATGCATGCTTTACTGCGTAAACACACTGCTCTCGCCACACAAAGTGGATGGCCTTGTAGTGACTTACAATAATAGCGTCATCTTTCTTCCTCTCGCTCACACTTGTGCACAAACACACACAGTCGCACTGCATTGCAAAGTGTTGGTGCAGTGAGGTGAATGTATCAGGCATATTAAGTCATACTAGGAGGGCGCTGAGAAGAGGGGGGTGGTTGTGAGAGAAAGCTGGCACTGGTACTTTGCGATTTCCACCACTGCAGCATCAAAAATTGAAAAGCCAATTCCAATTGGACCCCAGTAATTAGAACTGACCTGAATGGCTGCACTGAATATGAATGAGAGAGAGAGAGTAAGGGAAAAGGGCAGGGTGGAAAGAAGGAGAAATGACCTACACTGTGGAAAGTGTTGTTTCAGAGGACAGGCATAAACAAATCACATGCCGGCTAATTGTCAACATAATGACCCCATGATTATGTTTATCAGTCATACTGGTCACATCTGCAGGACTTCTGTCGATTTTAAAGCAACAGTTCATAAAGAAATTTATTCTTTCGAGGAGTAACTTTTACTGTAACATTAGCTTATATGAATGGCAGTGAGTGCTTGAAAGTCTGTGCTGCAGCTCACACAATAAACACGTTGTTAGTTGACCGCACCGAGAACCAAATGATGGGACGACCAAAATAACTTGTAAGAATGAGTTTATATGAGGCTGTGAGTGTCGACAGTGACTGTCTCATAGGTTTTTAGAAGTATTGATCCTACATTGTCGAAATGGCTAAACTGTCGTACAAATACAATAATTATCCCACATCTGCAAACATAGTGATAAAAATATCTATCTTGTCTTTGGGTTAAAGAAGGAGCTGTAGCCAGGACATATCGGACATATTCTATCTTATTTAGATTGTTGTTTTAGGTGGAGTTAAATGCTGTAAGTATGCAGAGGTTTTATTTTCACTGCAAACAAAAACTGAAGATTTTCTTTTTCCTGACAGTGTCACACTGCTTCTCTGATTGATTACTGTGAAGTGTATGCATAATTATTTCAAGCATGATACATGTAGGGTGCCTCCAGAGTAAAATGCTGCATAAAACCCTACTGTTCTGTGACAAACAACAAACATATTATGTATATTAATGTTCAGTATCTGGCTGTAGCATGAGTTCCCTGTGATGGCAAGGCTTTGGAAAGCCGCATACAGTAGCAAAGAAATCCAAGTAACTCTCACTCAAACCATAAATGAGGCAAGGTGCAAGGCACTGTGTTCTTTTCACCATGGCACCGAACTTAAGTCATCAGTTCTCCGCTTACACTTGGTGCATGCCTGCTGCCACACCTTTCACTGGAAAACTGCTGCTGCTGCCACCATATAGCATTTCAAAAACACCGCCTCCACTCCATCTACCATATCAGTCCACAAGAGCTGTCAAAGAAAATAGTCACACTGGGCTGCCTGCCCAGGGCAAAGCATTGTGAACTCAGTGGACACACATCCACACAAGCATAACACACACAACAAAACATAATCCCATCACTCTCTCTTAATTCCTGGCTGCCTTCACTCAAAGGTAAATCACAGAGCGCAGTAAACACAATTTAACCTCACCAGGTCATTTAATTGCTTTTTGAAGCTGAACTGAATGATTAAATGCAATGTTATAGCTCACAGCTTCCCAAGATAATATACATAATTTGCATAAAACCATATCATTCTACTGATATGAGGTAATGAAATGCTGTCAGCTTGTAACAGAGAGCATAATCAGTGTTTCAGCTTCCAAATACCGTGTGAAGTGGACCAAAAGACTGATATCGGCTCAAGTACTTGTAGACTGTACAGAGAGTCTACTTACCACATACGCTGGGCCTTGTGGAAGAAACAGGTTTGTTTTTCTGTGGCATATTTAAGTGACTCATTTGAAGGAGGAGGACCACATGGAAACTTGCTCTTTTCATCTTTATTCAAACAACATAATGCTGAATTAAAGCTTTTCAGCTCACACCTTCATTATAACATGATGCATTCTCTAAAATCTTTAGTTTTTAGTAGTTTAGAATTGTCACTCGATAGTATTTAGTATAGTACAACTCGATAGTACTAGTTAGTATTTCTCATCTTTCTGCATGACTCACATCCCACTTGGTCACTTTGACCACTTTGCTTCAGGTAGATTCAAGTATCTGGGTGATCATCTGCTGAACTTGTGAATATGGACATCTTCACTGTATAGTTATTTATTCTTCCCTTATGTATATAGCTCAACTTTTCCACCATTTGTTTATTGTTTATTGTGTGTTCTACACACGTCTGCACTGGAGGAACTGCTTTTAATCTCATTGTACTTGTGTATAGTGTAGGGCTGCAACGATTAGTCGACGTAATCGACGACGTCGACTACAAAAAATCGGCGACGCCAATTTTCTATTGTCGACGCGTCATAAACAGAACCTTCAACAGAGGCTCCAGTCACAGAGAACAACATTGGTTTTGGTAAGTGCAATGTACTACATGAACGTGTGGGGGCAGTATCGTTTGTTATTGTTTGTCAAGACTGCACACATTCCTACTAACGAAGAAGAACAACTGCAGAGAAAACAGCAGCACTCACAGGCGAACAGTCCTCCCACATCAGTCCCTCAAACCTCCTCCACGTCCAGAGGGCACATGAATCGCGCATGCGCTAAGCCGCCGCAATCTCTTAAGATATCATAAGATTAAAAATCTAACCAGACAAAAGGTAAACCAATATAATAATAATTAAAAAAAATTGAGAGAGTTGGAATTGATGTAAAAAAAACAAGAATTAACAGAGGAAAGTTAATTTATAGTTCTAAATATAGGGGTTTTTTTGTCTCTCCCACAACATTATTCCTCTCTCCTACAGTGGACCTTGGAATCCTCCATGTGATTGGATGGGAATACAGAAAGCTTGCATGAAGCCTAGTGTCCTCTCTAAGGCTAACTATTGATAAACATCATGATCAGTTATCTGATGACAGCAACACAAAGAAGCAGCAAATCCTCACACCTAAAACTAGATGCATACAATTACAGTACCTCCAACATATTATGAACATTGCTGCAGTGATTATTGTGAGAGAGTGTGCTAAACATCCTTCAAGAAATTCTATCAGTGTAAATGAGTGCAGCTAACACTGAGGATGAGCTAGCCAGTACAATGACAGGAATGAGAGAATACATGCATTTATGCATTCAGGCATGGGTTTAATGTACTGCACATACACATTTCCATGCGCTAAATGTGCTGCTTGCCAGTAACAGCATGAATACACTGGCACACACACATAGACACACATCCGCTCACAGAGATGGTGAATGTATTCCATTAGTGAGTGGTGTAGGTACCAGAACCCTGGCTGTCCCTGGCTCAGTCTCTAATGGTCTTAGTCCTGCAGCGCTCTGGAGATCCAACCACTGCAGCTGACTGTCACACTAGTGTGTATGTGTGTTTTGCACATTGCTAGTGTGTTCCCCCTGTGGAGCTTATCTCTTGCCTATTTATTTTCCTGCTGGTGTCACTACATTTACCACAAATGTTCACAAAGCGAGGGGGTCACAGACAATATTTTAACCTACAGTACACAACTCTTGTTGTGTGTGTAAGACAACCCCAACATGTATTGTAAGTATTATTACCAGTAGTAGAAATAATACTACTATCAAAATAAATGAAGTAGTTAATCTGCCTTTCCCTCTATTCTCTTCGCACTGAATTATTATTCATATTGAGTGTGTTTCCTCATTAGCTGTGGCTATCACATCCCAGATAGAGGTCCAGGTCCCTGCAGCATCATGTCAGGCCGCTGGACCTTTGCTCCCCTGTATGCAGTCAGGTCAGAGATGTGTGACAGCTGTGGGCCCCTATTGGTCTCCTCTTGGCAGCAGCTGCTACCTTTGGCCTTCCTCCAGATGAGCCACATTTAACCCAAACTGGCTCCAACTGGAAATGAGCAGAGTTGTCATAATGGCACGACGCAGAATGGAAGTTTTAACTTAACTTTTCTTTTCATCTGTGTTTTGTGCAAAACTCTTTTCATTGGGACAAGTGTCAAATGATTTTTAAAGTAATGAAAGAAATGTAATAAATTTCCATCATTTTCAAAATCAGATAAACAGGATTAAATAAATGTAGCATTTAGCCAAATCAAAAATGACAAGTGATTGGAGTAAGCCTGTCAAGAATTAATTAGCACTGAGTGGGTTGTTATTGTAGTGTTTTGCCAGCTAATGCCAAATTTCCTGTCAATTTAAGAAACAAATATGGAAATTCATATGGCAGTATTCCAGTGTTTGACCTAATGACCACACAGTCACTATGTATGTGCAGCACATACTTGCTTTTTACTGACGAATATTCATAGACAATAGCAGTGACTTCCTTGCATACTGTGTATTTCTGGGTGATTTAAAAGCTTGACTGCTACAGGGTCGACCTAATCATTTCTGACACTGAAGAACAGAAAGAAGAAATTTCTTCCTCGCAAACTTCCACCTTTACTCAACATAATCAGAAGCCATGGTCACAGAAATTCATGTTGAGATGACAGCAGAAAGACAGCAACACTGACATAAATGGCAGCTATGTCGTGCAGGTAGTTGTGGACAAGCTCAGTATGTTTTCCACGTTTTCCACTATTGCGATGATTCAAAACTGCTGCTGGGGTGATTTGATACTGCCCCCACTGGTCACACACGATTGCATCTCATATACATCTGGCATTCATTTCTAATAACATGCACAACTGATGCTCCCTATCAATTCAGGAAATTGCTCTTGACTTGAAGGGTAGAACAAGGATGTGAACACAAGCATGTATTTCAAAGCGACTATGCCCAAGGCATTCTAGGATTTCAGAGCGCCCTACACCTTTTCAAGGTGTTTCAAGTGTTTAACTGGTCGTGTAGTAAATAGTAATGTACAAGGAAATTATCAGGTGTGTTTCTGATGATGTGCACAGTCACTAAGCACTGTAATGATTACCACTACAACATCACCGTAGAACAAACTGCCTGCAGTTGGTGGTGTAAAAGTGGAGCTTTGAGGGGCCCACATTCACCAGCACGTGGGGAAAACACAGCTGACAGCCGACACTCTCACACATAGTGTACCACAACTCTGACGGATGGTAAAGTATATGACAGGATTTTTGCTTCATCTGCCTCACATATTACACTCAAACACGGAACCCCACAGAGACAAATGCGTGAGGAGAGAGGGAAAAGCTAGAGAAAATAGTTGTTCATATGTGTCTGCACGGGTGTTTGTTCTGTGAAAGACACCTTGATGGAGGATGGACACCACTAAGGTTTTACTTCTCAACATTCTTATTAAGTCTGTCTCTATCTTCCTTCTGTTCCCTCTTATCTGTCGCAAAGCACCAATCTCTACATCACATCCCAGTGTGACTCAGCACCCCACTGATCAAACACTGTCTAGTCCTACCTCTCCTTCATTCCCATTTACATCCCTTCTCTCACATTTCTCTTTGACAGACAGATGAAGGCAGCCACACACAAACATCTCGCCTAAATGCCTCCCTTAGGGACCAACTGTGCATTCTTGAAAAGTAAGAATTTCCCTCCAGGAAAAGGATTTACAGAAAATGTAGTGAATAGCAAGCAAGAGAGAAAATAAGATCTCAAACACAACTTCTTCTATCTCCTTTTTTCATCAAGCACCAGTGCACAGCTCTCAGCAAGGATATCAGGAGATTATGGGGTACATTTTTCTTTTTTAAAGCTACAGCTTATTTCTCCCTTTATGATATGTTCCCTTATTTCATGGTACCATTTTCTGCTTGCTATACTGTCCTTAAAACTTCAAAGTCTAAAAAGCACAAAAAGCCACTGTTAGTTCACAACTAACAGATAGGCTAATAAATCCACCTGCATTTGAACTGACACAGTTTTCATAATCCCTTAACTGTCTAGAGGTGTTACAAATCATAACTATCAAGGCTAATCTCATAGACCAGGCAATCTCAGATGAGCTGTCCAACAGACCAGATTAGTGATGATGACAGAATAGATAACACTCAAAGTCATTAGTGCAGCAGCTTTTTCGAGAAACACAGCTAAACTATTACCTCTTCGATTGTGTTTCATAAGAACATGAGATGAGATCAAATGACAATATCAGCCCTGTCGACATCAGTGGAGGGGGGGTAAAGAGGGTTGTGTTGGTGATCTTATCTTATCACTTGAGTAAATGGGTAAATTCTCGAATGGTGCCATCTCCTGAGCACCTACAATATCCCTGTAGATCATCAAAATATAATACCGTTCATGGTTTCCACTTGCCATCAGAAAGACACAGGCACAGATACAGATGTCTACTGCTTACTGGAATTCGGGGTACCTGGTACAGCATGCTGTTCTATCATCATCATCATTATTCTATCGTTTTCCTTGAGAGGACAGTGTCTTTAGTTTCACCCTGAGTTAGCTTTAAGCATAAAGACCAAAGTTAGTTCATGTAGCGGAAAAACAAAAATAACTACCACTGAGCCCCTTCCTCTCTTTTGGTATCAATATTGCAAACTTGCGAGCTGGCGTATGCATGTCGCCATCAGCGATGCCTGGCAACAATGCCTCCAGGATCTCCTGCATTATTCAAAGAGCCCAACAAGCGCTAGAGCTCTGCCATTATCTATTTAAATCTGAGCGCAGGCATGTCCCACTGAAAGTGTGCGCTCGCACCACCACCTGCCCCGCTTACAAGAGTTAGAGAGTGCTGTCGAGAGGAGTCAAGGGACATCTTGATGTAAAAGAGGTAGGAAAACACGGAGAGAGAGAGAGTGATGGGAAGGCAGATGTTAGATTGTTAGGTAGATGGGGAGTGGGGGTGACAAAGAGGCAGAGATAGAGGTCACAAAAAGATGGGGCCGAGGAGTGGAATGAACTAAGCATGACAGCTATTAGAGTAAGGCAGGGAGGTTAGACAAATGTACTGAAATAAAAATGGAAGACAAAATCTAGAAAATGGAGGCAGGCTAAGAAATGATGGAGGCAGATATTAAGAGGGCATTAGGGAAATAGGCAGAAGATAAGATTGGGGAGGGGTGCGGAGAATGAGATGAGAGAAGGGAGAAGGGAAGAAAGAGGAAGGAAGAAGGAAGCGTGAAAGGCGAGGAATGTGAGAAATAAAAGTCAAAAGACATGGAATAGGGAAGACAAAAAAGGCAGGAAGGGAATCACAGAAGAAGAGAAGAGATGAAGGGAGAGACGAGTTACTACAACTAAGAAAAGGCAGGAAAAGCTTGAAGAAATTTTAAAACATGCTGCACCTTGAGGAAAGAACTAGAGGTAAATGAAATGAACAGCCAGTACATGATGTAGTATTTAAAGACTAATCCTCTCTATCATTTCATATCGCTCTCCCTCCCACCTCCCTCCCTTTGTCATCCATTCATCAAATGACTACCATCCCTTCAACGTGAGTCATCCATGCTATTGCTCATCCACTCCATTAGGCCATCATCCCACCCTCTTTTATTCATGCTCTCCCTCTCCTGCTTCTTCGTCCTCTGATCATCTTCAGGTAAAACAAATCCCTTATGGGACTGACATGAGGGGAAAGATGTTCTTAAACCATAAAAACATTCAGTTTAACAAGTCAATCAAGTCTTCTAATGTCATTTCCATTTACACGCCACTGGGGAGAGATCTTTTCATAGCTAATCAATCAATTTTCTTCAAGGATTTTCCTTGACTCAAGCTCTTATGTGACTGTTCTGTCTTATTTGGGAGTAAGGAAGCAGCAAGGAGCAGTATCATCGGCTTAGAATTAATAAGGTTTTAATTACATTTTTTTCACAATACAGTACTATAATACAAGGGCTAAATAGTTAGTTCATTCAAGTTGTGAAAAATGCTGCCCCTTATTTATGTCATCAAGCCATCAGGATGCTGATGATGACCGTCATGTATACAGCCATCATGTGCAAATTTTTTCAGGGTCTTGTCTGAAAATGAACGAGCTGACGTTTTCACTTTAACTTGCAAAATGTAGTGCTGACTACAGAATCTGGCTTTTAAAGTCCCACTGGTTCATATCTTAATCTGCCACTGGACATTTAATAATAATAATTTTAACCCTCTATGGCATGGTGTTGCCCTCTGGCAACAAACCACATTTCTGGACCTCACGCTGCCCGTTTAATTTTTTTTTAAAAACAATTTAAAATATCACCGAACATGACTTTGTCCAATAAAAAGAGGGGTTGAAGTGCATGTGACCTTTTGTCTGGGAGAGGAGCAGTCCTTTTAGGAAGCAGAGCCGCATGGTGCCCACTGCCACTAATTGGTCAGATGAATATCACTCTTTAACATGTTTAAATTTGTGTTAACTTTAAATAAAAAAATATATTCATGTGCATGAACATGTAAATAAGCATTTTTGACCATTTTAAGACTTATTTTTGCATTATTTGTGTACTAAAACTACTATTTTACTACTATTTTTTGCTACTATGGGGTTTCAGTGTCTTGTCCAAGGACACCTCGACATTCAGAAGGAACCGGGAGGAACCGTTGATCCTGGGGTTCATAGATGACTGCTCTATAAACTGAGCTACCGCCGCCCCCAAAAATTAAAGCATAACCATCCGAAGAGGATGGGATTTACAAGACCTCTTAGGATTAATAGTTGTGTTTACTGTACTGGTCCGCTAAACCAGAATTTTGGCTTGTGTTCCAAAAGTAAGAAAACCTTATTCAAAATACCATTGCGCAGTAATCAAGTATGTAGCAGACTTTTAAGTGGTCAATTCCCCTATTTTCTCACAAAGAATAATTTAATAATTGCTTTATGGGGGACTGCATTGAGTAGATAATGCTAATGAAATGCAGGTTAGCCCGGATACAACTTTGAAACGATGTTTCACGTAGACTTTATTCATGATAAATAACTCATTTAATCACAATGACATTTCAATGGAAACAGTGGGTCCTGTCAAAGCAATATTCCAGAAAAAGAATATGTTTTTCACAACCTGGTGCCAAATGTTGTATTATTTCTTCTGCACACAATCGAAATGGAAAAGGCATAAAGATTGTGGGTAGTTCCCTTGAAAATTATCATAGGAAACATATATTGCAAACACACTTCTCCAGGGCATCATTTCTGAAGCACAAAACACAGCTGGAAGCATGTTGGGTTTTATGCTTTTCTTGTGGTACAAGGAGAAACACATAACACGCATGAATGAAGTAATAGTTTTCATACTATGTGACTAGTTGAACTCTAATGCTCCTAATGTTACGAATGGCTGTCAATATCAATCATGAAATTCATCAATCATAATAAAAAAGGCAACAATGAAAACATCCACACACACAGACACACAGTCACAATCAATACATGAATGAACCTATGCTAATTCCTTCCTTTCCAGAAGCACTTGAGCCACAATCCTCAAATCAGCTTCTCTCATGCTCCGCTTTTCCCTCTCTCTCTGATTTTAGCATGAAATACTCAGTGATCATTCTGCCGCAGTTCTCCATGCAGCCCATAATCATTGCAGCGTTCACTCACTTATTCTGTCAGTCTGAGACGAATGAAGGGGGCCAGCTGACACCCAACATCTCCCCCAACCCCCCACAAACACACACACACTGCAAAAAACACTCAAATAAACACACACAGTCGACTGAAGGCAAACACAAAACCCCAGTGTACAAAGACACACATGCAGAAAAGCCAATTCGTCTGGCTAGAGATGGGCAAGAGACTTGGGCTTTGGGCTAGCTAGGGTGGAAAGGGGAACAATTTCATGCCCAAGTGCATCAGAGAAGAGTACACTGGGAACTCGAGCAAACATTTTTCCACCCAGATAGGTTACAGCAATTACCCTCGCCTCTTTAACCTTGTCACTCCCCTGCAAGCTCTGTTTCAGGTCCCATCCATGAGACAATTCAGACACAGGGTTTGTATTGGAAGGATAGGTAGTTATCTTTCTCTCCATTATATCAGTTTAAGCACAATGAGTCTCTAGCTCTACTGCATGTGTGTACTGTACAGTTCTGAGTTTGGGCTGACCAGTAATCCTGCAACAGCGGGCGTGATTAAATCCTCATCATTCTGGCGGAAATGTGTCAAAACGAGCTGCTAACTCTTCAGTATGAGTAGCTCCATCATGACAACAATAGAGGTATGAATATGTGAGGGGGTGAGCTGACAATTAAATGACAAGTGTGAAGGCTATGAGAGAACGTGTGTGTGTGTGTGTGTGTGTGTGTGTGTGTGTGTGTTGACACCCTTGCTCCACTGAACCTAGATTAACAATACTGGCCTATTTTATTAGTGCTTGTCTTGTCGCCAACACTCCACGCCTGCCAACAGAGAGAGGGGAAGAGAAAGCCCTTTTGACACTGTGTAAAGATTAGCACTAATATTACTACAATTACACTTAGAAAATGTCAGGGTGGTATTATGAATAGTCTTAACCTCTCTTTAATACCATTATATTGATCAAACTGACATAAATTATTTTGCTCAGTGACTGTGCATGTACATTGCATGAATACCTTTAAAAGAAAATCTAAAAAAATCTATTAAGGGTATGCTTTTATTACGAAGTAATAAAGCTAGATCTATCTAGATCTATCTATCTTTATTAGGTACACATGTAGAATCTGTACAATCTAATGAAATCAAATACAGCAGCAGCTTCCATGACTTCTACTTTTACAAAGTCAGACATTTTCTTGTTTTTGTTTTAGTTATGGTTGAAGCTGTCAGAACGGTTATAATTCTGCTATATAGTATGCTATGTAAAAGTATTTGCCCCCTTCCTGATTTTATTTTTTTTTTAATTTTTGTTACACTTAAAAGTTTCAGATCATCAAACAAAAGTGAATTTTAATAATCACACAAATATAAGATGATTAAATACAAAATGCAGTTTTTAAAAGATGATTTCATTTATTAAGGGATAAAAGCTGTCCAAACCTGCCTGGTCCTATGTGAAAAAGTAATTGCCCCGCAACCTAATAACTGGTTGTGCCACTCTTGGTGCCAACAGCTGCTTTTAAGCGTTGTCTTTCACATCACAATTTAATTGAGCCACATTGGAGGGTTTTTGCCATTCAGAGGTAGACGTGCTGGTGTATTTTGGATCACTGTCCTACTGTAGAACCAAAGTGTGCTTGAACTAGTGGTCGTGGACTGATTGCCAGACATTCTCCTTCAAGATTTACTGGTAAAGCACAGAATTCATGGTTCCATCAATTATGGCGAGTCATCCTGAAGCTGCAAAGCAGCCCCAGACCATCACACTACCAGCACCATGTTTGACTGTTGGTATGATGTTCTTTTTATGAACTGTTGTGTCAGATTTAAACCAGATGTAACAGGACGCACACCATCCAAAAAGTTCAACTTTTGTCTCATCAGGCCACTGAATATTTATTAAAAGTTTTTTTTTTGGCAAATGTGAGATGAGGCTTTGTGTTCTTTTTGGTCAGCAGTGGCTTTCACCTTGACACTCTCACTCCTGGGAAGGTTCACCACAAGTTTTCTCCATTTGTGGATAATAATTACTTTTTCACATAGGGCCAGCCAAGTTTGGACAGCTCTTTGCCTTGAATAAATTTAATAAAAGTAATCATATAAAAACTGCCCATGTGGGTATTTTGTAATTACTTAGGTTATGTTTATAATAATACTTTCACCTCTCACTTCCACCTCAGTGAACAGAGCTGTAGCAACAGATGTCAAGATATCCTGATATCCTTTAGTCTCTAATGTGGACCCTGTAGCCTACATTCATACCTTCATACATTTCCTGAATTTTGACATAGTTAACATGATTCATTCTACTTGTGTAACTGGAATAATGCCAGCTTTAGCTTGTCTCTACGTATGCATTATGTTCATGACTAATATTTAACTACAATAATAAGCTCAACGATTTTTCATCTAGCATTTATGCAGTACTGAATCCAGTCTGTATTGTAAAAACCATGACTGTACCTGGTTATTTTAGCTTCAATAATGTCTGCAGCAGTTAATCATTTCATCTCTGCCACCATAAATCATGTCCTTCCTTGTGTTCAGTGTGGAAGATAGAGCTGCAGGACAGGCAACAAAAATTTGAAACGACTAATGTTACATCCACTGATTAACTCAAACGCAAATGTCATAATGTTATTTACCATGGGGATATTAGCAAGCAAGTCAAATTAGCCCCTTCAGAACCAGAAATAAATATTACTATAGAAAAATAATTTTTACTGTGATTATTTTTGAAGAACCACACCCTTGCCTCTTATCACACCACTCCACATCTGATACCGCAAAACTGACTTTCATCTACTTAGAGTGTAGTTAACCTCCCATCTGCCACTGATAACTCCATTATCTGTGACAGGTTTAATGATATGGGTACAAAAAACTGCCTCCATATTAAAAACAGTTGGTCTCTGCAGCAACCAGACAAAATCTTTAAACCAAATAAAACATGATGAGGCCGGCGTTGCGTGTTTATACCGTACGGTGTATGCACAGCTCTCGATGTGCTGCTTGTGTTTATGAGAACCTAATAAAACCTCCAGAGCTTGAGTTGAATGCTCTTTATTGATATGCAATATGCAAAATGGCTTCTTTATGGTTTAACACTCAGCATGGTTTATATGTCGGGACTCAAGAGGAAATATTCAGAGAAATGAAGAGAAACTTGAAGTGAGGGAAGTGGGGAGGGAAAGATGCTGTATGTTTACACTACTGTCTCATATTGTGCATTCATCTTGACTTTAAATTAATGCTCTATATCAGCATTGTGAGCTTTTCTTTCAAATAATTCTAACTCCTCTGCTCTGTATTTCATGCACAGTGAGCTTTTCAGGCAACTCTAACAATATGACAAGACTTAAAACCCTTCACCTTGTCATCCAGACCACTATTGCTTTTCCACTACTGCTGGATTTCAGCACGAAGCTTTGATATACTGTTGAGATAGTAACAAAGTGCTTTGTTGCAAAAGGATACTCATGTCATTGCCAGCTTGCATTGGGGGAATGATGTAATGGTGAGTCTGATAGGTTTGACCTCGAGGCAGCTATTAATGGTGAGGGAATCTGATTTATATTATTCAAAGACTTACATTGAGCAAAAGCTAACCTTGTAAGAAGTCACATTAAGTCTTCATTTTAAGTCAGGAATCATTTAATAGCACTACAGGTAATGAGAAAACCCCTGTCATCACTTTCCATAACATACTGTACAAACATTTATGGTCCCCAGAGAGTGAATTCTACTGACTTAGGTTATCCCCAGATTTTTCCTCTAGTACTGACAGCTGATCAAACTTTTTTAGTCGCTTCACACATTCAAGCTTGTGTCAGTGTAAATTCTAATGGTTTAGTCACCCCATCTGACCTTCATGTTCTCAAACTCCAGATTTGTCTGTTACTCTGATGATTTGGCCAAATACCTGCAAACTGCAAAAATCTCATTTGTGTTTTATGTTCATTAGCAAATGTTAGCGTACCAACATGCAACACTTAAATGGTGGCCCTTATAAATATATCTGCTTAACACCATAATGTTAGCATCGTCTCGGTCAGTGTGTTACCACACTGGTGTTAGCGTTTAGCTCAAAACTACACTACCAGCACGAGTCCTAGTCGTAGTAGGCTTGTTCATGCAAAGATCAAATAGATGTTAAGCACAATCAATTCATGTTCTAGGTATTTAACATTAATCAAATAATGTCATGTAAGATACTGTGCCATTTTGCCCTCAGAAATAGTGTTTAGTTATTATACTCTGTAATGAATGTATACCTCCCAGTCTTTATTGCTTTTCTATGCACTATCATGCGTCTCAGAGGTGTTGCTTTTCCCACTCCCTGCATCATTTATCCCACTGACAGAATGGCATGTGCAGGAACCTTAACCAGACGCCAAGATGAACACTTAATCGCCGTGCACCCATCAAGATGGAGCATCATTACCCAGTCTCTTATGTGATGGTGAAAAGAAATAATGGGATTTGTACAAGGCGTGTTGATGCACCAAAATGAGCTCTGGCAAATTCAACCCTACACACTGCAAGAAATGTACATCCCACACAGTCAATTCTTTTTGTGCTTGGTTCATGAAAAGAAAAATCAATTTTAAGGTTGAATGAGACTAGATAAGTCACAGAGAACCAGCATTTTAATAGCATCTCGCTCCTTAATGTGCTGTATTTTGTTGTGAATGAAGAGCAGACTTGATTAGACAGAAGAGGATTGGGATCGTTCCAAAAGCCGCTTTCCAACATTTGCAGTGATTTTATTTGCACCTTGGAGTTTTTTATTTACAACAACAGTACTAGACGTTTTAATTAATAAGTTATATATAAATATTTACATTTTTTCAGCATTTATGGCACATTCTCTAGCTGTATATAAGCTAACGAAGTCAGAAATATCCTTCCTTCCACTGTCTTAACGATGCTTTTCTGTGTAATTGCTCACTGTCCTGTCACGTTTCCATTTACAGGACAAAATGAGCAGCATGTTCTACTGTATAACAGGACATTCTGCTCATTTTAACATGTGACAGATTCCAGGCAGAAAACAGCAATTGATTGAGGGTTTGGGGAAACCAGCAAACCACCATCAGCAAATTGGGTGTGCAAGGGGGGGTGAACTGCTCAAGAGGAGACCAAGAGGAGTCAGCTGGATAGGACACATTCACTCACCATATCTGATTGTTGCACTACTGTAACTTAAATAATTCATTATACTGATTACAGTATCTGATCAGCCAGTAAACACTGCACACTGATATTAGGTTTTAACATTTTAGGTCTAAAGGCACATTTTGTTGAATACAGTGTAGTTAACCCACATCACAAACAACATAAAGGCCCTTTCAGTGAGATGCTCTCTACCCTCTTCACTCCACTGAAGCAACCCCCACCTACACACAGAAATGCACCAACACACGCTGACATGCACACACGCTTAGCAAGATGCATCCTGCATCTCCAATAATGAGAAGGGGAAAATCTACTCACGCTCATTCAATTAACTTCACATGCATTAGATTAGCTACAACTCAAGCTTATACAGTCTGCGGTTTAATAGTAATTTAACACACATCCTTTGTATCGGATTTCACACCGCACACCATAGGAAGAGGATCTCATTACGGCCTGATCCATCTGATTTTTAGACACACTATGCAAATGATGCAACTAATGCCATAAGACAGTAAGGCGGTGCCGAAAACGCTACTGTATTGCAGCGGCACGGTACACTGAAAGGGGCGGTAACTGAGACAATTCATGTAAACCCAGGTGATGAGAAGGAGAACGGTAACCGTGTTTCAAATGAGCGCCAAGCGTACGTTAGGGCCACACGGCCACACTTTTAAAGCTCCCCCCTCCTCTTATAATTCCAGCTTACATGAAAGCTAAATGTGCAGCATCCTAAGCGACCACCTCGCCATCAATACAGCACCCCATGGAGGATTCCTGGACCGGGGTGGTCCTGGAGAATCAGCTCCTCCCCGCTGTCCCGAGCGCCGTGCTCGCTGTTTGCGCCTCTCGTGTGATTAATTAAACCGCTGTGCACCTCTGCTTTGCAGGGGTAAACGCGACATTTACACGGGCAGCGCGAATCCCTCTCTGGGACAACACAGACACATTCAACACACGCCGCACACTCTGCACGCGAGGCGCGCTTTCACGGTCAGCGAACGTTTTACGCACGAACGAAGCTCGACGATCACATCTCGGACTCGTTTTAATATGTGTTGCATATGTGCTGCTAAAGACAATGTGGCGCTTTTCTGTGAGAGTGTGTGTATGTGAAGGGTGGGGGGTGGTGAGGGGGTAGGGGGGGTCGTCCTGCGTTCGCAAATGGCGCAACTTCTCTCTCCATCTCTGTCTTTCTTTTTTTTTTTCTGTTAAGTTGACACAGCTGGAAGCCCCGCTGACAGCAAACAAACCCGCCCTTGATGTTTACTGGAAGGCACTGATACAATCCATTAACCAGTCGCTTTCTTTACCACATGCAGTCAAAAGTCAAGAAGCACATGACAGCCTACTCGCACGACATGCGCGGATAGCGTGCGTCCAAAACAGCATTTGCACAGGAGCACCTGAACCTTCTGCTTTTTATTCCCATCCGCCAGACTCGCGCCTCTTCTTACCTTGAAGTCGAGCCTTCTTCGTGGCGTTTTCAGTGAACGTAATCTTCGCCGGACTGACTGAAAACGCACGCCTATTCCGCAGCTCCCCGAACGTAGGTAGAGGATGGAGAAACAGCAGCGAATGGCAGCGGTGCCTCGTCCTCTCTCTCCCTCTCTCTCTCTCTCTCTCTCTCTGAGTTCCAGTCAAGACTCCCCACTGCAACGTTACAGGCAACCGATTGGTTCATTATATCCTCGGTGGCCCCTC
>JAUBNQ010000003.1:14894122-14907512 GCA_032353495.1 Ctenopoma kingsleyae | reverse complement strand
TCACATTAGGATGCAAAGTCTAATCTGTGAGCAAGCATGTGTACTTGGATCCACTTGGGTCTGCTGGTTGCAGGCATAAATCCCACTCAGCGTTCGCTTCATCAGTCAAGTTTAATGCCTTGCTACTGTGCACTGCGATGACTGTCTGTGCACAAAGAGATTTTAGTCATGAAATGAAAGTATGACCAATATTGAAACAATATTTCTGAATTAAATTTGAAAGCACACACAGTGTCAAAATGTTTACACCTCTGAGCAAGAGAGAGACAAGAGAGACAAATATAAATCACATAACAGCAGGTCTTTTTAGGTTTTCAAGTATTTATTTATTTATTTTTTTTAAATATAGCTGATAATTTTGATACATTTCAATCAAAATATTTGAGAACGGAGTTATTATACTGGTAAATTTCAAGAACTATAATCTTTACTCATTCCTGACCAATATTCTTTATCTTCAATAATCAACAATAACATTAGAAACTGAGTAATTCATGAAACACTGAACATAATCACTCAGATACCAGTAACAATTGTGCACAAAGTCAGTGTCCTTATGGAAAATCAGCAGAACACTAGTGGCAAAGCTAAGAACAGGGCAGAACCACCTATATCACTCCTTTCTCAACTTAGTTTATTCACAACTTATAAACTCAAATTGTTCTGACTTGATTTCAAACTTGAAATTATGAGTTGAATGAACAAATTTGTGAAAGTTCAGTCAATTCATTAAATTTAGCTCTCTCATTAAATGAGAGTAAGCTGACTTCCCAGCATGCACGAGAAACTCTCCAGACTCTACTCTTTTGTAGTTTTATGAAAAGTTTCATGATGAGAACTTTTTGTATGTATTTAATCAAATGTGAAATATTATGAAATATCTATATTTTCATAATAATATAAATTATAATGCTAGAGGTCAGTTATGAATTCAGTCAATATCCACAGACAGAAGAAAACGTGAATTGTGTAGGCATTACCAGTTGATGCACTGAATTTGGTACAAAAATAATTCTGAAGATTTTCTTGTCAAATGAGGAACTGATTCTTAAAACTAAGATGTAGACGAAGAAGGTAAAACAGTTTATGTGTTTATATGACAATGTAAAACTACTTTTTTATTTCATTGTACTAAATGTAGTTAGATTAACTTAAAATCTTAGTGATATTTACTCAATTTAAAGGAATGTTTAAATGAATTCACAGCTTTAATTTTTACTCACTATTTTTAAGTGTATAAATGTTTCACAAACAAAACTGAGTAAATCATAGTTTAAGTTTTTAGAGAGTATAGCGTGCCAAATGAATGTTAGATAAGCTTACATGTAATCCCTTTACAAGCATGTTTTTTTCATTATTTCAGCCAATCCTTTTTAGAGATGTCAAATTGTGCCTTTCTTAAAATAAAGCATTCAGCACAAGGTTGGATTATACAATAAATATTATACCATCTTGCACTGAGAAGAAGCAGATAGGCGAAAGATCAGACAGAGAAAAAGATTAAAATTTTACTACAGAAATATGTTATGCCCTCCACTGGCCTCTAGAGAATGCTGATGCTCCATCATTTTATTAGTTTTCTTTTTTCTTTTTTTACTTATGGTGAGGGGAACAGAGACGGGGGTGGGGTGGGCGTGGGGGGGTATGTTAAGTAGACAGAAAAACAGATGATCTCATCTCTCCTATTAAAACTAAGCAGCCACATCATATGTGGGAAAGAAGGCAGCAGCCAGCACCAAGGAAACAGCACAGTGTTGCTAGTCAATAGTGGTGTTACATAGAAACATGCTTTTTGAGGTGACTGAATTGTACTGACCAACAGATTAATATTTAAAGTCTTTTTATGAAACCAAAGAAATGTTCGTAGAGCTTGCAGCTATATCACTTCATCAGGACTCTCCTCACTTAGTGACTCACATCAGCACACTAAGTATCTATGCAGACACTATCTGCAGACGCCAATCTCAGTGAGACTATTGAATTCATATTGCTCTGCTCTAAATAAGGTGGGAGCAATGCCTGTCCTCATCCAATAAGTGTTAAACAGTAAGTTTAGTAAATATAAGTGTTAAATTCTGTTTTAACAAAGTAATAATTTCTCAGTTGTTATTGAAAAAGGTGATAATTATATGTCTATTATTGAGGTCGTAGTGTGTGGTGGATTCGTACTGGAGTACATTATATTAAGGTGTTTCCAATGTTTTGGCCACTCTTTGTGCATGAGCTTATTCACAGCTCATTACGGCTGTGCAACAGTTCCTTAAGATAATTTTTTAAGCCAGGGTTGTTTGTTTGGTTGGTATGAGACTGACCCTGAGTTTTATTATTCCACCTAACTCTAACCCTGCTAGATTCCAGTACTGTTTTTGCAATGTGTGTGTGGTGTGTTTGCATAAATGTCATCATGATAATGCAGGTGGTTACCACTGTTGCCAGGAAATGATATTGGTTGCTCTCTGACACAGGTAATACTGAGTGGAAGAGTCATTAGCGTGGACAGCTAATGCATGACCATTTGTGCAAGACCATGACCAAATACAGAAAGACCAGCTCTCTGACCAACTTGTCCACGTAGATTTCTGCACTGAGTTCTTAAGAATGCTCTGTCTGGGTCTGGATAAAAATCACTGATGCACAAGTCGTGCATTGTATTGATTAACTGAGAAAGTGTCCATGCCTGACAACACACAGGCACTGCACAGACTGACCAGTTACTTGCAGTAGTTGTTTTCATATCTAATGTGCCTTGCCATGCTTTCCATAAAACACGTGCCATGCCATGCAACCTCTGCTTGCTCTTCTCGTTATGTGGAGGAAGGCAAAGAACACCTGGCTGATTCATTCATGACCCAAATAAACTCCAAGTAACAAAATCAGCTCCCACACATGGTCACTTCAGGTTTATGCAATGGATACGTTTCGCTCAAGCAACTTTCTAGAAGTCATTGCTTATTCTCCGATGCAACTGTCTGAATGCAGAAAATGTCACTTTTCCAAAAAGAATTCTAAAAGTTTGGGAGGTGAAGTGCAGTTTTTTTTTTTGCCTGAAAAGGATGTGACTCAGAGCTCTTATTTATTAGAACATATCTGAAATAGTCCGAGAGGAACACAAGCCATTCACTCTTATGAGTCAGCAACAGAGGCCTGACTAATAATGTAGGTTCAAAAGGTTTCTTGGTGCCTAAAGAATGAATAGCAACTCCCACTGAGAGGAATATATGACTGGATGTTTTCTCCCTCAACAGCCCAGGAGAAAACATTTTAAGTGAAGAGTGGCCAAAAAGCAATTTTTCTCCAAATGCATCGTGAAAGTGCAGATGCAGAAATGAGAGAACTGAACCAAATGAACAAATCACTTGATCAACACCTTTTTGCCCTTACTGGCTGTAGGAAGCACTGTTTAGCAGCAAATGTTCACACGGTGGTTTACAGCTCTGCACACTGGATAGTCTACAATACCTGTGAGCAATCCTACATACGTGAGTATATGGGTCTTGTTACTTATTTTTTCAAACAGATATATACACACATATATATTTTTCTATATATATATACAGTATATACAGTATATATACAGTACATATATATGAAATAAACTAAATTAGAGACAAATCCCTATTAGAAATGCGTGAAATAAAACTGAGTGAGCTTTTTACTTACAAAATATATAATATATAAAACCATTACCAAGACTGCAAGCTACTGTCTCTAACAACAAACCACAAAAATGATTTGCGGAAGCTATCGCTTCAGGTACATAATAATCATTTATGCCCATTGGTTTATGTTAAATGATCGCTATTAATTTGACAGTGTAAAACATCAGTATACCGATGTTTAAAAATGCTACATAACTTTTCACTTGTCGGGTCTGAACTGTGCTTTATTTCAAAAATCCAAACAAAGCTGACATCCATGCTGACACAGTCATCCTGAGTAGTCTTATGCCTGCCTGTCTGATCATCCTCAAAGAAACCACCCTCCCACAACTCGCCACTCCACCTTCCTCTGTTTCATTTCATTCCTCTTTCCCACCACTACTACCACCACCTATTCCTTTCCCAGAGACCTGTCCCATTATGTCACAGTCATTGCTCCAGCTTGAGTCTGCAGTGTGTCAGAGCTAGTGACACCAAAGCCACCCCCCCTCGCACTCACACACACACACACACACACACACACACACACACACACCCAAGCTGGGTGTTGTGACAGCACCATGTCTCCACCGCCGCTGTTGATGATGTAAGGACGCCCCCTCGACGAGGTCACCATCTTCTTTCTCTCTCTCCCTGTCTTTCTTTGTCCACTGACTCCATGGGATGCTGGTGTGTGCGCAGAACGGTTTGTCAAACTGTAAGAAGGATGTAAGGGAATTTCTGGAAACATAAAACTGTCTGTGAGAGAATTTATGCTGAAAGTTACAGCCAATAAAGTAACCGTAAATAACACTTATTACATAGTAACACATATTTTTGTCTTTTTTTTTTTTTTATTAATTACAATAAATTTTCTTTGGCATAGTTTTCAGAGAGTTTGTCAAACAAATCAGGACTACATTTTCATTAATGAATTCTATGAGCAACATCAAAATTATTATTTGTGAGTTTATTGTGCACAGTTTTCTTAGAGGAGTACTTGTACTTTTGTACTTTAAGTACATTTTAGATTATGTACTTAGTACTTGAGAGATTAATTAGAGTCATCATGCACAGATTCTTTACACAAGAGCTGGAGAAGGATATTTTAACCAACTTACAGTTTTACTATTAGTTTGTGCTAACTACTTACAGGTGATAAAATGCTTGTGAAAATGATCATTTCAGTAAATAGAGTCTGTCATTTGCTAGAAATGACAAACCAGGTTTTACTATGTTTGTGTGAAATCTCTTTCAAAAATGACTTTTTTCAAACTCTTGATATCAAGTTCCAGACTGACAAGAGGCCACGTAAATCCCTTCAGCCTGTGCACTGGTAGCATCCACCATTACAAATATCATTTGCAATACTTATACAGTAATACTATGGAGTTGTAAAGTTGTGAGCTATGGTAACACATGCCATTTATTGTCTTTTCTGCTACTCTGAGTAATTCAGGATTTGCTATTCTGGAGAGCAACTGTTCCTTTTTGTATGTGGGTCTGGCAGTGATTGTGTTTGAGGGAGCAGTGAGCTGCATGTAAAACTACACTACATTGCTTTGTTGTCTGCTAGAGCAATAAATTTGCCTTTTTGTGATTAAGCAGTCTGTGATGTTGATTGTCTTTTAATAACTGGAGGACCATTAATTGGATGTTTACAATATAAGCTCATTGTTGACCTTGTTTATGCACTGTAGATTCATCAAACGTGGATTTTTTTTTTGTTGTGGTTGTTTTTATTTGAGGTCTATGATAACTGAATTACACCTTTCATTTGAAAATCTATTATTATGTAACCTCTCGTTATTAATAATGCATGATGATTTTCAGGAATTATCTTCAATTATGTTGGAAATGGAGTGATATCCTGTGCCTGCATAACAATGCAGCGGAGGATGATGCCAAGTCATGGCATGCACAACAAGTGGTATTGTGGGTGGATCTTGTGCTGGTTGGTTGCCTTTCGTTTCGTTTTCTTTTTCTTCCAATTTGTGGACCACTTAATTGTAAGAAGACAAATATCCAGTCATCCTACACCTTAGCATAAGCTAATTTGTATGACCTGTATGACAATGTATTTAAATCTTGTACAATATGAGTTTCACAACTCGTTTTCACTGCTTTGATCATTTTTATTTTTTGTTATAATCACATTATACTTGGTAAATGAATTGCTGAGATATGGGAATGTGGTTGTAGGACTGCCAGCAGCTTTTTTGGGCTGTACTTAACAATACATGATGCTTTTTCAAATATTTTTAAAAGAAATATGCTGCAAAATGTATCTTGAAGAGGAAAGGCACTGTCAAAGCCTCCTGTCTTTGGCTTGTACGAGCTTTTGATCAAGCATTGCCCTTTTAACCAACCAATTATTTCTGCTTGATCAGTAAGTTTTTGAACATCTGATTTACTTAATTTATCTGATATAGTGTCGACCATGAACACTGCTAGTGACACTGTCCAATGAATGAGAAGGCTCAGGAGAAGGTCAAAAAGTCAACTAATCACTGAAGTCATTAGGATTTGTTTTCTGGTCAATGCCTGTGCAAAATTGTGTGCCAGTCCATTTGGTAGATGTTGACATATTTTAATAGGAACAATAGACTGTGTGGAAGAGTTATGAAAAGTAAAGGAGTAGACAAATGCATTCATTAAATCTCTGGGCGTCAGGGATATCTCTAGCTGAGTGACAAATCATTTAATAGTTGCTGGACTGATTAACCAACAGACTGACATTTCCATCTTGATACAAAAAAACGTGGGAAAAGGTGCAACAGCAGTTCAGCTAGAGGAGACTTTGCCACAGTAATATGAGATGAACTTATTAAAGAAGTTTTGCGCACATAGCGTGACTGAGGCTGGAGCAACGCCTGGCAGGTGGCTCTGCAGGAGGGCGTCTGGGCCCACCACAGTGAGGGTTCCTGAGCCTTCTGATGGTGGGTGGAGTTTTGTTATGAACAAAAAGAGACACAGTAGAAGGTCTAAGCACATACAGTGACTGGATGAATGGGATAAAGTGGGTGGTAGAAGAGGAGAGGCTGTACTATAAAATGAATGAAACTGACTCATTCTCATCATTGAATTACAGTAAACTGCCAATAGTCAGACAAACATACAGGTTTTAAACAAACCTCCAGGTTTTCCAAACATATTTGGAAGAGACACCTCAGGTCAATAAAAGAAACTATTACCCAAACTGTCCATTGTAAACATATATTACAGTTTACTTACTTATTGCTTATTGCTTTTTTTTAAAGCAACATTTCAGCTGTAGTCACTTTTGTTTTTACCTCCAAATAAAAATAAAAATAATCTACTGTAGCTACTTTGGCCTGTGAACAACAATATCTACCTCAGGGTTTTTGCTTTGTCTGCCAAAACTGCAAAGTAAGACCAAAATTGTAATAAATAGAAATTATCTTTTTAATAGGTGTAATGTGAATTTCAGAGGAGCTTTTGTGAGTAATAGTCTAAATATTCTTTTGTGGCTATAATCTCCAAGGATGGCTATTTTTACTAAATTATTTTGTTTGGTTTTTGGAAAGAATTCCAATCAGGCATTGAAGCCAAAGCCAAGTTGTACCTCAGTAGACTCCCATTCAGTGTTTAAAATATCCTAAGCTATATTTCACACTAAAGGCAGCTTGCAGAATTTACTGGATTTTTCTACTTCTGAGCTTTTCAAACTTTAAAACAACCTTTTGTTAGTTTCTAGAAAACTACGGCAGCTTGAAATAAATGATTTGGCTCATAATGTGGAGCAGAGGTGTTCAATAATTAAGTTCTCTTGTGCTGCATCTGTTACAGCTGGCATGGAAGAGTAAAGCTATACTTCTTTATGTAACTGTGGTTTTCAATTGCAGAAAGGTTTTCACGGACGTACACACACGCACACTACTGTTAGTCAGGTCCTGTCACTCAGACCGAGGCCTTCTAATTACTGTGGCAATTGGAATGACACGCACAGTAGAGTGAGGAGATTTTGCCATCTACAAAAGACTGTACTACTAATGGTGTGTGAGTATGTCGGAGAGTGTATATACTATACTGTGGTGGGAAAGTTAAACTGATTGGTGAAGGTCAAGAGGAGTTGTGGTGAAATATTGGAAATGCATGTAATCTAGATGGAGAGGATTAGTTCATGTATTTCCATCAAACCCAGCAACCCACATATGAAATTAAAAGTACACCCATGATTGACATTCACAGCGAGCTTCAGAAAGAGAGCACTCTGCGTGACTCACTCTTGGATATTCAAAGGACTTCTGGACGTGTCAGTGATTTGAATATCAGATCTTTCAGACCTTTTTACTGTTTCTAACAAGGTGGATGTTGCCAAAAAGAGGACGCTTGAACTAGCCATTAATCCAGCATGGATGTTACAAACTAAACTCAGATGCTTATATGGATGTGGAGTCTTTGTCAGCAGTTAATATGCTAAAGGACTTGGACAGCAACACATTTCTAAATGCTTTACTCTCCCACTGCTCTTATTACAGCAGATGTGACATGACATGAGAATATAATCTTTAAGCTTTAATCTGAGTGAATACTATGAGACAGAATACATTTAGCAAGGGAGACTTTTTTTTCTATTATGCTAAAACTTTGCACTGACTTTTTTAAAAAAACTTTTCTGCTAATGAACACCACCACTTTTGCTATATCTTTTGTCAGCTTCTCTCTTTCTTTTTTTTTTTTCTAGTCTGTTTTTGTAATGGTTTTTCAGCTGCGATTCTGTTTGGTTCCAAATGAATCAGCAAGATGCCATACGTGCAACAGAGCAGCACAGTTAGAACGTAGCTGTGGAAATACCACTATCATCCTTCAGTCACATTTAAAATCATCAAGTTACAGAACTTGATAGACAAGTATCAAATATGCTACACATATAACATATAAACACCTGCCAAAAGGGCCGGGAAGAATAAATGCATGAAGAATACTTCCTCAAGCAGCTCTTTGATGAGATGAATAACAGTCTAGTGTACTTATCCTGTTCCCAAGTGTGCTCTTTAAGGACTCTTTAGGGAAGTGCTTCACCAAGAAAACAAGGTAAACCTTGTCTAATTCTTCCATACACCATTTTCTTTTATTAACCAAATATGTGTTCATGTCCTTGCATAAATTCTGATTTATCATACATAATCCAATAATTATTGTTAACTACTATAAGCATGACGAATATTGATTGTAAACCTCAAATGACTGAGGAGAAGAATGTCCTCAGGAAGTACTTGGCATCTCCTCAGTGTGCCTGTAGTATGCTACAACTTACATTGTGGAGCAGCAGTGAGGTGGAAATTTAGAGTTTAGAAACGTGTTTGTAGCTTGTTGTTTTGCATTAATGTCGCTCTTATGCTGACATCATGCCTCATTAAAACATGAGGTATGCTTTGCTTTTTCCTAACTTCATGTACTTGTATCATTTTCTGTCTTATTTCTATGTCAAAGACAGTAGGTGCCATATAGTTGGATTCCAGTGGAGCCCAGACAGTACTCTTTGTTCCTGCACTCTTTCAGGGTCACAACCTCCCACTTGTATGCGGGGGTATATATATGTTGGTTAGACACTCAATATCTGGCTTTTTTAACTTTGCAGACTGCTCCGGCCCTCTGTATGACTGTTTTCTTAAACGTACGAAAGACATTGACTGCCATCGATGGGCTTTTATTTTCTTCTCTCACCACACTCAATTGTGTTGCATTTTTCTATAACAGTAGTGCCTTGGGGGACATTTACAGTAGCTTTAACCTTTTACATTAATGATGAACTCCTAAGTTTCTTATTGAAGTGCCTAAGGAAAAACTTACAGTATAGTGTATGTTGGTGGTTCCAGTCTCCTGTTTGATTTATTTTGTTGTCCGCAGATGACAGAGAAGTGGCACTCAGCCCCCTCCTGTGCTACTGACATCTCTTTTGTATGTGGCAATCCCTTTTTTGCAGTCACTCTGCAGGTCAATCCATTTTTGTTCTTCACCCGCACCACACTTCTTGTTACAGATGACAAAGTGTTCACAGCTTTTGTCTGTTAGACCCATGCTGAGCCCTGTTGCACCTGTGAAAGTGCCAGATAAAACACTTTGCTTTAAAAGATTCTCATTCAGCAGCATCTCAGCCTCATTGTCACTGAAGTTTGTCTTCTACATTATAAATTTCTTGTTTGTCCCTTTTTTCTAGAACTAGTATGTTTAGCTTTCTGGAGCTTTAAGGGAATGTTTTTTTTTTTATCGTGTACCACAATGGGGGAAGTTTTAGTATAGAAAAATATTTTTGTGCATTGGCTGATGACCATAGGAGACAGTATTGGATTTATCACTGTTTACAACATATACTGTAGTTGTCCATATGTACATTTGATTAGAGGGGTACTCTTCTATGAAGGAGGAATAACAAGAGACATATTACACAAAAGAATTGTTAAATTGATACCATGTTATTTCTGGTGTGAATTATGGGTCAAGCCTCCAGAGACAGAATCCTACAGTTCCTATAATACAACTCAGTTGTATATTATATTAGACCTTCCTTGTCAAGTAAATGCTCCTGCCTTTCAAACTGTTTATCCACTGTTTTTCACTCAGGCTCTCTGCTAAAGGTAGAACCATGAGGACATTATACAACTGCTTATACAGGCTGAATTGTCCCTGTGATGAACAAACTGGACTTGATTCGTACTGTAAAATCAATGGTGCCCCTTTAATACTAAGTCTCTTGGTCACACAGACAGTTCTTATGCACACACTTTGCATTTGATTTGCACACTTTTCACTCTTATCACTGTTTGAACATAATGATTAGACAAGACCTTTTTAATAAGAATGCAGAACTCAGAGTGGTCATCGTGGGTTGCATCACAACTTAACAACATGCTGTCAGCATACTGAGAGTGGCAGATTTTGAGTGTGTGACTAAAAATGCCCTGTTTTAGGCACTTGATTAAACATCCATCTGTTCATGTGTGTGACCAAAGAGCTCTTTATTTTCTGTGTAATTAGTGCTCTGTGTGCATATACTGTACCTTGCAAGTACACTCAGTGCACAGAAGGTTCTTTAACCTGATAGATGCTAACATGCACATATACACACACATCCATCCCAATAGTGATTATTGAGGAAGGGAGAGGTGGAAAAAAAATAAGTGTCTTGTCTCTCTTCCAACTTCTTTCTGGGCAAACAATCAATGATGGCCCAGCAACAATTGTGTTACAATCATTTAGTGTTTTCCGGCTCTGCTTTGATGCTGTCTACTTCCAGACGAGGCTTGATGGAACGGGGGGGCGGGGGCGGGGAAGAATTGAATTAACTTAAGTCACAAGGGGAGAATGGCACCTGAAAGCTTTGGTTATTCAATAAAACACCTTTCATTCACTCTCTCTCTCGCTCTCTCTCGCTCTCTCTTTGTCTCCACCCTCCCTTGTTTTTCCTCTTCTTTTTTAACTCACTTTTTCTAGTGTGCATTAAATGCCTGGCTTCTTGGAGACAAGGTTATAAGAGACACAGCAACAATGCATAAACAAAGTCTATAATCCACGTGCCAGACCTGCCGACTTCACCAGCTGTTTTGACATGTTTGCTTTTGTTGACTGTAAATTGTCTCGGATTGTGAATGTTTAAAAATCTTTAAAGCATTACATGGGTATTTCAGGCAATTTCCCTGACTAAAATAGCTTTCCCTGCTTGTTTGTTATTGTCAAAGACATTCTGTTCAATAATTGAACTGAATAAAGTAATTATACTTCTCTCTTCAAATAGACAAAACATTCAGCAGCTTAATTGAAAGTTGGAGCTTGACTAAAATGTGTTTACATCCAATTTTGTTGTTGTTGTCTGTGGAAATAATAAAATAGAACAGGTACTCACTTCAGATGTACTGTGAATGAATACAGATACACATACAAATGACAAATGCAAAGTTTGAATATGAAATAATCATTGTCCATGAACAGAGATTCATTAACAGTTTAAATTGTTTTGTTTTTTGTTTTACCTTCATATTTCATTACCCATTGAGAAATGAAGAGATAAACACCTCTTTAAGATTGTCTTGAATGCGCGTTTAATTGATTGTGATTATTGTAATTACTTGCATTACAAATACAACTAAATGATTCCATGTTGCTTGTTAACATTGAAGCAGTATCAGAACAGTCTTACGCTGTCCCAGACATAACAGTGGTGTCAACAAACACTGTTTTGGACAACTTCTGGAAGTTGGAACAAAGTGGGGTGTGGGGAGGGCTCAAACAAGTCTTTTCAGTCTCAAGGCCAGAGGAGCTGTTGCATAAATCTGAACCAATCTGACTTGTCATTCATTTTGACTTAAATTTAACTAATTCAGAAGATAATTCAATTTTCAATTTCAAGGCAGTCCAATTTTACACCATGAGCAGTATTCGTGTTTGCCCACAGTAACTTTTAAAACAAACTAGGTGTCATTGACATGGCTAAAATTTTTCAATTTTTTTCAATTTTTTTTTTTTTTACTTGATTTATGTTGAGATTTATGTTGAATGAGGCTTAAAAGAAAAGGAAAGTTGTATCCCTGACAGTCATTCAACACAGCCACGTCCTGAATTACATTTCTTACTATTAATTTCATTATGTGTGATAATTTAACTATAAACAGTGTGAGTACATTTTTCAAATCCATAGATATTTAGATTTGGTCTATGTAGATGTAAAAAAAAGTATTCGGTGAAAAGACTACTCAAGTACTGAGTAACTGTTTGATCTCAATGTTGAATTTATTTTTTTTAAATTATGTATTGAGACAGACAAAAATATAAAATAAGTTCTAGTATTTCTGAATAATAAAATTTGTAAGAGTAAATAATATCTTTAGAAAATAAAAAATGAAGGCTCAAGAAACACAAATTTCAATTTCAAATGTACTTTTTTACAAGATAAAGCTTTTGAAACCAATACCTACAGTAGGTAACATATGTATGTTTGAACTGCACCATTTCTCATGTGTTTTATCATTCACTCTCTGCTACGTCACATAGCACGTAGACTATGTGTGAAGATATCTGGAAGTTGAGTCCTGGCGACTGGAATTTTTTCTCCTTAGGTTGAAACGTTTCACTACTCATCCAAATAGCTTCAACCTAACAAGAAAGAAGTACAGTTGCCATGAGTTTGAATTACTGTGAAATATTGATTATAATTTCATTTAACATCTCTCGACTAGATTTTAATGTTTGAACTGAATACAAACATTTCACAAGTTCTGCTTTGACAGTAAGATCATTATTTTGGATTTACCCTTTGTAGAAAAGAACATTTTTAACAATACAGAAAAACTCAGTAATATTTTGTAAAAAAAAATCTTTGTGGTGTAAAGGACATCAATACACTGAGCAATATGTAACTTGTTTATAATAATAATAATAATAATACTAATTGATACTTGATCCCCTTGGGGAAAAAAAAAGGTTGTTTGGACAGCTGCTAGACCTGTGTCAGTGCTACTATGGAGTTTCGGTGTCTTGTCCAAGGACACCTCAACATCTAGCTTGTCGGGACTGAGAATTGAACCGCTCACCCTTGGGTTGGAAGATGACTGCTTTACTGAGCTGTCATGCCACCCTTAAGGTGTTTCGCTTAGATATTTTAGGTGATCACTTTTATTTTGTAATTCCCAATTAAAACTGATGTTTTACTTTGAAAGGATTACAGGCCCGTGGCACTGACTTCTCATGCCATGAAGACTCTGGAAAGACTCATTCTTGATCAGCTCCGACCC
>JAUBNQ010000003.1:14875578-14888286 GCA_032353495.1 Ctenopoma kingsleyae | reverse complement strand
TGACACAGTGTTGAGAGGTAACAAGTGCCTGTGCACTCAGGCAAATCAGTCAGTAATATTACTTGGATTTTAAAGTAAATGCACATTTTTTTTTATAATTTAGAAGACATAAAGACATTTTAAGCATTGCTCTTAAAAACTGCTTGTTTTAACAAAACATGACAAATTACTTCCCTTTTATTTGCTAATTTTACTTTGTATTTCACTATTTATGCTCTTGGTGAGTGTGTTGCACAAAATCCAGCCATGGATTCTAATTTTTCTAATTTGAGAAACACAGAGCTACAGTAGCTTAGTTTCTGCCTGCAGTGAGCTTTGTGCAGGTGGAAGCTGACTTCACTACTGCCCTGTAAAACGTGATCCTATACACTGCTCATTTTAGACAAGAGGATTATGTTCCCAGCCATTTATAATGGAGTTTACAAGAGATGTGGAAGCTAGGACCGTGTGAGACAGACAGGTGATGTGGCTTCAGATATTTCATCTGATCCACCATCAGCAGCAGCTTCTCACACTGTTCCCCCACCACAGATCCAGCCTGATATAAACATGAACCTAGGTTCACACATCATCTGAACATTTGACATCACTATGACTCAGGCTTTTATAATATTTATATTGCAAAACGTCATCTTAGTGATAGTATTTTGACATGAATATAACCACCACTCGTCCTCTGTTTTGAATCTGCAGACACAAGTTGATACGTCAGCTGTGGTTAACGTTAGCTAACTCTGGCCACTCACTGTGTAGCTTCTCCTCATTTACACAAATCAGTTTCTCAGTGACTGTTGTTATTTCTCCTAATCATATCTGTTCCTGGTCTCTTTGATGCATAGCAGGCTCATTATTATAATACTGCAGTACATTTGAGGTTGAGGTCTGGAGACACCTGTGCAGTGTATCCATCCAAATGTAGCTCACATTATAAATAATTTTAAAAAATGGCCAAAAAACAAACAGAAATAAATAAATTAATATGCATTTCCATTCACTATTTTCCTACTGTTAGGATAGTAGGAGTAATAGTAAATAGTAGGAGTTAGTTTATTGAGATAAACAGCTGGTGGTGCTAATTCTTCTAGTGAGTTGCCATTAAACAACTGCAGAAGAAGAGAGTGCAACAAGATGATATTATAAAGAGAGTGCAATAAACATCCCAGAGTGAAAAAGTAGAAAACATTATTAAAATATGCCATTTCTGTTTGTTTCATGTATTAACTTGAATCTCTTCATTGCACACAGACTCTTCCTTTTCATCTTTTCACATGTGTAGTTTATTTCATAATTAATTCTCTTTGGCCTTTGTTGTATTTAGATTTCATCAAAACAGAAATAAAACTATATTCTTTAAAAACTAATAATATTTGAATGCTGTCTTAGTCATTTTGATTTCAGCATCATAGTATTGTGACTCACACTCAAACATGGGTCTGTGTTTTCCTGTGAAGACAAGTCAGTATATGCCATAGAGAATGTGTAGTAATTTAAACCTTAAAATCTGTGAGCTGGAATGAGATCGTTTTGCTACACTCACATGACATACTCCACCCCCAGCACCACCTGTCCGTGCACCTTTCCAATTAGTGTGGTCTATTTAAGGTGTAATAGTCCAGCCCCCTCCCTCTCTTGTTAATTAGCTAACTTTTGCTGTAAGGTGCTGCTAGCACTTCTCTTGTTTGTTGTAATACAGCATTACACAAAAGGGCTAACCTGCTAACAAGTATGTTCTGTTGTAACGATTGTTTCGTGGACAATTAGCCATGTTTGCTCCTAGCTGTTGGTCTTCACCTTGCACTTTACCCTGGAAATTGAGTTTTCCTGTTCTGTTCTCCTCATTTTGGGACACCTTTTGAATGGATAATCCTGTTGACCTGCTTGAGAACACAGCTTCACTTCAGCCAGGTAAGTGGTTGGTAAAGTGACATGAGGATGCCAAAGGTTGTGGCTGTTTGTTCTCTCTGGCTGCTAACTTTTGCTGTCCTGTTGGTGCATGAATTCTTGTTGTGGCTGAGCTTATTTTGCTTTAGTTGTTGTTGGGCATGTGCACCATGTTTTCATGTTAATTTATGTACAAGTACAGTATAAATATTTATGTTATCTTACTAATTAGTTCATATTCCCAAGTCATGCCAGGTTGTTGTGGTTGTTTTTAGGGGCTAATAGCTTAATGCAACCTTGACTTCAGGGTTGTTAACATGACTTTTATCTTGCACTCAGCTCATTCATTGTTCACTGTAATATTGACTTCACAAGAACTCAACATGGGTTTTGTTTTTCATATTTGTCTAGTGTGTGTTTAGTTCATGTTAAGCATTAGAGAAATATTTCTTTTCTTTTTCTGATATGTCAGCTTCCATTACTATTTTTCATATCATAATTACATCTAAACTGTTAAGATCGTATTCTTGCTTGGGTGCTACGCTCAGTTGCTCTTGTTGCCAATCTTAAGCTTATATCCATGTACTGATGCTTATCAATGCACGTTCCATAAGAGGAGAGTGTTTGCCTCCTCCAAGCTATAAAATGCTGTGTTTAATGTGCCTAAGTTAATTAGACACAGAATAGAGCCTGTGTTTGCAGTGACTGTTATTATTTCTTGTTTAAAAGTCATACGGCTCAGTTAAGACATTAAATGACCACATAGAGATGCAAATTAATCCCAAAGAGAGTTGAAACAGCCACAAAGAGATTCAAAACAACCACAAACAGATGAAAAATGAACGCAAACTATGTGGCTGCGCTCTTCGAGTCTGGAGTTTCTGTGTACAGTAAGAGGGGTAAGGGACTTTTTGTTAGTCTCCGCTCAAGGGTCCATTTTCCCATAATCTTTCCACATCCTTGACCTGCTGTTGCACATCTGAGGTAATTCTGGCTTTAGAATTTTTTCATCCAAAATTATTAAATGAGATATTCTTCACAGTGGTAGCTCACTGTTAAATTTTTAAGGAATAGTATGATACTGTGGCGATGCAAATGGAGACTCCTGGAAGTCACTTCATCCGGCTAATAATTAATAATAGAATTTCACAGCAGATATACATATAACCTGACACATAACCTTCTGTGAAATCATACCATGGCATTTACACTTCTGTATGTATAGACCAACTATTTTAATGAGTTTTAAAGGAACTGGTAGGTGGATTTTGTTCCCTTTGGACAAAGACAGAGCTGTTTCTCTATTTCCAGTCTTTATATTAACCTCCTGCTGTCTTTAGTTTTATATTTACCATGAACACACAACTATCCATCTATCTTTTTGTAGCCGAATCTATTTCTCTGAAAGAAAGCAAGCACTCCTTAAATGTCGAGCTATTCTGTTATTCCCAATTAACTTGTTTCTTGCCTTCTCAAACTGAATGTCTGCTTGCTTCAAGTGCACTCGCCTCATATTTTGCATTAGTAAAAGCAACAATCATGTTGGAAGTCACTTTTAGAGCATTTCATCATCTGATATTTTTGCAAGCTTCAGCTGTGTTTGTATTGGAAGAAAAGATTCTCCTTCTGCTTTGTGCCAAATTCCTGTTGATTCCTGTTATGAACTTGCATAATTTTTGTTTTCTTGAGAAATCCAACCTGCTGGCACACGGTGAAAAATATAGCATATAGGCTGACAGTGACTAATTAATGTCGTTATTAGTGTTATAGGTTTATTTTTCTTTATTTCATTAGCCTGATTTAGACCAACAGAGCTTGCATATTCTCCTATTCAGTACAACAAAACCAGTCTACATGACCGGAGCTGTTAGTTTTGAGGTAACCTCCTTAACGAGCAACCTTGCTGTCTTTGGGGTGTAATGTAAAAATGTATGTAATACCAAAAGAAGACAATGACCCTGGATTTAATTGGTGTCATCGCCACTCTTAAAGTACACAAGCCAGTCTACTTAATTATAAATGTTTTTGTTTTTCTCTGAGGAAACTGAACAAGTCATGGCTTGCACTATACAAGAAGAGCACACTGCACCGTGGCACAGCAGTATATCGTTATCCATGAGACACATCAAATGCTATTATATCTTAGATTCTTGTGTTGTGTTAGGTTTTTCTCTGCCTGCAGTTCTGACCAGTAGGTTGGCTACAGGGTGCATAAGTGAGTTGGGTGGCGCAGTAAATCAACACACTCGCCGCAAACCAAACATAAACCAGAACGTCAACTTTCATCGTTCTGTGGAAAGAAAGGATGTTAATTGGTTGGACAGACTTGCAGTTTAGCCTGACGGTTTGATCTTAAAAGAACAAAACTGTAAAATGCCCCAAGGGGCCAAAGAAGTTAAAGCTAGGCTGGTTCATATCTGACAGTAGCTAGAATACATATTTATGTGACGTTATCTTGTGCCAACATAAAACTTAGCAAATACATGGTCTGAACTACTCTGGAAGACTACAAGTTTGTCTAATTTACAAGCCTACCCCCTTCAGAGTTATTTTAAGAAACAATAATGGATCTCACCCCATCCAGATTTATTTTGTAGCTCCAAATAAGGTCTCAACGCACAAAGCATTTGACATTATCACAAATGGATGAGTCAGTTGGGTTACCATGTCTGATTGGATCCTCGTTCATATACGAAATCCACCTGAGCCCTGTGCGTCGCATTACTCCTTATAAACACAAGTTAGGGGTCATTAACAGGCAGTGAATAATGTGTGTGCAGGATTCTTGGGGGACAAGCCACTTGTCTTGTGCACAGTGGGAAGTCTGGGCTGTAATTAAAGAAAGTTAATTTGAGTCTTTGTGTGGAGTAAAGGATCTTTTCATCACAAAGACAATATGCTTGCTTCTTTTCTGATTGATGTTGTAGGATAATGTGTGCAGGCGTCTATTTTGTGAGGGAGTGTGACTAATCTATTGTGCTGCTCTGAATGGCCTTCCTATGACACTCCTCTCCTCCATCTGCCTCAGTTGCCATGATACATCACAGATGTGCTCCCTTGTGGCCTCACCTCTCCTATCTCCTTGCAGTATTTTTCAGTAAGTGACGGGCTCAGTTATAATTAGGAAAATACCTTAACTGAACTGCTATCTGTTGAGTTGTGAAAGTCTTGTTCACCTTAGCAGCCTAAAAAAAGCCTGTGAATTAAAGTATGACCCACATAGGCATGCTGCATTAACCAGATGTTATGCTAGGATTATTTGTATTGGGATTTATAAACAGTGCAACTTTTGAAGACCTATGATATTATTGTAACCTGAATCAGAGTTAGCTGAAGGGCAAGCATGATCATGCTTGATTTGCTGCTGAAGAACAGCTAACATCTTTGACACAGCAGACGAATGTGATGCGAGGAGTCTTCAAATTATTCAAAAATTGTTTCTCTGAGGAGTGTGGTGAACTTTTGATTGATGCCTATCTTCATCCTGGAGCAGTAGCGTTCCACAGCTCTACTTCGGTTAGACTGGGTGGGGGTACTGCTGACAGAGTGAGACTGCCGCCTGGCTCAGTGAAGCTGAGCGCCGATATTTGGATTCCCCCTCATTCTGTCACCGCGCAGAGAGTCTCAGCTCTCTGTCTCAGTGCTTTTCTAGGTCAAGACGATCATAGCACTGCAGCACACACACAAGCGCTAGTGCATCCACAGAGACAGACACAACTGTGTATGATCACACACTTCAGAGTGGATGTTTGTGCACCCCAGACACACAAGAATAGATAAGTAGATGCAGAGAAAAAAAACTTTAAATGCATTTGATGCATACAAGCACTTGCACAGTAATTTGTTGCCTTGTCCACTTTTGTTAAGCTTGTAATGCTGCCCTCTAATAGAGACAAGGATAGCTCTATTGTAATGCTGCAATTACACAGACCAACATAAAATACTAGGTCATTTACACAAGGTCAGGGGCTGTGCACTCAAGCACGCCTTTCTGTTCATACAGTGAACATTTGGTGCAAAAGTGCTTGCTAAGATGGAATATATGGGGTTTCTTAATAATTTTTCTGTCAGCCAGTTTTATTACTCTTTTCATACCTTTTTAAACACTTGAGTCAGTCATAGTCATGCATCATGGAAATTGCTCACCGAAGCTAAAGAACTGTAGGAAAATAATGTCTTAGAGGACCAAAATGGTTGCAGTGTTTTTATCCAAAGGAATGATTTTTTTTGTTTTTGTTTTTGTTTTTTTTTTTACATTGAATTTACATTTGTGGAAATGTTGAATGCAGTGTTGAAACAGTTCACACATGTTATATACATGTGGCTATATCACTGCTGCCAGTACTAAGTAAAGCAGTTTGTTTAAGCTTATTGCATGATTGCAATAGTTGAAAAACTTCTATAATCCTACTTACATGACTATTGATAGTTAAAACTGTTTCCTCAGCAGCAAACTACAAATACTGTTTTGAGGTTTATGCCAACCGGTCAAGCTTCAGTTTACGTGCATGTCCAGAGTAATATTCTAATCATTTCTTCCATAAGTCCAAGAAAATGTTTCTGCCAGACATAATGAAATTCCATCCAGGCATGGATGAATGGACGAATGAGACAGACGTGAGGTAACAGTGACCTTGACTGTTGACCTTTAATCAGCTATCTCCAACTTTTTACAGTGCAGGTTGTGCCAGTCCTGATGCTGCCATAAAAATGAGAGCCCAGGGACAGTGTGAGAAAGCTGGCAGACATGTTAAGGTTCAGGGAACATTCAATAGAGTACTTTTTGAGGTGGCAGAGAGGTTTGTTTAGAAAAGGAACAGGCAGCCATTATCTGAAATTAGTAGCAAAGTGGTCAAAGAGCTGCTCCTTATTAACAGAAATGGGTCTGTCAGCCAAATAGACAGTGCCACGCACAATTTAGCCATCAGATCTTGAGACACTAATTGAGCGTTCTCTGTAAAGAAATTACATTGTAAGGTTTCCTATTTCTATTTATGCTTTTGTCAAATCCCTATCCAAAACTGCTTTCTCTTCAGCAGGCACTGAGAGAAAATGAGAGTTTGATAAAGTAGCTGGTTGTATGAGAGCCTCAGTGATTTGAACCCCCGCTTATAAGTTGCCATGTCAGTATTGACAACTTGTTGAAGAACATTTTGAACCAGCTGGATGGGTACGCATATCAAATAAAGACGAGTGTAGTATCACCAAGAGATGAGCAGCCCTCAGATGAGACAACACAGTTTGCCATTGAGAGATAAACAGGAGAGAGAGAATCTGAAGAGCTAAACAAACAAACAAAAAACATACAGTAATGAGCATTCCCCTGACTGGTTTGATTGCATAACTCATCAGCTTTCACCACTGTCTTCTTAGCACACTCCCTGGAGGACCTGCTGTGCAGAATTTGCAAGCATAAGTTTGGTTGTTTTGTGAACTGTTTCTTCAATGCTGGAGATTTGAGGAGAAAAAATAGGGCTTGTAAATTATTATGTGTAGTGGCTGAATGTTTGCTGACGAGAGCACCAGAAAGGTTGTCAGACATTATATTGATGAAGCCATATTTGAACACACAGCTAATTAGGTGAAAGGTTGGCTAGAGAAGAATTACAGCAAGTGACATGTAATTTAAATGAAGCAGAAACTTTCTAGCTGCAGGATTTTCCATCATTGTGAACATGTGATGTTTTTATTGTTGGGCTGACACCACATGAAAACTGATGCTGTTTGACTGTGAAACTCATCATCACACAGTATGTAGTTACTTTGCAATCAAATCCATTTTAAGGCTCTATGAGGCTTATTCCCACACTGCTGATTCCACTGCAAACAACTGTGTATACGCAGATTAAGTGAGCTTTTCAAATGTTCTGTTTCTGTACCTGTATGTGTGTAAAGGTGTGTGTAGATGTGGGTCTTTTTGTCCCACCATGGAAAGCCACAGAGACCTAACAATAATGTGGCAAAGTTGCTCAACATGGCGTGAAATGACTTTATTGCGTTTTTACATTAAAAGCACTGATAGAATACATTTCTAATAAAAGGACCACAGCGCCCCGGGGAGCAAGCATGGGGTCTGCCAGTCATGCGAGGTGACATGCGAGTGTGTATTTTTGTGTGTGTGTGAAAGAAAGTGTAAGTGTGGAAAAAGGAACAGAGTGACAGGGTAATCAAAATAGCACGGGAACCAGATGAAACATGTCATATTTGCTCTGTGACGTCCCCACACACACATACACACCGCTTGTTTTAATGCTGCTAATCAGCGTTAAGTTGTCGAGACAAACATGCATGTTTCCACAAAAGATGGATTAGCTGTTTAACATGTGACAAGAGGGTGACTGTATGCATGCAGAAGGTGCAATGAAGCAGGTTAATAGATAGATGGCATGGGAAAACGGTGCTTTTCTTCTGTTGTTGTTGTTGTTGTTGTTACTAGACCACCTACTAAACTAGTTTTCTATTGATATTGTATATTTAGCAATAACAATATCCAGCCTGTCTCATTATTATTTGTCCTCTTCATTTCATGGCAATTTGTGCACAGATATTTGGTAACTAATGTTCCCGAGTATTTTGGTTTGGTTTTGGCTCAGGGAACAGGGCTTCATGTAAATCCTTAGTTACTCCAATGCACCCGATACCCTCCCTCCAGAAATCCAGATAGATTAAAAAAAAAAAAAAAAAAACTCTAATTGAATTAGTCATACTTATGTATTTCATCTTTCACATCAGCCAGTCAAGATATAATCTGTACCATTTCATAGGTTTTGGATAAACCCAACATTATGCCATACTCATCTAAACATTGGGAGAGTGGTTGTAAACGGTGGCAACGCTTAGTAATGGTGAATACAGTAACAGTAAACAGTGACTTTAATGGTCACTGTCTTTGATTATTGCATAACTCAAACCTTTTTGTAATTGATATCGATTTAATCTACATTAAGGTTCAGTCTCACTGGAGACTTGGATCAGTTCAGAAACCACAATGACTGGCTGAAGGATTTTTTTCTGTTTTTGCGTGGCCCTCTCAGCAGTTCAGAAACAATGAGTGTACCATAGTTCTGCTGCCATCTGACACTCGCTTTCACTGTCTGAAACCAATTTCAGACAGCTGAGTGCTGCACCCATATTAACAATGCTAACTGGGTGGGGTTTAGACAACCATTTTGGATGGTTGAATCATCAAGAGTTATCTTAAATTCTATAAAGATTAAAATTAGTCTGGTTAATGTAATCCCTGCAAGCTGCCAAGCTTGTGTGAAGGAAAATCACTCTCTTCTGTGGTGGTGACTGGCCTCTGTTGGATTTTATTGTAGAAAAAATGTCTACCAAATGAACAAATTTATTTTTTAGCTTTAAAACTCTTGTTTCTGGGTTATGGGCCAAAAAAGATGATTACAGATGGATTTTTGTAATTTATAAATTGACATGTAATAATGATGTCTGGTACATGGCTAATGCCAGTGTTTTATGTTTCTGCTGTCTTGGGTCTTTCTTACATTTCCTTGCATTACATTTTGTCTGTCCAACTTGTGGCTCGACCAGCATTACTCCCATCCTGCTAATGTGTATGTGATCAACTCACAAAGGCATCTGCCTTGTGAGTTTCTATAATAGTTCAAACAAAATATCAGCTGAAAAGCGTCAGACAAGCAAATCCACCAAGCTGAGACATCAACATTCAGAAGAATTTTGTTGAGGAAAACATGTTGTCTGTGCTATCATCTGAGGAATGGGTTTTATAGCAGAACCTTTCTGAAGATTAGTGCTTGGGGCACAGTTTGATTCTCTGTCCATTAGTTTGTAGTGGCCCTTGGGCACTGGCTACACATGATAGAAGCATAAGAAAGAGGAGAATGATGGGGAGGCAGCAGAAACCCCATTCTGCCTTGGTCCAGCAGCAATCTGTCATGCTTTCACATCCCCTTTTCTGACATGTGATAATGCAGTCAGCCTTCACTACAAACCACAATGTCAGACAACCGCTTAATTGCCTGGCAACACGTGTAAATAGCCCATCCTCTGCTAGGGAACATGGCTAATTTGAGCTGAACCCCATGGCTTGGGGGTCTCTAACACATAAAGTGACCTAGCAACAACATTGCACTATGGCTAGACCTGCTTAATGTGTGAATGTGCCATGGTGAGTGAGACAGAAAGGGAGGGAGACAGAGAAAGAGACTCAGGTTATCATCATTACAAGGCTAATCACCAGCATCTGCAGTGCACTGGGTGCAAAGTCAAAGGACCATTTACTCAATGCAGCTTTGTGTGTGTGGACACATGCACACTTCAACCAAAGAGTTATTTCTGGTGAGACTATAGAGGGCCAAGGCAAGTGAAGCAGTAGTGCGTATGACTTGGGAAAACAAGAAATAAGTAATGACCAGTCGAAGAAAGCAAAACTTCAGTTCATGATTGTCCAAATAGAATGAGAAATGTCTTTTCTTACTTTCTCCATTGCTCTCTATTAGTTTCTACTTACTGTTGCTCTAATGCTTCATGGCACATTCTGTGCTCATGGATAGTGAAACAGATCAAAATAAAAAACAAAGCAAAGGTGGACATAGAAAACTAGATTTAATTTGTCATGTTGGAAAATGAGTTCAATATTCTTAGTTCTTGTTTGATTCCTGCAAACTTAATTCACTTCTGTCCACATGGCCGAGGATTTATAGAGCCTTCTGTGTTTTCCTTTGTGCACCAGAGTGAGTGTTAGTCAAAAGACTATTTAGGTATTCTATTTCTCATCGCTTCAAAGTTGAAACATATTCTGTCAGAACTGCGTCTTGGATGGTCGAGTGGCTTTGAAAACCCCATTTCCTCCCCCACACATTTCAGACAAGTCCGATGTGTATGTGTTCTGTATCCCACCATTTTTTTTTTTTTTAGACTTTCCAAAGTGTGAGTTTGTGTGCATATACAATGTAAGTGACTGTAGAACTCATTACAAGTGAGTCTTGGTAAGTGAGAGCAGTTTTAAACTAACTACTACCTTTACAAGTGGTCACAACTGTGTCCAAAGTTTGGAATTGGTTTTAAGAACCAGATAATGATTAAGTTTGTATCTTGTATTAAAGGTGGATAAACTCAACTGTGTCCTCTAGTTGATAATCACACATCTACAAAGAAATGTGGTCTTCTTTATTTTAGAAACCATCAAATCGAGAGGTAAGTTAGAGGGGCTTGCGTTAAGCTTATGATGGCGCTGGTGATGGAATGAATGATTTCCTGTGCATGATCCTCAAACACGCACTTGCTTTCCTGCCTGTACAGTACACTTTCATTTACTGTAGCTTAGAGCAAGATTACTGAGCAGGACCTCTCTGCCAGTTGTGCTTCCAGCAGCCGTTAGACAGTTATCAGGGCAGAGAGTGTGAAATTATCCCTCACTGTAGTGATTGTCTTGCTCTTGCTCTTGCTCTTGCTCTGTCCCTTAGCACTTTACAGATGGCCTGTACCAACACGGATACAATTGAGGGAAAGAGAGACTGACACAAAGAGGATTCGATCTTGAGACACACACATGATCACATTTAGCAATACACACTGACCCATGTGCAGCTAACAACAAAATATTACTTGTGGTTTATTATTATCACCAACTTGTAAAAAAACATCTTCCTTTTCTTTTTCAATGAATGAAAAAGAGTCATTCTGAGCTGTTGATTTGGGCACAGTGTCCTTGTGTTACTGAAGAACTATCAGTCAAGCATAATGAAGCTTAAGGTGAAAAAATGTGAGGAAATTATATGTGATTCAGTTATCACTGTGTTTTTATACTTGTGGTAAATTAATTAATCTAAACCCCTGTCTGAGGAACCCTCTGTAGACTTTTTTAAAAATAAAGATCGTTATTTACTGATGCAGTGTATGACTGTGTATTAAGTGATTTACAAGTCACACAACAAAGTGGGTTCTTCAGTTATAATTAAAGACTGTTGCATATGATGATCATCTTATGCATGATGCATAAGATGATCTTGCTTGAAGCACTTGCACAGAGTTTCAAGCAAGCTGTTCTTTAACTTTGTAATTTTACTTTATAATTAATTAGAATAATTACCTAACAGAGGTACACCCTCTGACATTTTGAAAAAATTAATCACATTGTTATTCGTGAATCACCAGGCAAACACATGGCCAGAATTGTAAAGCACCAAATAAGTGCAGCTGTAAATATGTAAGTAAACACCAGCCATCATAGACTTGAATTACAGGTTTGAAACATAAACAGTCAGCAGACAAGTTTGACATCATAATTCTGTAAATTAAAACTGTTACTAATGCTGTAAACGTTTTAGGCAAAAAATACTTCTGTGTGTGAAAATGAAGCAGATAAGAGGGGTGAAAATGAACCAAAACAATGAAGTTGCACACTAGAAAAATAAAATGATGAGCTGAAAGACTGCAGTTCAAAAATCTCTATAGAGCAGAAGGGGGCTGCAGAGTTGGGTGAAAAGTTGTCTTCTGCTTTAGAGATATACAGTAATCAGCAGTGGTGTAGTGGTGTCTGGAGAAGTAGGTATACTGTAAATTTAGCCCCCAAATTTTTTTGCGGTCTATACAGCAAAAGAAGTGCCCCATTATTATTAGTGACAGTCTTACATATTCCCACTAGAATCTAGTTCCCACTAGAAAGAGACAGTACTATTTACATCTGCTGCCTGATTTCATTCACTTTGAGGATCATTATGAGATTAACAAACCCAGAGATGCAAACCCAGATCTGTCTGGTTCATAGATTACAGAGTGATTCAGCTGTATAATGCATACATTTTCTTAGTCCATGGGAAAAGTAGATTCTTTAAATTAAAATGATTT
>JAUBNQ010000003.1:14841489-14858768 GCA_032353495.1 Ctenopoma kingsleyae | reverse complement strand
TGTATACTTGAAGTACTCTTACACTTACAGTACTTACAGTAAGTGTGTATATATACAACTATAGGCCAAATCTACTTGTCAGTATACTCCAAGTATCCAATCTGGCCCGATAGTGAATAAAGGTACAAAGACGGGCAAAATGTACTTATAATTTTTTTGTATACTTGTTAGTGTACTTCAAGTATACTTAAATGTAATTTTGTCTAGTATATCTTTAAATATACATAAAAATGTAAACTAAAAGTATGCTTGCTTATTTTTAGTTTAAAAAAAAATGTATACTAATCTAATCTTTGTTGTAAGGGGACAGAAGCATAAAGTGCTCTAAAACCTCCTGGTAGACAGCTGCATTGACACTGGACCGACACCAGCAGATTATGTGGCACCTCAGATCAGACTGTGGAAACTTCACACTGGACTTCAAGCAACGTGGACTGTGTGCCTCCTGACTTTTTCCTGATTCTGGGATGTTGATTTCCAAATGAAATCCAAAATTTACTTTAATCTGAAAAAATTATTTTCCCTGTAAAGTTTTGCAGTTGTTGATAGTCATTTATTATATCAGGTGTGATTTGTTGTTGTACTTTTCCCAAGTGCATAGGTAAAAAAGGTGTATGCAGTATACCATCTATTAAATCCATGTATTATACTGTATTCATCCACAGTGAATGCAAATGTAAACTTACGTTAGGACAAATGAAGTGTAAGCCATGGAGAGTAATTGCAAGGTGTTAGCTTCCACATTTTTTTTCCATACCTTGTCAGTAGTGGTAACGGTGCTCTTGTCTTTCATGGCTAATTTTATTGGGCCCTTTAAAATATCAACTGGCTGCAACAAATGTTCCAGAACTGCCACTGAAACTCATCAACCAGTAGATCCCTTTTTAGTAGTCTCTTTTTTTGCTCATATTATATTGGATGGTAAGCATTATGGTCACATTTTTGTCATTTAATGTAGCTCATGAGCACATTGTCCAATAATCCTGCATGAAACATTAACCAGCATTTAGTGATCAAAAAACACATGAAATGGGAAAACACACACAACACTTGGAACCACAGTAATTGTATGAACCCACTTACAGACACATAGGAGGGCAGATGATTGAGTTTCCAGATACTCAGCTTGCACTAATTTCACTGTAATGAAACCCTAACATGTTCCTAATCAGAACTTTATTACACCATGTCAGAGTGAAATGAGTGGGTATTGGAGAAGAGGAAGGGGAAACCAGAGATTTGACATGACAATATAGCTTAAATCTGTGACATGATTCCCAGAATGGGAATGTTATACTGTGCAGTTTGACATTGCCATTCTGGTGTTGTAGAGTCATGAAGTTTTGTGACTGTGATAAGTGAACCATTGTTTAGCCTCGACTACTTAGACAAATTAGATTTGTAAAGAAACAATAACCATGAGGTTCAAGTGCTAACTTTTACCTTCAGGTGTGTGACTAATGGGTCAAGGATACTAATCGCCAATCATAGAACAATACTCACCAGAATCTTCGTAGGTCAATAACCTAGAGTTTGTAGGATGTGTACTGATGATGCACTGGTGATGTACTAAATGGAAATGGAATCAGCAGCTAGCCCAAATAGGTACAGCACAACTTCACTGCTTAAAGCTAAACTTTGTCACATAGTACACTACTAAAGTGAATTGTTAGCTCTGTTCAAGGTTGAAATGCTTTAATACATATGTTTGGTAGTTAAGTCTGGCAATGTATAAAAGCCCTAATTTAATAAATTAGCTAGAACCTGAGTAAAGTATTACTTTCAAAGATAGGATTGATGAATAGCTTGAGGAATACTGTCTAAAAGAGGAGCAGTTTCTCTTGCTGAAGACCCAATGGAACACAGAAATCCCTCGAAACAAGCAAGAAATTAACATGGCTCTAGTACAGGCCTGGCAGATGATCACCACAGAAGAAACCAAGAGTATTTTGATGCCAGTCACTGACTGAAAAGGATTTAAAACCAAATATGATGGCGTCATTTAAGTTTGTCAAATTCTTTATTTCCTTGTGTGTCATAAAACTTTATAAAAACAGTTACAAAATGGCTACGTGGTGCCATTTGAATGGTGTATTCAAATAAAAGCGTAATGGAGTATTTAATTTAATATATATATATATATATATATATATCATTAAACTCTGTGTCAAGTCTTTTCCAACACATTCCAAAGACTCTTATTGGAGCTGAAGTCCAGAGTCTGTGCTGACAGATCTGAGTGGTAAGGTGATGTCTCATGCTTCCTGAACCACTCTTTCACAATTTCATCTGGGAAGAATTCCATTGATAGAAAAATATGACTATTCAGTACATTCAGGTAGACAGCTGACCTCATTGTGTTGCCAGCTGAAACATTACTTACTGCAGTAAGTAAACAATGGAAAGCTCTTCACTGTTTGCTTAGTGAAGGTGGTGACTTTTTTTGGCCAGGTAGTATATATAATTTTTCATAGATAAGATACCACTTGCAATGATTTTCTTTTAATCATGGTCACACATGATGTCCAAGATTTTGCATAAAAAAAGCTCCTTTAACAAACACATAATATTGCACATGAAATTTCCTTGAAACCATCTGAACATAAAAGTACTTGTCCTAACAATCTAAAGCTTTCTATAAAATTTCTTTAGTCTTAAAGTGAAGTTATTTAAATGAACAGTTTAGCATGTTGACATTGCCATTTAAAAGCACCACAGTCCCTATGTAGCTATGCAGACATGCTAGCATTGCTATAGATTGTCATTAGTCTTGTTATAATTAATGCTCTTTTTCAGTGCATAATTCATATTTTTTTAATTGTACCTAAAAGGTACACTAAAGCAGCTAATATATTGTGAATATTACTCACACTTCCTTGCTTGTTCCTCCTCCAGTTTCTGCCAAGGACGTGCTTGAATCTGCGTGAAGGGTATTGCTAAACCTGCTTATAGGTAACTTTCCGAAAATAACGACTGCGCGGTAAAAATCTGCTGTATGTGCTTGCATATGCACAAAAATTACAATTCAGATCATCACGAGTTAACATCCTGTCATTTGTCTTCCATGCTCCAGGTCACATAGCTGTTTGTAAAGCTGTCAAAGTAATGATTCTTATCTCTGTTCATAATGGCATCTGTTCCTCTTGGCGAGTTCTGTACAAAATGCCCTGAATAAGATGTACATGGTGTGTGTGTATGTGACCATGTGCTCCTGAAGGATGAGCTAGGGGGTAGGTATGAGATAAGAGGCGGTGAGGTGAGCAATGTAGTGATGCCAGTCATGTGTAAAAGACATTTGTGGGAAACAATGACGTGTCATAATTTGATCACCTTCATCATAACATTATTTGGTACCAAACACTTGGTAACTTGGTTAATTAAGACATTTCACTCTCAAACACGTATCTGTACAAAAAAAAGAAACCAGAGCTAACACAAACTTGTTTTTAATACAAGTTCAAGTTGATGCTTTTTTTTTTGCCATTAGGCAGTATGCTGAGAGGTGCGTATTCACCTGTAAAGCAGCATATACTTACAGCTCTGTGAAAAAGTATTTGCCCCATTCCTGATTTTTTTTTTTTTTTTTTTTTTTGCATATTTGTCGCTGTTAAATGATTCAGATCATCAAACACATTTTAATGTTACACAAACCTCCCTGCGCCTGTGTGAAAATGTAATTGCCCCCAAAACCTAATAACTAGTTGTGCCACCCTTGGCGGCAACTACTGCAATCAAGCGTCTGCGATAATTGGCAATGAGTCTTTCACACCGCTGTGGAGGAATTTTGGTCTGTTCTTCTTTGCTGAGTTGTTTTAATTCAGCCACAATTTAAGGTTTTTGGGCATGAATGGCGTGATTAAGGTCATGCCACAGGATCTCAATCAGATTTAAGTCCAGACTTTGACTAGGTCACTCCAAAACCTTTATTTATTGTGAAGTTGAGCTTTAGGTAATGACTGACGCCTAGACAGTCTCTTTCCAAATTTTGTGGTAGAGCACAGAATTCATGGTTCATTATGCTAAGTCGTCCAGCTCCTGAAGCTGCAAAGCAGCCCCAGACCATCGCACTACCATCACCATGTTTGACTGTTGGTATGATATTCTTTTTATGAAATTCTGTGTTACTTTTACACCAGATGTATCAGATGAGATAGTTTCAGAAATAACCAAGATGTTTTTTTGGCAAATGTGAGAGAAGCCTGTGAGACATGATTTAAAAACAGCATTTTGTATTTACTCAGGTTATCTTTGTGCAATATTAAAATTTGTTTGAATCATTGAAGTTCGAACACAGTCTTCATAATTGAGTTAATGCAGTGATTTTTGTAGTCCAAGCATAGGCACAATATCCTGTGTTAAATCAGGAAAAAGTGCCCTGAATATCAAAGTAGCTTCAGTTCTACTGATTCTCATAGATTTGTTTATTCCAGAATTGATATAAAATGAGCCCAAGTAGATGGAGAAAGAATTTTTCATTCTTTTTATCCACTTCCATCAGATTTCTCTGTGATACAGTGACACTGCGGCAGAAATAAATAAATAACTGTGTCACCATATAAGATAAAAAAATATCAAGGAGCAGCCTTGGAGAATGCTAGGTCCAATTTTTACTTAAAAAATCCCTCCTATTTCTGAAATTGCATCATTGCCTTGAGAAGAAGGCATCCATATTCATAAGACCTTCTCCGTGACAAGAGTCACTTGGAAGGTAGAGACAAGGCCAGAAACAAGGAGAGCCTTGGACAAAAGGTCAAGCTGAAGCTCAATCCCTTATTCTAAATGTTCCTCTGCAATTCTGACACCCAAGATCATGCTGCAATTACAGTACACCTTTTATAAAAATCCCATTGAGTCTCGTTTATCTTTAGGAACAATAACCAATCCCATAGGATGATATGAATATGATGAATGTTTGGTAAGAAAAGCCCAAATTATCATCTAAATGACACTGTAGTAGTAATTATGATGGTAACAATAGCAGCTGTGATCAATGAGATAATACTTCCAATTATAAACATGACATATCATGGAGAAATAATGGGGATCATGTACTGCAGTTAGCTGTTATGATGTCCTTTGTGAATCAGATAATTAGAAAATGCATGGGTCAATGACAATGCAGCTGAGGACAAATCCGTATATCAGTCAACACAAAATAAACTAACAATAGATTAAGCTGCAGCTATTGTTGTTGTGTCGAGCTGTGGATGATGTTTAATGACAACATGACCAAACACAGCATTCTTATAAATATTTCACATAAAATTGTGCTTCCAGCTACCTGTATGAGTCTGCAACAAGCTCTCTTCCATCCATTGAAGGCCCATGCATTTCATTGTAGCCTCGGTGCGTGATTGCAGAGCTGTGCCCCGAGGTTGCTGCTCAACAGAGGCAAGGTGTGATGGACTAAAGCCCATCAGTGAGCGCTGTAACCTGAGCCTGCTCACCCCTGCAGAAGGGGAGTATTCAGCAGCAGGCCAGATAACACAACCACTCAATAGCTTTGTCTGGTTGGCTAGTATTCAGGCCTGTGAAGCCTGTCCAACTCAATCTGCTGCTATTGTTATGCTGAGAATGCTACTGCAGCTTTGTGACAGGCTGCAGTGTTATATGGCCATTCGCTCTCCATCTCTCTCTATCACTGCTGCTTTCACTCTCTCTTTGTGCCGTTTCATTTTCTTATGCTGAGACTTTTCTAATTCTCTTGCAGCTTGACGGCTCTCTTCTCTATCTCAGCTGTCCTTGATTTCCTCATTTTCATCTGCTTTTTTCTCCATTTCTCCCACAGTGTTATGCCCTACTCTCTCTGTCCTCCTCTCCGCGCGGTCTTCTACGTTTTTATGTCACTTTCTTGCAGCCACCTCGTCACCATTCTTTAACTCGCGTCATTCCCTTTGCAGACCTGTCAGTCTACTGTTTATTTTGTGTGCCAAACATTTTGCTCCTCTTATGTTTGAGAGAGCAGGAACATTGACAGGAGACATGGAAGTTCACTTATGCAGACAGGAGCAGCCTGGAGGCATGAACAGAAACCAGTGGATTCATAATATGCCCAGGTCTCCTGGGTGGGGTTTAAAACCACAACAAAGAGGGATTATCTTTTTTTATAAAAACTGTACCATGATTCACTAGTGCGGGGTGTTAGAGTTGTGGCTAGTCAGTTTGTAGTCAGTCATCTTTAAAGATTTAAGCTAGTCAGATTTTAATGTAAAAATACACTTTTTAGACAGCCTAAATCATAAAGTGGGGCAGCAATAAAAAAAAACAAAAACAAATCATATCATATCTGAGATCCTGAACATTGACTATGTTGTAAATCCAAACCCAGAAAAAAAAAGGTAAACATCTGTATGTTATAAAGGAAGAATGTGGAATGGGCAGTTTTGAAACACTTGTACTGATTTTATTATCTTACTGGTTAAAGACAAATGTCTAAAATGAGAAGCTACGTCTATCTATGTATGAAGCCCCTAAGGGAAAATGTGGTGGTCTGGTGCACACAACTTATATTATCTTCTGCTCAACATGTGCACCATTTTTATGGTCATCTTCCTTTTACAGGCCCTATTTATACCTCCAGGCTCTGTGTTGACTAGTGTGGTTAATCATCAAACCCACACAGGGTGACGGCCATATCGGTGCTGCCACTGGGCATGTTTGATGGTTAGCCACACCTGTCACCATACAGCTGGTCAGCCTATTGGATCAGTGTTGTAACCATCTTTAACAGACAATACAATATCAATTTAAGTCATTTGTGTTTTTAAGTTAAAGTGCAAGAGTTACTCATTTCACTGATTCTGCTTTCCAGAAGCCAGTAGCCTTAAACTACATGTGACGTTTCATTATTGAATAAGACACACCGTTTCATTATCGTTATTTTTATAAAAATGTCAAAACTCTATGCCTAAACTAAATGCCAACTGGTTTGTTGGTTTCCAGCAACCAACATGACCTATACAAAGTGCTAATTATGATCAACCAACCACCAAAATCAAATGATACCCACTGATAGGCGTGTAATGGTTCTGAAACCAAGACTGTAATTGCAACACACATCCATCGTCTAGTGTCCCACCTGTTGCAGACACACCACTTCTTTTGCAGCATAGTCTCCTGATTGTTAATAGTGGTTAACTAATGCCCCCAAATTCAATACAATATCTTGGAAAATTTATATTTTTTGTTGTAGGTCACTACATTAAAGTAATATTGCTTTTGGAATAGTGTGAGCTCTGTGTCAGCAGCTACTCTGATACAGTGTTCAGGGACAGTATAGAGTGTAGGTCACACATGTGGTGAGGCATTCAGGGACAGTTACAGAGTGTAAGCCTCCAGTCCCCCCCGAATAAACAAAAAGCAAAAACTCAAGGATTTCAACTCTAGGGTGCCACAAGCCAGTCCAACACCATCAATAGAAGTAGAAACGCCCTTAAATATGTATTTGTGTATCAGTACCCGTGCACGTCTTACCACTTGTTATAAAATATATATACAATCAATCCTTGCTGAACACAACACTTCAAGAACTACAGCTTCAACAGCAGGGCCGCTTCTAGCTTTTTGGGGGGCCTATGCAAGATAAGTTTGGGGGCCCCTATTTTGAATCGATACAAGGAATTTAAACCCTTTGATGATCCGTGGCAATGCATCAGAGTAGGTTCTTGAAACTGAAAAACAACAACTAAAAACAACAACAAAGAAAAAAATCTAGTTGATCCAAGGAATAGACTATAGCAAATAATAAAAGTAAAGAAAATCCTCTCTATGACCATACAGGTGCAGAAGCTTACAAACTTGGTAATGGTACCTGCAAATCAAAGATTTTTAAGAAACCAGGCAAAATCATGAGCAAAGACTGAAATCAGAGCCATTGTTTGTAATTTTTTGTATTATGAGATTAAACAATTTGGTTTACTACATAATAAACCTAATTATGTAAAGATCAGGGGTGTCCAAACCTTAGAGGGCCAGATTTGATGATGTGAAGATTCCCTCTCAGAAAAAGATTTGACAGTGAAAGTTACATACAAATGCACTGCACGGTTTAAGGCAATCACTGTTTCTGCAGTGAGATCACAGACAGTTCCCAATGGTGTATAGAAGTTTCTTTCAACATTACAGAGCAAATATAATCTCATAAATATTTGAATTCCATTTAATTCTACTCAAATATTTTGAGACCAAATGAGTAACTTGGGGTCCTCTAGTGGCAGCGGGGCCCTATGCATCTGCAAGAAACGGTACTGTTCTCCAGAGCCCAGTTACACCAAACAACTTTTTCTCCATATGAGAGAATACAGTGTTAGACCTGTTAATGTGAAGAAAAAAATAACTTTTTGTTTTATTTAATGTGTTGGATCATTGATATTCTCCAACAGCTGTTAACCACACAACTGCTGACTCATGACTAGGCCCTTCTACAGCTCCCATACTGCTGATTTACCACATGTAATCATAAAACACTATTGCCTTGATATCTAATATGATTCAACATCTGAAATATGATTATTGACTTGTAGTGCCCATGTTGAAACACACTGTGGCTACTTTAGTTTACAATAAAATGAAAAGCTCACTGATAAGGTAGCAGTGTTATATAAAATTAAGCTTTTGAATTAGCATTTGGTTGAATCACAATAGTGGAGAAGCACTGGTAAAATAAAAATTAAGTCAAATAAAAAAAAAATCCTTTTATTTTATGGTTCAAATAGTTTGTAGTTTCAGTTGTTAACCACACAATAAATAGTCACTATTCTAAGATGAGTGCAGGTAAAGTACCTGCAAGCTACTGCAAAATATAGTTAAACTATTAGTTTAATGACTTGTATAGTACTTAGTTACTCCCCACCACAGCTAAATAGTATCTTGGCACCTCCCAGAAATCAAATCTGTGCTGACCTCCAGTGCTTTAACTTCTCACATTGCTGCAAAGATCATCACCAACATCACCATATAGCCAGCTATGTTTAACAGTGATAGAAACGTCCAATTGACACACTGGTTTGGCTAGACTGCTTAAATATGAAAAATAACCCCTTTATTATCTCCTAAGAAGCACGGTTTCACTAGACTGTTCACTTTTCTCAACCTTTTAGTGATTTGTGCCCATTAAGTTGACATGCTGCACACTATCAGTTATACAAACCACTTACTGGCATCGAAATGTGAAGTCGTTGAAGCATTTATATGTGAAATAGAGACAAACAGAATGGTAAAGTGGAAGTTTATTTGCAGTACTTCAGAGAATACATATGCACAACAAAGTCTGTGTACCACCTGCATTTGGCACTCACTCAAACAGGTGAGACAAATGCAGGCTGTGAGATGCAGTGATACGACCAAGTGAGTGTACAACGTTTTAAAGCAGAACAGAGCATTTGGTATGCATTACATTCACAGTCACAGATTTGTCCAAGTAGTTCTTCTTAACCTGTCTTCCTCTTCAGTATTATCATTCAGTCTCACCACAGTCGATAATGTCAAGACAACATCACTCAGACTGAAATCATCTGTTTGATATGCGTTGGGAGGCCTTTGTGCCTCATCACATTTTCTGTCTGAGGTCCAGTGCTGCTCTTTGGAAGCATTCATCACGTCCCGTCCCCATCCTGTCCTGCAATCTCATCTCTCCAATGCACCCTGAAAGTAAACACTCTGTCCTCCATCTTCCCCTACCACATCTCTCCATCTCAAATGTCCTCTACAACGTGCATTTATCCACCTGATCAATTTCCCATGTGAAGGGCCATCTGAAAATTGTGATCCGTTTGCGCTTTGCCTCGCACTCAAGCTACACTTTCCCACTTGTTTGTGTCAGATGTACTTCTAACAACCCCCTCCATCCCTCCTTTCTTCCTTGCTTGGCATTATAACATTAGTACATCATATGCTGTGATGTACGGACAACTCTTTGAATCTCTGTAATCGTCCTAATTAAGCTTGTCCTGGCATATTTAGCTTTCCCGTATTTCACTCTTCTGCCTAAAAACTCTGATCCAAAACCCATTTCTCTCTATTCCTTTCTGGCACCTCTCCTTTTTTTCCCCTTAATCCCTATTCACTCACTGTACCTATGTGTCTCCATTTCCTCTTCACACCCCTTACTACTGCCACCTTGGTAATGTAATTGAGGTAGTGCTTGTGAAAGGCTTGGCAGTGTATCCGCACAGGAAGCAAAGAAGTGAGTGAGACAAGGCAGGTGACACTGTTGTGACCTCCACTGGCACAGAGACTAACTACTGTACCTCCTCAGCCATCCAAAGCCCCCAACACAACTTAGGTGATTAAATTAACAAGTTCTACAGTGTGTACTTGATGCATGGCAGTTATATTCTAAAGGTATTTCAGCATCACTGCAACTTTTATTCAGTGCACTATATCACATTTATTTCCCTTGCTATCTTATCTCACCCAGACATGAAAACATAATTTTTTTTTCTATAGTTATTTAAATGTAATAATTGAAGAGAGGGTAATATAATTAGATCATATTGAGTATAATTTAATATTTTAAGTAATATCACAACTATTGCTGCTTTACAATCAATATGATGCCATACAATATGTAATTATGTATGTAAATGTAAGGTTGGTGTAGCAGATATGAATGTACTGAACCCATTTAAACCCACTGTTGCCCAATCCGTGTGATGGAGTGGATTCCTATTTAAGCAGTTATCTAACAACAGCTTTTATATTTCAGTGTCAAGGTCAGAGTAATCAATTGATCTGTGTACACTACTGTAGCAACACTTGTCATCAATGTGGGCGAAAAAACTTAAGAGGGAAGCAGAGAGGGAGGAAGCACAGAGAAACATAGACTACTGCAGTAGCAGATACATGGGTTAAGAGAACAGAATTCAATAAAGATATGCAAGGTGTGGAACTTTATTGCCATTGGCTCTTTGTCTAAACTCGCCATACCCTTGGCTGTCCCCAGAATTAAAGATCATTTTTAATCACTTTGATAATGGAAGCTTCTTTTTTTTGATAAGAGGAAGCTCTGATGGATATAAGAGTTTATGGGAGTTGACAAGGGACATTGCACTGAGGGCATTAGAACTGGCAGCTTGTCAAACAGCCCACTGGAAAAAGAGCAGCAAATCAAGAGAGGAATACAAAGAGAGAGAGAGAGAGACCGGTGGAGAGAGAGGGCTGAAGGGTTACTGAGGGCAAGCAGCAGGTCACCAGACAGAATGAATTTCTGCTTTGCCTTTTCTGTGCTCTTTATCCTCCACCTCCTCATCTTCCTTTGTCCATTAATTACAGTATAGGATGCAAGAGGGGTTCAGAGTGCTCTCATTAAGCTACAACAAATAGCCGGGACACAAGAAGCTTAATTACCTAGAGTCCAGAGATTGTTTGGTTGGAGTACTAAGGAGATTCTGTTCCTCTAAACAAGATCTTTACCCTTATGAAAAAAGCTTGGAGTGACTTTAAAGCCAGGGAGAACGGCATTAAGGGAAATTATGTTTCCGCTCTGTGCCATTATCTGCATGGATGACCTCTTTAAAACCTTTAACTGTAGTAAATATTTGTTGTTCCCAGTTGCTTACTTATTAACAATGAAAAGGTATTCTTCCAGTTCCATATGCTGATGCCACACTTCAGCCGGTGTTGCGTGTGATATTTTAGGATTTTTAATAACTGCCTTCCCTTATGGTGTCTGTCTTATTCAATTAATGACTTTCATTTCCCTTGCCTCTCCACATGAGTTCTGGACTGATGGTGCTCCTTAATATCTCAGCAATTGTTCCACAGCCCTTTAATTCTGGCTTCTATTCTATCCCAATCCTCTCTTTTGTGTCATATATTTATCAGTGTAATCACAAGGTTTGCCTCTAAGCAGAACAGCTGATCACACAAGGTTTGCATAGAACGGGGCTTTAATCTGCATAGGCCCCACTGTAAAACCATGCGGGGTGCGACGATGATGATTATCTTAATTAAAGTCTGTGTCATTGGGAAATGTGCACAAACAAGCAATAACAACATCACCTCCCATCCAAAACAACAGCCACTTCCATAACAAGCCAACACTGCTCATAAGCCCGAGCAGCAGCAATCAGATATTCAAGTCAATATCGTGCCCTCATAAAACAGCAGAAAGGAGCAAATAAGAGAATAAAATGGTAGATGCAATACTGCACATGGAATGTTGCCCACACCTTTGGGTTTTGTCAATAATTGTCAGTGTTTTCTAATCTTTTGCAATGACTTGGAAGGCTCATATCGGAAAGCATTTTTGGTATGCAAATCAGGACTCTATTGTCATCCAAGATGGATGGGCTCAGGAGATGGGCTGAAGGATGTCAGAGAGAAATGGGGTGCAGGAAAATTTGTCTCGCCCCTGCTCACCTCTCCTCCCCTGACTCTCGCATTTCTCTCTGCATTCTTTAGCTTATCGCTTCCCCTTGCCTCAGCCAGCATTACCTCTCGTTTCAAATTCCCCCCACTTAAATCTGCCCTACTGTTGTCCTCCATTTACCAACTTCTTCATGTTGCTGTGTTACCTTTTATCTCATTTTTTTGGTCCACCTTTTCCAGGCTCTGTGTGAGTGTTTGCAGGTTTAAAACAGCAAAAATCTGCCCTTTCCTGCTCTTGCCCTCCAGGCCATGTGCAGGTCAGGCCAATTATACAGCCAAGAGAATAGCCTCACTTCTCAGAACACAAAAGGCTTTCTAATTTGTGGGCTTTTATTTTATTATCTGGGGGGAGGTATGTTCTGCTGTTGATGCAGAAAGCTTCCTTTTCTGAAAGTTTCCATTTCTTCATTACCGGCCTGTTGTAATTTACTACATCATGCTAATTCACACGGTAATTCGATGAACCCCAAATTAACCTGGCCGGCTAGTATTTTCCCCATTAGCGTGTTTCGCTTCCCACTCCACTGTCTGGATAATTAAGAAACATCAATGTCCATGAGCTGAATCAAATGTTGTCACCGAGTGGAGGAGCCGGTGTCATTCTGTGTCTGAGTTCACCGGAGCACAGCAGACCCATATTAAGTACAGGGATGACGGGTGAATTACAGCCGATTAAGATCTGGTAATCACATCCCCTGCTTGTAATATTGTCACACTGTGGTGCCAGCCCCATCTAGTAGGGCAAGAGGATAGCATGTGAGGGCAGGGAAGTGGAAGGAATTGGGGTCAAGGGTAGTAATTCTGTACCACTGTACCACAGAGAACTGCTCCTTAAAATATCTTCATCTTAACTCTTAAGTTACCTACATCATGGTAACAGGATAGGATATGTCCTCCCTTCATTTCCTGCCACATGAGCTAAAGTGTAATTGCTGTCAAAGATCAGTATAAAATGCGCATTGTATCATTATATAATTTGTCATGCAATCAGTGGTAGACCTTGAAAGCCTAAAACGACAAAGACTATTAGAGTACTTTTACAAGAGCGTAGGCTGCTATGTGCCACACAGCCACACTTATGTTGGTGCTTTGATCCAAACACTGACCATAATTGATCTTCTTTGAGAAGTTGTCAAGTGGCTCTTATTTGACAAGCCAATTGTTCCACTCACTGCTTCTCGGTGATAGTGGGCATTACTCATATCACTGCAACCAGCTTGACTTGGATATTAGAATGGTGAGCAGAGGCCAGTTTGGTTGTATCGCACACACACATGCACATGGAGTGAATAATACACTTGTTTTATCACTTCATGTCAGTAATCCGTAGCAGTGGTTTTCTGCACAGTGTGCTTTGAGAAACAGTAAGTGGTACAACACCGTGGACCTCCTTTCCTCTCAATATGTAAGGGATTCAAACATTACAGAATACCCTTCACAGTACAGGTGCTGGAGCCTTTAAGCCTTGATATTTCAATGCAAGATTTTGTTTCATTAAAATAATTTATCTTGCATTGTGCTAAATGCAAACTTAGAATAAAATCTCAGAGATCAGAAAATTCCTAAAAGGGTAATTTCTTTATTTGATATTTCTTCTGATATACATCTTATCTAAAAGTCACATGTGAAGCTTTTGCAATATCTGTCTCATAGTAGAGTCATAATATACAGAGATGCTATGCATCATAGCTTATCTCGCAGATAATCATCTTTTTTGTGGATGTCTGAATCTTGTGGAAATCATTGGAGTTGGATTATGTAAAATCTTTTTTTTGTCCTTTTAGAATAATCATGGCAGTCGCATCTTGTCTGCTGCAAAAAAATTTATCTCAAGGTTCTTTTATTTGTTTTTTCTAAACAAGGGCTCAAAACCCTCTTTAGGTGCTAGTCAGTAGTCATATGTACATTTGTGTTTGGTAGATGGAATTCCTTAAAAGTTGTAGTGGGTATTCATTTTGATGTGGTCTGTTTCAATTATGGGAGAGCTATTTTAAGTAGTCTCAAAAGACAAAGTCTAAATGGAGGACTGGCCAAATAGGAGAACAATTATAATGGTTCTTGCTTCACCTCCAGACTGGCACACCACAAATATTCATCCTTCATATCTCTCTTGTACCATTTAGCACCAAGTCAGTAAGAAAAACACTGTTTGCCTTCCAGTGACCTCTCAACAGCTAGTGTGATTTATATTTCATTAATCCAAGAGCAAATTAATGTTTGAATGATTTTATTGAAAGTTGAACTCATCTTATTGGTTGGTTCCAGGTTAAAGTACACTTTACAAAACCCCCATCCCCTGCCCTCTAGCTGATTGTCTGCCTATCAAGCTTATTGATGAGAACACATCCCCCCAAAGGGTTTCTGATAGTTTAAGCAATCAATAAGAGATCAATGGGTCATGATGAAAATATCAGGAGTATTTTTAAGATTAGCAAATTGACCTTAAGGATGTACTACCATGGTGGGATATGGTGGGGTATTAACAAGGCTGTCTGGATCAGCTGGGTAATGAGATTACCAAGACTCACATGATGTCAATGTGTTATCTGTGGAGTCTCACTGGGATGTTTAGCTCCAGGGCAGCTGTTGCAAAGTTAGGCTTACCTCATTGTAAGAGATCCAAATATGAGGAACACCTAAGTATCTATTTATTTGAACATTTGAAAACTGATTCAGGCCTTGCATATACACAGGTGTCACTAGATGGCACTGTTCCCACTTTCCCTAAGCAGGTAGTGTGGCAAGTGAAGAACATCCCTTAAGTCTTAAAAGCCTTCCTTATCTTGTAATGCATTTCCCATCCAAGCAAATCTTATATGAAAACCAAGAGTGAGGTAGATCAAATGTTTGCAAATAGGTATGCTTGCAAATGTTTGATTCAGTTTTATCAGATTAAGGTCCTGCAGAATTAGAGGCTTTAAGATAATCATTCTTTTTCATCTCCATAAAAATAAAGCCAGCAGACACACATAGAGGACACAAATATACGACTTTACTTGAAACTGCTGGAAGCAATTTTAATAATTTGCGTGCCAAATGGTGGTCCACACTATTGTCAAATTTAACTTTCATATCACATCTGTATTCTAAAGGATTCAGATAGAAGTCCAATGTTTAAAGCGAGGACGAGGATGGGACAATGGTGGTTTGGATCAATGCTTATGTCACAAACAACCTTTTGCTTTTCTTACTTCCTGCATGGCTGGAAACCCTGCAGAGAGAGAGCAAAAAATGTGCACACTCCAGTGATCCACGGTGCTTTCTCGTGTTTGAGCAATACAACGCACCTGCTCCACACTTATGTGTGCATGTGCATGAGAGAGATAAAGAGCAAGAGGGGGGATAGTCACAAGGTCATCTATTCTACACATGCCAGGTGCTGTTGTTTTTGTTGTTTGTTTTAGAGAGTATACACCAGCCATACTCTTGAAGGCTTTTCCTGATGTATAAGCTGGTCATGTTCACTTGAATTCATAAGCACCACAGAAATCCAATTTCTCTCTCTAGATCCATACCACTAGTGCGTTGCGGAGAGCAGGGCTTAGAAACTGAAAATATTATTTTTTGAAAAGTTGCGGAAAGTGTTGGTGGATTAGACTGATGTTATGAGCTTTTTGCTTTCTATCATGGCTCAGTGTGGAGAAACCTCTAGCACAAATCATGTTGCATACACACTGCAGGTGCACGGCACATTCTTTACCTGTGCAACCTCTTTGTACCGTTTGTAGATTTTCACACATTGCTTACAAACCTCTATCTACTAGATTCATGCATCCAAGCAGAGTAGTGCATGCCAACACATATATATCCACACACCTGCCAACAAATTATACCTTGACCTGCAAATTCATGTGCATTGCGTACACCATATAATCATATAACATTTATGCTGACACATACAGTCTTACGCATCCACACATACATGCATTTGGAATTATCATGCTTTATGCCTCTCAGACTGAATGGCTGGTTTCACGCTGACTGACTGGTGATCTCTGTCTCTGTCGTCTTCTGAGAAGCAAAGGAACCTCCCTCCACCCTCCTCTCACACTCCCATCCCTGTTTTTTTCCAGAGCGAGGCAGACAGAATGAAAGCGAGAAAATGAGTATTGCTTATGTAAAAGAAACTAAATCCAGGTCAGACTGTAGAGACTTCATTAGGCGCTGCTTCTCTTTTTTTATACATGGGCTCAAGAGTGTTCTTTGGCAGACTTATGATATACAAAGAGTGCAAATATTAACATCTGTAGATATCTAAGGCTAATTCTAACAAGTGGTGAACATAAGATATCTGTAGTCGAGTACAGACTACAGAACATATTTTAACAGTTTCCATTGATTTATTAAGTATTTTAGAAAGGGGGGGAAAAAAACAGTTGTCACTGACTGACAAAGGATGTGTGTGTATATATTCATTCTGACACAGACTCTGGTTGTGATGATTTGTTGCTTTTATTAGATTTTTTTTTTTTAACCATGTAGATGAATGTTGGGAGTGTGTATCATAAAAATAAATAATTGAATAACATGGCATTTTAGGCTTAGGTAAATTGTCATAGGTATTTATTTTTAACTATTACAACCCTGAATAGACTGAATGAGCAATAGATTTATCTTAAGAAATAATGAATAGAATATATTGAAATACAGTTGAGGCCAAAATTATTAACCCCCCTTATGAAATCACACAAAATAATTTCCATGGAAATGATCATAACAGAAATTGTTGATACTTGTGTTGCTTCCAAAAGAACAAAGACAAAATCTCACAAAGTTTGATTAAAATATTTTATTGATGTGCTGAATTGTAACAAGAAAACTGAAAAATGGCATGGTCAAAATTATTAGCCCTCCTGTACTTTCTTTACTCCCAAGACAAATCTGACCATTCAATTAACTTTAAAACCACA
>JAUBNQ010000003.1:14820290-14832182 GCA_032353495.1 Ctenopoma kingsleyae | reverse complement strand
TCTTCTTCGTCTTCATCTTCTTCGTCGTCTTCTTCGTCTTCGTCTTCTTCCTCCATAAAGGTTCAGGTCAAACAGCCATTATCAATACCTAAGGGCAATTCACATCACATTTAGCCTAGGTAGCACTTTGATCTGAACTACTGACATTAGGCAACCATTATAGCAGTCAGTATGGACAAGTGTATATAAAGCGAAGAATGGAGGTTGGGATAATCTTGACATCAACCTTTTCAGCAGACACATTGGTCTGTCTCGCTGTTTATTTTTTTTTAAGGTTATCTCTGTCCCATCCACAATTGATAGATGACATAGATACAGTATGTCTGACACTGGACAGGAAATAAGCAGTTGAACATTATGAAAGGTCATGTTAGGGTTAAGGTCATGAGTCCAAGCGTAAACGATTGTGTGACACCACCCGGGGAAGGAAGGGGTGTTTTTGCTGAGAATTACAAGACATAAGCCATATATGTAGTGCAAATTTGAATTATCCACTTAAGCCTGGAACATCCTACTTGCCTGCAAGCTTCTCTGTGTGTGAGTGTGCACTGTCCGATACAATCAATGAGTTCACCCTTGTGTGAGCCCTTCTCTTGTCTGTTTTCTTGCATGACACAGAGGCACACAGGAGGCTGCTATAGAAGATTGCAGGGGAAGCAAAATGTGATGGGTCTGTCAAAATTTGACAGTTTCTGTACTGCATATATAAATGTTGTCAAGCATGTTTACTGAGTTCTAAATGCTTTTATGTTGTTTTGGTCTTGTCAATATGTTGGTTAATACATTGGTTATCGTATTATTGGTTTGTTGGAGTTGGAAAGTTTCCTCCAATTAATCAGTCAACCATTTAGAAAGACAACAAATCAGAGGCTTGAGTGGGCCAGCTTTAGTGATGTAATGATGTTAGTGATGTCTGCCCCACTTACCACAGAAAGCATAAAGTGCACCTAATACCCTATTGGCTGCTATTAAAATCTTGTATTTGTGCAGTAGATCTAAATAAGTTTGAGACAGGACCCAAACAGATAGCAAATATTTGCTTTGTATTGCAGTTAATTTAATTAACTCAAATAGTTGGTTATGCTGCTTCTGTCTTCAGGGCAAATATGACCCTTTATATGTTTTATAGACATATTTTATAGTTAAGTTAAGATGAGGTGTAAAAAGGTCACACTTTTGAAAGGGAGCTGATGTGAACTTTTAAAAAGATGAAAAAAGGGAGAAGTTGGCGGGGGGACGAAGGAGTGGGAGATGGAGAAACAGGGTAATGTATCATGCTGGCAGAGGTCAGGCAAGAGCAGGCTATGTAATTAGCTATAGAAGAGCTTGGTAATCATGCAACTAATACAGTGTTTCAGCAGATAATTAGTCACACAACTGCACCAGGATGGCTCATACTTATATAAATATATGTGGTGTACTGGAAGGCATGTACATATATTTCTGTACACTGACACACGTGGTACTAAGTTCAGATTGTCTCTACATACTCACATTCACAACAACAAAGCTCAAATAACCACCCATCCCCACCTTCCCATGTTGTTTTCCTTTCCTTCCACACCATTTTCTTCTTTCCCTCTGTGGTGCGTCTCCCTCCATCTAACTGCCTTGTCAGTACGTTTACAACAACCCCTCTCCCAGAGAGGGGGCTAGTGAGGGCTAACGATGGAAACGCATGCTGCTGTTTCTCTTTCATTAACGGGTCCATACTTGTGCACCGAATACAGCTTTTCATCATCAACGGTCTGCTTTTGCGCTAGCTCTTCTTTTCTCTCTATCCATCACGTCCTCGCTCTGTCTCATGCCCTTCGTCTCCCTCATCACTCAAATGGAGTGGTTTTTCTTCATTTTTCTCAATCTATACTTTTCTTCCTTGTCTCTTGAAGGTCTTTCTCTTACAACCACCCCCTGCTCTATGAATACTAACATGTGTAAATACGGTCCTAATTACTGCTCAGTACCATGCCAGTGGGCCGGCGGAAATTCTGTTGGTGAAACAAACACATGTTTCAACATAAAAGCGATGAGTCTAGAGTCTCTAGAAACTGGAATCAATGTCCATGTTTATTATTTTAAGGTCTTTTGTAGCCTCCAATACTCATTTGTTCTGACTGTGTCTAGTCGTGATACTGCGTACCTCTATTTAAGTATCTATATTTAGCCTTTCCAAACTATAATACAAACCCTCTTTGCCTTATTATACAATTACTATTATTATTGTTTTTATTCTTTTTTGTCAAAATGTGGGAATTCATGAGATTACAAAAGGAGAATGGGCCATCAAAAACTACTTGCTATTAGCACTGAAAGACACTGAGGACTAATAAAACAGATTTTTGTACTGAGAAAAAAAATAGACAGAGAGCAGATACAGTTGCACAAGCACCAATGGCCATGTATTGCTGTTAAGCCATTGTCGCTGCACATTCAAGACCTTATTCTCTCACACACATGGACATGAATAAAAATACTATTCTTCAGTCAATCTAAACACGTGGAAACTCATTACCATTGTTGAGACTTGAGGTTCACTGCTGCTAATTACCAATATACTTAAAAATATGTATTTTTGTTGATAGATGTTGGTTGCATTTGAATTGTTGTCAGAAATACACAGTATATGAAAGTCTACTAACTTTTTTGTTGTTGTTCTTTAGACAGTAGACTGCTAAGAAACTTTCAGTGAGATAATGAATTAGCTATGGTTTTGTTTTGTTACTTCTCTCAGACTTTCTCAGTCTGAGCGACTGGGAGTGCTTCCAGGATTTCGCACATGATTGGTATCTGGCAGATGTGTGGATAAGGCTCTGATCACCACTGGGCTGCCAGTAGCCACACCGCCATCCGCTTTTGCTGATGGTCATTGATGGTTTCAATTTTGCTGTGTGATTCCTTCACGCTCCACGCAGTGCTGGGAATAGATTTCTCGCCTGTTGCACTTGCTGTTTTTGGCTCAAATCGATTTGGTAAGCGAGATATAATTAGATAGCATCACGCCTCGTTATCATTCCCCATGAGGAGTGACTGCTATCCATGACAGCCATTTCTCCCTTCAGCTCCTGTTGTCTGCTCTTCAATACTGCTGCTCCTCCTTCTTCTTCATGGCTTTTTTAACGGGTTTTTTTTTCTATCTCTCTATTTCCTTCTCTTTTTCCTGAGAATGTGTACAAGTACATTATTTAGATTTATTCTATCATTAGTACTCTTAAATTCCCTCTTTCAAACAAATGTTGCAATTAAAACTCATTAAAACTTTACTGCCATGCTCTGTTTTTTTTCTTCCAAAGTACTACTCGTGTCTCATCTGTTTCTATCTCAGTCCCAAGGGCTTCACAAGCAAGAGGTGGTTGCCTGCTGCTGAGGCAGTTCCCTAGTGATATGTTTTGTCTGCCGAGCCATAGGTCAAGTGGCTGGGGCAACACATTAAGAACTTCCCACACCACTTGACTCTGACAAGTCCTGTTCAACAGTGGCACTTTACTCTTAGTTACTACACTATTTTAGGAGCATTTTCATTGTAGAGACAGACTTACTTTGCATGCATTGTGGTTTTTCTCTGCAAGAACTACTGCACACTTAAGACAATAAATTAATTAATTCGTCAAATGACAGAAAATGAGTTGGCAGCAGTTTTGAAAATCAAATCTTTCATTATCCAGTTTCTCCAGTATGAGGATTTACTGAGGATCTTTTTGTCACAACAATTAAATAGTGTATATTTGGGTTTTGGACTGTTGGTCAAACAAAACAAGCAATTTGAAGACTTCACATTAGACCATTTTTTTGATAGATTGTTATTGTTGTCATTGCACATTTATAGACTAAATAAATGATCAAATAACTAAAAGATAACCAGCAGATTCATCTATATTATAAATGATTGCTAGGTATAGCCCTAACATATAATTTTGCCACAGACTGAGACTGTATCATACAAGTTCCATTTAAATACAGGTTATTTTCTCAAGTCGCAAGCTATCAGCTATTATTATATGATGCCAAATAGCATCAAACTGTGTTCAATCAACACGACTTTGATACAGCTTTACCAAAGATATTGTTTTGGATTGCGATTCATTGAATATGTAGTCCTTTTTTTTATCCACTCTTTATAAGTCTGCTTTTGTGTGGCATCCACAGAGAGTAAATTATTCTGAGTGGTTTTCTGTGCTTGTTCAATCAAAATGTATTTTTCACCAGACGTACGGAAGATGTAACATACTTTATCTGCTGTCGTAATGTGTAACAAACTGCTTCCAGTTGGTGGACTGGCCTGACTTAGACTGAAAAATTTAAAACCACATTTTGCTTTCTCTGGTTGTGTCTATCTGCTATGAGTAGTAAATTATTAACAATATTACTGACATTGATGCCAACATGTTCTCTGTGACATGTCTTGCTGTGAAGGAAAACATGGTTAAACAAACGCAAACAAACCAAGGAAACCTTTTAGCTGCATCTCAGCTGTTGTGGAAACATCACATTCATAACATGAAGTTCATTAAATGCGTCTCAAAATGATAATTTTTCCCCATATTTTCATGTAAATACATGTTAACTTCATTATAGTTTATTGCAAATATGATAGCACAACAATGATTCAGCATTATGCTACTTAATGACAATATTGGCCATTTGTAATTCTATGATTTTCTAGCCAAAAATAAATATTTTTTCCCCTTTTGCATTGATAAACTAAACTAAAATTATAATGATACAAAATGATGAATAAATAAAAATGAATCCACACGAACAGAGTATGTCAGATCATTACATTGATATTTAGTTTTTATTTTGTGTTAGGCTGTTTCCAACAGGTATGAATCATAAGGAATTATAATGCCCAAGTGTTTAAAAAAGCTCAAACACGACACCTGCAAATAACAAAAAAAACAACAACAAAAAAAACCCCACATAGCTCAGTGTTAAAGTCAGCATACACTGGAAAGGATAATAAAACAGTAATATGCATTACCATGAAGATTAATCACAAACGAATGCAATTTTTATATTCTTTCTTTTTCTGTATATACTCCATAGATAAGATACAACTCGTCTGTGACTGATCCTCAGGATTTTCTTCATATTACACTTGCATACCCTCAACTTAAACTTCTCTCTGGTCTATTTTGAACTCCAGATTTCAAAGACAGAGACAAGAATCTCAAATACAAACTCAAGAAATAACGATTCATCAAACAAAGCAGGGAACCAACTGGGAACTGGAAATTCTGTACTCTATACTGTGATATTGTTCAAGCACTGGTGAGATTTGGCTAATTATCTGGGTTGAGTCTTAATATAAAACAGTTTTCAAAGTAAATATTGTTCATTTCATCAAAAGAAACCTTAACAAAATTTAAATCAAATGGAGAGCAACACATTTGAATATTTTTTTATATAAACGTTTCAAAAAACCAAAATGTTAAACACAGCTGTGATAAAAGTTTGCATTGTGTACGTGTGACTAATTATAGCTCAACATGTAAGTTCACACAACAAAATGCTGCACACAGAAAGTCAAATAGCAATAAATGTAACACCAGAGGGAGACCACGGCCAGGGTATTTTAAATACTTAAAAACCTTCAAAATAACAAGTAGGGCTCTGCTGACACAGTAGGTGAGAAGATCCTGGGTTGGCTGTGTATCAGGTAGGTAGAGCAGTCGCCTGCCAATCGTAGGATCGGTGGTTCGAGTCCCGGCTCCTCCAGTCATATGTGGAAGTGTCCCTGGGCAAGATACTGAACCCCAAGTTTCCCCTGGTGTGTTAGGTCACCTGCATAGCTGCTCTGCCATCAGTGTGTGTGTGTGTGTGTGTGTGCTTGTGTGTGCGAATGGGTGAATAGGAAGCAGTGTTAAGTGCTTTGAATACCAATAGGTAGAAAAGTGCTATATAAGTGCAGACCATTTACCATTTACCATCCTTGATTTTAGAGATAGGATTAAAGAAATAAAGATGAACAACTCACCTGTGCATCACAGTTGTCTGATTCATAGAAACTAGACAGGCAGGCAGATGCACAGGAGAAAGGGTTAGATGAACATTTGCACTCAAAGGAAGTGTAGTTAATGGACCCAAAACCCCTTACAGTGTGATGTTACTGCACTCTGGCGCTGTCCATGGTACCTGTACATGATGAGAATCTTAAGGTCATTGTCTATGGTGCTAAAAGGCCAGAGATTCATCTACAGTCATGGCCAAAAATTTGTGGTCAGATCTAAGTCGCAGTAGTAGTAGGCATGGGAGTAGTTGTGGGATGAACAAAGCAATGCAGATAATTCTCTCCAGGCATGTCTTCTACCACGTCCTTGGGGATCCTGCAGCATTAACAAAAACTCCAATAGTAAGTCCTACTGCAAAGAAATAGGAATAATAATACTGTTTAGTCAGGGTTTTTTCTTAAAGCATATGTAGGATAGTATTGGCTTAGTTAAGCTTTCCATGCAATTAGAAAAGTGGAAAACTATAGTGATCAATATTTTTATATTAACAATGGATTAAATGACTCCTTAAAGGTGTAGTTTTGTGATGAACCCACAGAAGATTGTCACTAAACTCAGCAGACACTGCAGTGTGCTTTTTTCTTTTTTCTTTTAAGAAAAATAATTAATAAATAATAATAATTCTACCATAAATCAAAACTACAGATAAAAGTGACTGCTGGACTTAATTTAGTCAGACACACAACTTGGTTTCTCTGTACTGTTTAACGAGCTCGTCAACTTAAACAACTAATTGTGTTGCTTGTCTCTAGACTGTGATACAACAATATTTTGTCATGTGACAGTGCAGTGGAATAACTTTGTGACATTAAGGGAAATCATTTAGTTTGGTTTGAGATGTAATAAGGTGCTCGCACAATCTACCGAAAGGAAGAACAATCTCTCGCCACTACCAACATGCTTCCTGATAAAATTTAAGGAGCCAAACAATCAACACCTGTTATGTGTAACACTGATGGATGTTAACTTGCAGCTATATAAGAATTTTACAGGCACTGATAGCAGTATTTGTCCTCATACACAATTGCTTGCAAATTGGCTGTCTTATTGATGTACAGACATACAGTCATCTCATTGCTGTAGTGATTTACTGTTGTGCAATGTTTCTGCATTTCTGAGTTTGAACTAGTGATGTACTCATCATTTCATGTTCTGGCCTTCTCCTTTGAATTCTGGAAGATTTGAAAGCTTCGGCAAAGCCTTGAAAACAGACACTGAAAATTCACTTTGATAAACATATACTGTGGCTTTAGGCTAGATTAAAACAGAAAGCAACATACCCAGAACACAGGGTGTCAGAGCACAGCTCTTTTGAACATCCTTCTGCGGGAGTCATAATAAGCTGCCACCCCCACTCCCTCAACTTTCTGCATTTTGATTTTTCTCCTCACATTGACACAGAAAGTTGGACACATAGAGGCATGTAGGAGGAGCACATCTTGTAACATTGACATTTTTCTGCCACTTTGAGGTATCAGAGTAGATTATCTAAATGTAAGGCTTTAGAATTGCTAAACCACAATTTTTTATACTATGAACAAAGTGACAAGGCAGATGCAATGAAAAGACAATAAAGGTTTTTCTGATTTGGCACATTGTCGGAAATACATGAAGGGAAATGGATGACAAGCAGTTACAGATCATCTTTCTCTCTCATCTCCTCCTCCCTGGTACACGTGGGTCCCTTGGCACCTTGGACTTTTGTTGCACTAGGTTTTATTGTCATACTGTGCATGAATGAACACAAATACGTCAAGCATGCTGTGCATGAGTGAATGTGGAACATGGTTTTGGTTTGAGTCATGCTTTTGTGTCTCGTGAGAGGTTTCATCACCGATCATCAGCAGTCAGCACTGAGCCCTCTCCGCATCCCTTATCGGTACTTTATCTCCTTCCCAATGCATTCAATTCTTCGTGTCCACTTTCTGTTGCCTCATTGTCTGCACCGCATGCTGTGTGATGAAAGGCCAATCAAGTGGAAAAAGAGGATCCTGACATGGAAATAAAGTGCTTCACATTTCCACTTATCTTCCTGCTCTCAAAGCCAGTGAAGAAAAACTTGTATCCCACTTGTAAGGACAAAATATGTGAGGATGAGACTATGCAAATGTAGTCGAAATGAAGAGAATATAGCTCTGCGTCAGTGGTTACAACTAGCATGAACCTTTTGTTTGGGAATTTACTTTATGTGCAATCCTATGTAGACTATAGTAACATAATGTAATGTCATTTTCACCGTGGTAAAGTGTGTGCCTGTGTGTGTGAGAGGAAGTAACGAATAAGCATCATTAAAGCAGCCAAGGATGTCTACAAGGCTCCCCACTGTGAGAGGCAATGGGCCCTCCCTCAAGACAGTTTTTAAATGTCAACTCCCCATGGCCCATCACAGAGTTCAGGGTTCCCTTGCACATTGTGTAATATTACTGTGATAATTCTATCATGACTCAATTTGGGTCTCTATATGTAATAGTCCCCAGCATCTGAGAGTCATTTGAGGATATACTGTAGCGATGCTTTCCTTGGTCAAATATCGGAAAAGTCTGACATTTTCTCTGTCTGTATTTTCCACCACATCAGAAAATCATTTGAACAAGTCATATTATAAATATTACCTCTCGCACGTTCAGGCACATGCAATGACTTAATAGTTATCTATGGACTAGTATCGGTGTAATATGCACTTTCATTGACTGGGTGGCCTTTTGCCATGACATTCAGAAAGCCAATATTTGTTATAGAGGGAAAAAAAACATAAATGTTGATCTTGTACTTTTAATAGGGAGTCAAAACATGGGAGATATGTCATTGATTTGGATATCTTTATTAAGTATTCAATAAACACAACCTTATTCAGTTTGCCAGCAGCTTGTGAATGTTTGCATTGATATTACATGTTCCAACAAATCAATATAATTAAATCTATTTCTTTATCCTCCTTTTCACAAACATGATGTGAATCTGTACTCTGGTTAGTGCTCATTATGTACTGCTAATTGGTGTCTTTCAGTCACTTCCTTTAGTCAGTGTCATTCATCATGAATGATGCTAGGTTTTTACGAGTCCGATTTTGAGCGTGCGGAATGGCAATGAGTGACGTTGCAGAGTTGGTATCTTTGGTTTCTAGGTGGTCTGCAATAGCTAAAATGTTGGAAAGGTTCAATTAAAGTGAATTACCGTGTGATATAGAGCCATTACAATGGCTTTGTAAGAAGCTGGATAGGGTGATAACTACTTAGCATGCTGGAGTCCCTGTCTAAGAATTAATGAAAATATTCTTGCTGAATGCTTTTTCTTTTCTGTCTTATGCTGGAGAATACTTTCTAACAGCATAATACAAATGTTTCTAATTATTATTCCTAGCTAGTGACGTGAGCAGAGTAACTAAAGTGGTCAAAGTGGTTCGAGCTTAAATAAATAATTCCTTAGTGTTACAGGGCATGATGTCATCATTTAACAATTAATCTTAATAGACACACTTACTTACGTCATACTGGACTTAAACGTCAGTCTTGTGTTGGGAAATCCTGCATTTTTTTGACTGTACCACCCACCCAGACTGCCGCCCAACGAAGACTTTGTCACATTATACACTACTGATGTCACCTACTACAGACAAGAAAATGAAACATTTTAGCCCTTGCAGACAATGTCTGTCACATCTGCAGTATTTTTTTTACATCGCTGCAGCTTTTGTATGTGTCAGCATACATTTCTTAACATTTCTATCACATCAGCTAAACAGAAGTATCCTGAACAAAAATTGAAAATCGAGAGTCACAGCTATTCATTCTGTAATTCTGAGGCGTTTAAGGAAAAAAATCACGCCACGAATGTTTCACATCTTTCTATTTCTTTTTCCTTCCTTTGTGAGCAGAGTTGCATTTCTTTACTGTGGGAAATAACACTGGTGTTGCCCAGTGGGCAGGAATTTGCAGGGTTGTTTAACAGCTCCTTTATTCCACAGTGAAGCTGTTAGCTTCTGTAGGATATTAGCTTTTAAAGCCACTGAGAGTATTCGACCACCCTACCTGACAAATAACATATTCTTTGTTGTGAAACATGTGGAACACGGTGCTTGCTGTGTTTTGGTTTAATGGGAACACTGGGTGAAACCAAACAAATTTTTAGTGTGGGCTGTTCAGGTTGATATTTTCAGTGCAGAGAGAATAATGAGATGCGTTGCATTTCAAAGTTTCTTGGCTTGTGTTGTGTGCTTGTCAGAATCAACAGTCTTTAAAAAGAACTGCGTAGCTTACTGTCCTCATAATGCCCATTTGATGTTCAGTAGCACTGTCAGAATGCACCACCAGTGCCAGCTACCAGTTTTCATTCAAAGTCTACAAAATGCAAAGATCAAAGCGTGTCTAATGTGAACAAATGGTCTGTTTGTTTTCATGCTATTTGTTTGTGTACATGGATCAGTATAAAAGTGCAAAGCAGGCTGGTACTTCTTTTGTTATCCCCCTGTCAATCTGGAGCCAATATTTAACAAATATCAATAATTACCACCTTTGGAAATGTTCAGACATCTTCACAGACATTTACTGGAGGCTTTATATGAGTTGAAGGCGAGTGAATACTTCAATAAAACCATTCTCTCTATATCCACAGTAATATTTACATCTCCTTACACTGCTGATTGTATTGAGTTCCATGTCGTTTTAATTCTGAGTCTCTTTTCCTCATGTTGTGATAAAAACCTTTACTTTTTCTTATCTTATGTACATTTTGCAGATAATGTCAGTATATTACATTGTAATAGAGCCTTTTACATAGTTGGATTTGTTCATTACTTACTGTAAACAAAGGATCTGACAGTGATTAAACACATTTGTATGGAATTCTGTGCGTGTCTCATGTCGTGTACAAAGAAAATGACTGAGGCGAAAAGGAGGAGGAGGAGAATGAGTGAGACAAAACCATAGCCATAATATATATAATATATAAATATAAAGGCAGTTACAGTAGAGGTACAGCAACAGAGCAACTCGGTGTGGTGTATCACGGGGCAGAGTCATCTGAATTTCTGATGACTGCTTTTGGCACTCTGGGTCAGCTGCAGCAGCACAACTGCACAGAATGGCAGCAACCAGCACATCAGCATGGAAGGGCACAGAGAGTGCTCTGGGTGTGGTGGGAGAGAGGGTTAGTGGGGTAAGAGAAAGACAGGGGTGAATAGGTGAAGTGGGGGTTTAGGGTAGCACATGTGAGTGTGCTCTTTTGCCCTCAGACCTCTCACCCCTCAGTCTCAGAGTGGGTGATTAGTGTGGGCAGGTGCAGGGGATGGTGAGCAATCTCAAGCCAGTATTTACAGACACAAAGAGAAGGCATCACATTATTTAGGCATCAGGGTTTAATAAATGAGCTAATATGCTGAATTAGGAAATTGCCCATTTTGTTTTGAACACAGAAAAAAACTGAAGTCTCCCGAAATATGTTTAAAATGTCTCATATTGATTTAATTTGTTCATTTCTAAATGCTGAAGTTAAGACTTGTGTTTTTATTGATTTTTAGTTATATTCTTTCATGGACTTGGTTTCGATGATGAGGAAGTCTTACAAACCTCTCCTACTTAGTTAACTGCTGTTTGTATGATTAATTATATCTGAAGGTCAAATGATAAAATAAACATAGATGGTCTGCAGTTTAATAAGCTGATAAAGCAAGCATTATTAAAAATAAATCACAGTAAATATGCATGTGTGTTTTGTACTGCTGGCAAGATCTGTGGTCATGGAAACATTAAAAATAGAAAGTTAGTTTTCACTGCTATGCTTGAAAGCTAGAGAATGTCAGGTATACTCTTAATGTTAAAGTATGCCTAGCTTGTGAAAACCTTCAGTGATCCAGACTTACCATAGCATTATTTAGTTATATTAGTTT
>JAUBNQ010000003.1:14800649-14816195 GCA_032353495.1 Ctenopoma kingsleyae | reverse complement strand
GATGTATAAATGATGTGCATTTATCAAGATTGATCACTTGCTAAATGTGTGCATGCTAAAAATGTATGAAATATTCTACTGAATTAATAACCACGATGTCACACTTAAAGCCTGTGGAAGGAAGTATGGTGTTTGATTTCCTTAAGATAACGTAGCTTATTTCTCAGTTAATGCTCATTATGTGTTGTTCTTTAATCATAAATGTAAGTTAAAATTACACTTCTTAACCAAATGTGACAAACAGCTGCCTTTTCAGTAGGGAGTTTGCAGAAAAGTTATCATTTAAATGTAATGACACAAATGTCAGCGGGGCAGGAGGGACAGACATTAGCAAATGCTATTAGGACAACATAAACAGATGGAAAACTGACTGCATTTTTATTTCAAACTTCACAATTAAATCTTGAAATTTTCAATTAATCACTTAAATGTGAAAGAAAGTGCTTTATAATCAGTGTGTTTCCAGTTAAATGCTTTGATGAAAACAAGATTTGAATAAAAATCTAATATAAAGGTAGTTGCATTCCAACTGCAGCAGGTAATAATTCTGGCTAATTAAGCCATAGTGTAGAAAAGGGATCCGGCAGTTCAATCCCCTAATACTCAGGTCTATCTCTAGCACCGATGCGCAAAGAAAACATCTTGGTGAGAGAAGCTGACGATGTGTGTTTGCATCTCTGTGTGTCGGCGGTGAAAGGCTAAAAGGACAGAAGCAGCTATTCTCTCTGCGGACGCCATGTCTTCTTTTCAATAGCTTGACACTCAAAGAGGTCTCTCCTCTCTCTTTCCCCCCTGACACCTTCCATCTCTTGAACAAGACCGACGACATGTGCAAATCCCAAAACACAGTTCCATTAAAACCTTTCGGCTGCTGACAAGGCCCCCGAAGGTGGTTGACATGTGCTGCCTTTGGGGAGCAAGGCAGGGTTTTTACTCATGTCACCCTATCTCTCTCCCCAAAGTGAGAAATAACACAGAGAAACTGCCTGGCTGATGCTTTGTGAGACTCGCTGTGTGCATACTAAAAACAAAACAAAAATAAAATAAAATGAAAAAAATAAAACAAAACAAAAAAATTCACCCAGTTTCACCTTCTGTGTAGATCTGTGACATCCACAGAATACGTTTGCTGCATATCAATAGACTCATCTGATGGCTTTAAGGCTTTTTGTGTTTAGATACCGTTAAGACAAAATAAAATAAATCCCCCCAAAAAAGTTAGTTGTCTGCACATTGGCATAAACTTTTGTTATGTTGAATTTCATCCAAATTTTAAAATTAATTTCTTCTATATCTGTCGCTCAAGATCATTTTTAAAAGTGAGGCTCACTACACACTTTAGAGGTAAACAAATTTATTAGTGATATAAAGAAATCTGAAGTTTAATTGCAAAACACAAATGCTAAAATTAGAAGATCCAAATGATTTAGATTTAAAAATACTTTATTTTAGCATCACCATACAACCATTTTATGGAAAAATAAACAGCTTAAGTTGCAAGGCTTACATATGATAGGAGTTTGTTCTACTTTACTGTGCTTTGCTGAGTGTGGAGGTTTAGAAACAACAAATTTACTCATAAAATGAGCTTAGATCAACATCAATTGTTTCATGAAAACCCATTTCACAAAGGAGAAGCTAGGGGAGGCTTTCGATCATGACAGAGTCGCTCCAGAAGCAGCGGCACATCACTGACAGTGAATGGTCTTGATGTTCTAACAGTATTGCTCAGCCTTTTTCATGTCAGCTGTAAACAATATGTCACTCCTGTCACATCAACAAGAAACAAGTGTGGTTGTGTTAATGTGGTGGCGACTTGAGACTGATTGGCGGGTTTGGAGGTAGGGGTGAGGTGTACCTGCCAAGCGCTTGTTCCGTGGAGACTGGGGCCATAATAGAGGACAAGGCCAGTCATTATTAAGCCTGTTCCTCTTCCATGGGTCCAGTCATAACATTATTGGTTTGACTAAGACGTGCCTTACAAATGTGACAGGGAGAAAATTGGTTGGAATAAATCAGTCAAAACTCTGCTACTCTGAACAGCCAGAGTAATGTCATACAGAGATTAAAGCATTTACATGCTTTACAGCATCCCAGTTCAATTCAAGTTTACACCAGTAAGAATGTTTGATAGTTTATAGACTAATGCCAAATTTACAATTTCCACTGGTCTCACATAGCTCTCTTTGTAGCCTGTTGTTCCATTAAACTGACACATCAAGAAACTAAGATATGCAAAGTTAAACGAAATGAATAAACAAAGTCAAATGACAAAATTTAAATGGAAATTAAAAAAAGAACATACAAATTAAGGCATTAAAAAGAGGACTAAAAATGTTTAAACAAAGATGACAGTAATGTATGCTGAAACGATCCAAAAATGGTATCAATCGACCCACTTCTGGCACAAACAGATCCTAATACCGTCACAAATTTGAAGCCATCCTACATTTTGTCTGCAGCAGCCTTTAGGTGTGTCATTTTTCACTTTGAACAAAAACACATCAAGTTTCTACTGTACATTAGACTACTTCTCTAGAGGAGTAATTTGCCTTGCAAATGGATTTGGGTTATTTCCTACTGATGTGCTGTCTCTAAGATTTATTTTTGCAACAAATCACTTGAGATCAGCAGAATTCTGCTGTAGTTAACTATTTTCTAACTTACTTGTGCATTCTGTTGATTTGTTACATATGTGAAAAGGACACATTATACCGTAGACAATTCCTACTTGTAGTCAGTTGTTTTATTGCTCAAAAGAAAGACACTGGAGCCTGTCTGCTTTGTTATACTGTATATCTCTTCTTTGCCAGAAAACAAATTGATCAGCATGAGGTCATTCAAGTTTTCTGGCAACTACCTTTTTTAAAAAAAATGAGATACAACTAAGTGAGACAACACTACAATGTGTGAGTTAAAGTTCATGTGCACTCAGTGATGGAACCTTCCTCCTGGCAACGTTACTCAGTCTTATCTGCAATAAGATCACTTCCCCTATAGACAGCTACCCATCTATAAAGACTTTTGTGAAAAGCAACACTTTTTAAAGAAGAATCTGTGTTGAATTGGGAGCGCTGACAGTGCTTCTAATTTGCATCTAGCAAATGGACTTTCTGTCATTCAGCCAATAACAAAGTGCATAGTGTCAAGTCTGATCTAAACATAACTTCGATGCCAGGTAAAAAAAAAAAAAAAAACACAAAAATTTGCTGAAAAGTGCACACAAACATGTTCATATGGATTACCAGTACCAAGAAATCAGGATTGTGCCACTCTGTATAGACAAATCAATTCAAAACCAGACCAAGATAAAGTCACCTCCTTTGTCTGGTTTTGGTGTCGGTAATAATTGAGAAAAATGAAAAACAGAATACATTAGCAAAGTGTAATCGTGCAATCCACACATGGCGTCACTCTTTAAAGGCTGTGATACACCAAGTCGACATCAAAGAGCTAGAGGCAGCTGTTGCATCACCTCAAGTTCATCTGGGCCAAAAAAGTGGCACTAGGAAATAAGTCTCTATACCAGCAGGTGGTGGTAGTCTTTATGGATCAAGCAGCACTTGGCTGCGTCTGCTTCAGGCCTCTGAGGGTTCACCACTTGTGAGTTAACCTCAGATAATGGGAAAAAGTTACTATTAAATGTTTTTTATGGAACATCAATGATGCATTTTTCAGATATTCCACAAATTCAGTTATTACATATTATTTATCTAACCTTAACAAAATGCTGTGAGTGCCACACGTTTTTCCTATTGCAGTATGATTGTGTATATAAACCTAATTTGTTAGGAGAAAGAACTGCCATAGCGGACCAACCAAGACATGAAATTAATAAAAACACAGTATGTTAGAGGCAGCTCAGAATGCTGTAAGTATTGCATCGTCATCACATAAATCAAACTAGCCATATTTTGGTGTGGTTGAAGTTAAGCACTGTATTCTGTGTAAACACACAGTATCAACAAAAGATTCACCATGCTCTCCCTTTTTCGATGTTAAATTAGAGTGAAGAGCAGTCCTTCCCTCTCACTCCCAAGTGGGGAGAGAAAAACAACACAATACCTTCCCCTCTCCTGACTTCTTCTCCAAATAAAAAGGCAAATAAAAATCCATGTGATGGATTGATGAGCAATGAATTTGCTGGGAGCATCTGCAAAGGGTACAAGGGTGAGTTGCCAGCTGATGACACAGCGACACATTAAGACTGAAGCACTTCGACGATAAAACGCAATCACCGCGCCACAGTCAGATTGCAACCATCCGTCGCAAGTTTTGTTGGAGGCGATTGACTTTTACACCCTCTGATTCCTCATCTCAATCTTTGAAGTGGGTGGCAAAAGAGTAGGAGGGACGGGCACCAGACATTATCAGCCTCTGCTTACCTGCAGCTCCATTCACCTACTCACAGTGAGGGACTAATTATAATCCTTATCTCCCAACTGCCACTTCAAAGTACCCCCATTGACAGCTGCCCATTGATATACAAATCACTGATTGAAAAAAGGGCAGCTGATATTTTCACTTCCTTTTATAAAAAAGATATGACAGTATGCTGATGATATTATCCTTTTTGTCATTCATGCGTGTCGAGATTAAGTGGGAGGCAATGCGGTGGCTGTCAGCATTGGCTTTTGATAGCAGTTTTTCTATTTACCCATCAAAACACTGAAAAACATCTCCAGTAATGAGCTGTTCCTCCCTCCCAAGCATAAAGACCCCAGCTGTCACAACGAGCAGTGCGTCCTACACTCATGCCTGCCTACTGTATAGTGGGCTGATGTGTGGATGATAATGCCATCATGAGGATTAGCGTCTCTGCAGAGAGCAAACTCGCTGCTGTTGTCTCACACCCATCACTTCCACTCTGTCTGAAGTTAAAACAAAGCCTCACCGCCAAACAGATGACTCAGATCTTGTTTTCTTTCATATAAAACTTGACTCAGTGACATTGACAGAACCAGGTCTTGCTGTACTTGCTGTTTTTCTTTTAAATCTATACATTCTGAAATATGTTGAGGTCTACAAGTGCACTTATGACCTTTGCAATGAACTAACATTTCTAATATGTACAAAATGCATATAAAGTTCATTAATATGTTCTTTCAGGGATGGAGCAGAGACTCCTTTTGTTCCCTTTATGTGCCTTTGATTTTTTTTTAAGAGATTATTTTCGGCATTCTTTTCTTGGATTTCACTTCCTAGCAATATTTTCCCCCAAAGGGATGCAGCATTATCAGATGGCTGTCTTTTCAGAGTAGATGCAGGGAATTGAGTTCGATGTTTCAAAAATGCCTTTCTTACAGAAAATTCTCTTTGAGATCATAATGCAGATATACTCTAAATTAGAAATGGTATTTTCATACAGCTAAGCAAGAGCAGCAATTGTATAACCAATAGAGACCTTATTTTAAGGTCTATTCATTCTGCTTCTCTCATCAACTTGCCTCTCTCTCTCCCCTCTGCTCTCTGATGACTGATTAGTCCTTTTATCTACTCCTGTTAGTTGGATAGTATAGTATGAGTAGATGGCAGTGTCTGCATACCCCTCCAATATCCAGACGGCTGCTATCCCTCCACCTTGTCATTCCATATTACTGTCTCTTCCTCTGACACAGCTTCTCCTGCACAGATCAGATGTAATTAACCTTTTAGAAAAAGATTGCAATCCAGCAATTGCAAACCAACTGTTTACACTGCTGCCACAGCATTAATTTCTGCTGTGTATCCTGTCTCACCATCCTTCATATGTCATACACATTTTCTCATTTGTGTCTCTGTCAGCTGCCACATTAGCCTTCTATCTCAGTCTCTCTCTGTCACTTTCCCAGACAGTGCTCCTTGTGCTCTTTTTTTCCCCTCTCGCTCCCGTCTATCTTAGCGACTTTACCTCAGCATCAATTTTTTGCGTCCCTTACATGTCAGCCAGAAGCTGCAAGGTGGACAAATGTGGCTGAAACAAGCTCAGATCCCACAAAGATGAGGGACACTCCAATTTCCAGCCAGAGGATAAGAATGCCAAAAGGGGAAATGGAGTAATTGCCTAAACCACTGCTTGACCTTGGGAGGATGAGCAGAGAACAAAACACAAACTCTGAACTCGCAGTTTGACCTTGTGTGTGAGAAGATGATGTTACAGCACAAGCAGGCACAGAGATAATCTTGTATTGGACATTCTAACGATGGTTATTTTATTCATAATGGCAGTGTATATCACTTGTGGCCGCAGTGACACATTTCGGCAGAGCGAGCAGAGATTGAAGCGTCAAGGAGGGAATGACTTATGATTCAGCGTGACAGGAGCTAATCATACTAGTCTCATACAACATGCAGGATGATAAAATAGAGGAGAGGAGAAGCCACACACTGTCACACACTCATCCTTATCCTTACAGTTACAATACGGAGTGACCTTAAGAATGGACTCGATTAATTACAGAGCCTGGTTAATTCCACTTCACACGGGGTGTTACTCCTTAATTAAAATAATAAGGTAATTAATAACAACATGGCTAAGGTCGCTGCCCATACAATGCTGGAATACCACTTAACACAGTCTGAGAGGATGTTTGGGCATGCATAAAAAAAAACCCCACTGCAGATGATGCGTATCTCTCCTCTTCATATGTCCTCTCTTACTCCCAAATAGCCACTCATCCGCCCACCACTGCCACCGCAGCATCCACCTCCTTTCTTCAAGCATCCTATTTCGCCCCCTGTAGCTGAAAGACAGTGTGCCCTTGCAGGGTAATTATATTAGGTTTGGTGATAGGGGATCATAAAACTTAAAGCACTCCAATACCTGGGAATTGGCTTTGGGTACGGCTGTGGGTCCTGCTGTTGTGTTTGATGTTGTATCAGGGTTGTATACCTCGCCGTGCTTGTCTCTAGTAAATTGAGTCATCATGTAAAATAAATAGGTAGAAACAAACAGTCTTAAATCAGCATCCTTAAGAATGTAGCATGTACCGCCTTGCTTATTTACACATTTAGTCCCTGCAAGGCTGGTGATAATATTGAACTTTATGGCTTCTTTGTCTGCCTACCACCACCTCTCCCTATTGTCCTCCTGAACTTTCCTCCCTTCTTCTCCCACCTTTCTCACCCATGCCTCTGCCATCGCCCGGCAGGTCATAAAGCAGAGAGAAATCCTCCTCCCCACCATATAGGAGGGGGATCAATAACTGCTCAAATGATCCTTCAGCTGTAATTAAAGTATACCACAACAGCCCTACTTACACCCTGCCAAGCTCTCTGTCCCTCACCTTTCTCACCAAACCCTGTGGACACCATTGCCATGTCCTACACCAACCTGCTCTCACTCTCTGTGCTACTAATGCCTTCGCTGGCCGCCTTCCTCTACACACAAACACATAGACACACACACACACCACTAGCTAAGTGGTCCATGGTGGCCTGTGCACACCAAGGGTGATGGTTGAGTAATGACTATGGATTACTTCATTATCCCGCCCCTAACAGGCTGGCAGGGTGCTTACATGAGGCTGCCTTTAACAAACTGAATGCAGGGAGGGCACTGGCAAAGACAGGAAACACTCCTAGCATTCATGTCTGTTACTGCCACAGATGTTAAATACTGTCTTACTATTGAATATTTTATGTTACTTCTGTGCCTCTCACTGTAAAGTTTTCCCTCAGAGAGGCCACACAGAGTAAGAATAATTGTTAACTAAATGTTATCGTCCATCATAATAATCCCTTCTTGTTATCTGTTTGAACCTTCATCAAGTCCAATAGTCCGAGTGACAGAGATGTGGCATTAATCAATATCTTATCATCTGTAGGCGGACAGTATAGCTGCCTTACCTTCCAATCAGGAGGAAGATGAGGCAGTGAGTAATTTGCTTCAAATTATATTTTGATTGTGCTTTCTGATTATAAAGATAACAGTGAAGGAATCCCAGTGGAAAAGCATGTACATCTTGGAGTGTTGTTTTCTATGGTTTATTTGATGTCTTGCTTTTTTCTTATTAGATGTACATGATCTCTCTTTCTGTTCTCTTCATGTGAAAGTGTGATAAGCAGCCAAATGATCTGTCAGTAAATCATGAGATATACTGTGTACCTGCAGCACAGACAACCGAATAATACAATAGCTAAATACAGCATATAATTTGTATATGTGTATGGTTTTAGCAGATATGAACTAAAGAGAAACACTGTTTATATAATAAAACATGACTTGCATTTGACTTAATATTTAATATTGCCAGTCAAATGCAACACAGAAGTGGATGGAAGGCCACCTAGTATGTACATGGCTCTCTGTACCTTAATGTACGAGATGTGAAGAAACTGCTTAGATCTATGGTATAAATTGTACACTTTGACTTTTATGCTATTACCTTACTATATTGCCATCTTGGAAGAAAGCTCTCAGTTCTCTGTTTAAAAGAGAGATGGCCATGAAAATAAGAAGCACTGTGAAGAGGATGAAGATCTAACATTTCTTTCTGTGTCAGCAGAGTGGTCTCTGTATGCTCTGACATGACTTTTGACACACAGTAGTTACAGTAGTAACTCAGACCCTCACTTGTTTGCCTTTGGCTGAAAATGATTAAGTGATATAAGTGAATGAATGTGTCCTTGTATACATATGTCTTCTTAGATCTTAGATTAGCTTGTGAACTTGTATTAGGGCTTTATAATTTAGATTTTCATCCACTTCCACATCCACAGCAGCTTTTATATTGGAATAAGCTTGAATATGTCTCACAAGACACATATGACCATTACAATTGTTCGCATCATTCTTCATATTCAATCATGCCATTCAGAAACAAAAGATGTTAAAGGCTGTTTACCCAGGTTTGATTGCCGTTAAAGGTTTATTCACTCAAACTGTCCATCAGAGTGATATTCAACAAGATGATTTCTGCTGAAAGAAGAAAAAACAAGTATCATGTATGTTTATAAAGTGTTTAAGATGTAAAAACAAAATTTATTGCTCATTTTGCCATTTGGCCTCTCCCACTGTTTTGCAATTCTACATTCATGCAAATGCAAATTGCCTATGACAGAATTTTATCCTCAACATTTATTCTTGGTCACCTTTGGCATTTTCTACAGGAAATTTTAATATTAGTAAAATACACCTTTTTACATTAGGCGATTCTGCTTTGCATGATGTACAGAACACTAGGTACAGAGATAAAAACTCTAGTTTAACAGTATCTAGCAATATTTTTAGATATGCAGTTTGCCTCTTGTGTTTCTGCTGAACTATTTTGAGTTCTACACTTTTTGGCTCTTTATGTTTTTTCCCCCCACTATTCTCTGTCACCCTGTGTTTCTTTTTGCCATCCAGTTTGGAGTGAGAGTACATCCCATCATCTTGTGCAACGCATAAATAACACAAGTAGGCCATTGTTACATTCAAAGGAGGCACACTAAATAAACAATGATATAACATTAAAAAAAACACTAAAACTATTTCATGAAGAATATGCTAGAAATATACTAATTTTCTGCAGATTATCCTCAGTCCTCCTTGTATTGGTGTCATTTGAGACGTGTTATGTTAGGGAGATACTGGAGGACTTTTTATGAAGGAAAGTCTCTTAAAGGATCACATTAACATTAAGATACTTTGCCATTATTATCATTATCATCTCCTTAATATAATAATACTGTTTAAGAACATGCGGTGTTTCCACTTAAAGTGAACCTGGTTTGTGAAAATAAAAAAGGCTCATTCCTTGGTTGTCATCCCATTGCAAATTGTGAACCTACTGACTCATCATAGATCCACTGACGTGGCCGACTTTGCAGTGAAAATTTGGCCATCTTCAAGCATAAACGTATGCAAATAAAGGAGAAAACAAAAACAAGAACAGCACTTTAGCAGATAATTTATTTCCCAGGCTTATTTTTACACTTGCATCCATATGCATCTTGTTGATTTGTTGTTGAATGGCAGTTCTGTAATCAGTGACCATTTTGTGAAGCCTATGATATACAATATGGTGTTAACTGTGCCACCGATATAATGACAGTAGTAATAGTATTGCCGTTGTCCACAAATGACTCCATCTAGCTCTGTCATTTAGCTTTAGATTGATCCTGGACCACAGCCCTTGGACTACTGATGATTCCGTGGACAGTTCTCTTTTTACCATTTCTCCTCACTGGAATTGTTATTGCCTCATATTTCTCCTCAGTAAGTACAATAGATAGATTATACAAACAGTACATACAGAATCAGCTGTAAGTACTGTCTTAGTTACTGCCTTTTCAAAGTGCTCCAAAAAGTGATAAAATGTGAACTGAGCATAGTTGCTGGTGGATGAACATGTGCAACTTACTGTATGTTTATAGGATCTGCTGGCATTGCATTCTGGAACTGCTCTGTTCTTCAGCCACTGTGTTTTCAGCATATTTCAAAGACTATTTTTATGCCTTAGAGCAAACTAAATACATTTTTACAAATCATTTAGGTTTGAACCATGGTGCTGTTACTGAGCTACTGTACCCTTGCTTGTTGGCCAGTAGACTAACACCAGTGTTTGGAATTGACCTGGATTAATTTCTGAGACCCACTGAAGTGTAGATAGGTGGGATGTAAAGAGGGAGAATTTAGGGAACATGAAACACAAGTTATTAGATTGGAATTTGTGTTTTTTGAATGCTATTTGAATTATAACCAAATACCTGCAAAACTAAAAAAACAATTCCAGTGTTAGCCATAGCTGTACTTTGTCTTTTGTCTTGTACTAATTAGCAAACATGCTAACATCCTGATGCCACAGGAAAACTGGATATGGATTTTTATATCCAACCCAACAAATTAACTTAATTTATTAAAAGTAATGATGCCTTGTATCAGCCAAATTTAATGAAACCCTGCTCCTTAAAAATTGTGCCTAAACTACATTGCAACTGCAAATATTTTATAGGAAACATAATTGCAACTTTCTAACTATTAACGATATGTTGATAATTGTTGTAACATAAATGGCAATTTGCAAATACACAGATACTGAACCTACTGATAAAATGTTGCCAGACAATGTTTTTTTTCTGCCAAAATTTCCAGACTAGCAGTCTTTTTGTGACCAAAACACTATCAAACATTTTTATGTTTATGTTCACAGCACTTGTCTACCATTAGGGCATATTGTGGTCTGGCGTAACAGAGAAAAACTTCACTGACTTCAGACCCAAGACCCAACTTTAGCCAACGTTTGCCTAAACCTACCCATACTCAGGACTATGGAATCAAATTCAGATCTGTGGTGTAATAATTGTGTGCACTTTGTATGACGACTATTCACTGCAACCATGTCTTTGCATCTCAGTTTCGGTTAATAACGGAAACAGAGGGATCAGTACCACTGGGAAAGTCTAGAAGAGCTGGAGGATATTGTTATTTTATTCCCATTTTATTTGTGCAGGGAGCTGAGAGGTGTGACTGGAGGAGGTTGTTAGGGCACATGTTCTAATGGAGGACAGTTACCCAGGTCATTTTTGAGTCTGAAATCCACTGAAAAGAAAAAAACTTTTTGTTCTCACCTGTGAGCAACTTTGATGGGAATGAATGGGCACCATATTTTGATACATCCATGCTCTTTCTATATGGTCCATGAACATGAACTAACATGGTAAATGTCCTGATACATATGAACAGCTTTTTCATCATTAGCAATTTAGCATGCTGATGTGAGCTAGCACATCTGTAGTCCCTTGTTTTCAACATTTTTTTTCTTGTTATACAATATTACGTTAGTTGCTTAAACACCTAAGTTCTATAAGGACACGGGACAATATATTTACATGTTTATTTTCTTATGTCTATGCTAACAATGTGCGTTGTGTGGGTGTTCTTTTTATTTTTTTCTTTTCTAAAATCTCTTGTAAAATCCTCTTAATGCACTTCATTTTATGTCAGGTAAGTACATTGGTGCTGGCCTGGACATATCCATGTGTCATCTGAGTGGGGCCTAATGTGTTTACCACAAAATGTGCTTTTGCGCTGCTGTCAAATTGCTCTGAGTACTCGAAACGCAATTGCACAGCGACAGATGACTGAGGTGCGGGATTGATCTGGCACAACTGATTGCGTCTTAATCATGCCCTGCATGAAATTAGAACAGAGTGGGAGATTAATACAGTTACATTAAGGATTTTTGGACACATGCACATAGTATTAAAGTTGCAACAAAATGACTAAGTTGCTCACAAGAATTTTCTTGCTCTTAGGGCTTTTTATATAAAGCTGCCACAAACTGAATGTGATACACTAGTAAAAACATACATTTGTCTTTTATGTGTACCACTAAATCCAGAAGTAGTAAGTGAACAATAATACAGGACATTAAAATTTGAGCATGTCTCCATCTGCACGAGTTCCCATTTTAAAGTATGCATGGATGAAAACAGTAATTTTTTTAAAGTAAGTTCTTCCTACATTATTGAGTTTCAATGTTTATTCTTTTCGACTTTTATTTCCTCTCAACAAACACATGAAACTCCCTCAGTGTGCTCTAAAGTCTTTAAAGTCTTCTGCCTCCCAGCACTATCAGACTCAGAGTATATTACTTCACCTTTCTCCATTAGCATGTTTAAATATGACTGTCTGCACAGGTTAAATGATTTACTCTCCAGTGGCGAGGTCAATCAAGATTGGCTGTTCTCCATGCATGACCACATGTCTACTTCATTCAATGTTTCTCTATCCAGTTGGGGAAGACCTGTTGTACAAGCACTTTGCTTTATTTTTACAAAGCATTTTACTGCCTAAAAAATCACTAATAATATATTTTCATGTTTGTCATCAATCTTGACTGAGCAAGGGAGTGACATCTCCAGTGCTACTGCATCCAGTAAAGGAACAACATACCTTCATCGATGTAAAACATTTCACTGGTCACTAGAGGTAATCTGTGACCTATTTGCCCTTCACATCATGGTCCTCAGTGCTTCATCTCTGATACGATCATAGTAAATGTTAGGTGTTACAGTATGCTCACCGTATTTTATGGCACTGCCGATAGCCTAGAAAGCGGTTCATTTTCCACAGGTGATTGCTGCTTGGACAAATGGTGCTGCTACTTCATTATAGAACAGAGTGTTTGCAGACATGTGTATGTGTGTGCATGACCAGGCGCATTTGTACATGCTCAATTATATGTTGGGTTCCATAAATTTGAATTTCCTTTCTATAAATTCCTCTGACCAAGGTCATTTGGCATGAATCCAGACTATATAATGATGAAAAAACACAAAACTAATAGTTTGGGGCATACATACATACCTGTAAAACATGCACACTCACATACATATATTTGTAAGTATGAAAATACAAACATACTTGTGAAACATCAAGTATGAAACATTCACGCACATACAGTAGACATAACATTTTTGTATATCCAGAAGGCATTTCATGATAACCAGAAGGTAGTTAGCTGTCATTCAAATCAAGAAGTTTAGTCACGCAGTGTGTAGGCCTCCTAACTGGGGGTCAGGGATGGATGTAGACTGGATTCCAGCAGTAAGTTGCAGTTGTACAGTTATGTGCAAATTAAATGCAGATCTCCTATAGGCCTCCCATAGTTTATGATTAACTGTGAAAGTTTGCACTATGGTGGATTCAACTTGTTTGTAATGGGCTGCAATGTGATGAGTTTTATAGAGTAATGGTTAGGAGATGTGCTGAGGCTACAGCATTCATTTTCTCTGCCACATCCATTTAGATTGGTGTGATTAAATATACCCATTAGTTTGCCTTAGCTTTAAAATAAATACAAGCCAAACTCAAGTCTGAGCTATTGAAGTGTTGAGTCCACTCTTTTATTTTAGGCTAATTGTTTAGTCTTATTAGCAACCATGTCTTCTAAAAATTTGTTTCTATACAACTAAACCGTAAACATGTTTCTGTGGTGAGCGTAATTGCAACCTGATTACGTTTTCTATTAACATAATGAACATATTTTCACAATTGACTTTTAGCCGTAAATACACATATCAGTTACTGTCAATGTAAAGAGGCAACATATTTTTGTTCACCATAATATCCAAACTACAACAGCCTATTTTCTTTTCCATAGAAGTATCAGATCTTATTGTAAAATATCCACATTTGTGCTACCTAAGTTATGAAAGTTTTTGTGTTTGGATTCAGGCACTCACAGGGCTGGGTTAAGGTCAGGGAAAGTTTGTGGGCTGGCTTAATAGATTAAAAATCAGCAGTTACTTCTCACACAACAGCTTTGCTAAAGGTTTGTCAGCATAGCAACTGGAATCATCCTATGTAGCCTGGTGAAGTGGAAATCGAACTACTCACCCTGGGGTTTGTAGATGAGCTACTTGCCACTCCAAAATACTGACATCTTGCATTTGAAAGAATAAAGGATCTGAATAAAGGTCCCGACTGAACAAAGTCCTTTCTTCTATAATGCACGGTCTCATTGCTGTTAGGGTTACAAATCTTATTGTTCATCTTGAAAAACAGAGCAAGTGCTTCCAAGATTTTTACAGGATGTAATTGATGTTTAGTTGTCAGCATTGTAAACACCACGAGTTGGCTCAAGTCGAACTGACTTTGCACCGAGGTTCTAACGTTGTGACAGAGCTTGTAAGTGCCAACAAAAGCTGTCATAGATTGGTTTCTTTGCTAAATTGGTGCCATACGTATTATATTAGGCCAATCAATCAACCTCAATGATGCAGATAATTAGAACATAAATGTATCAGGGTGCAGTGGTGCCTATTGAGTTGTGAAGCAGCATTATGGTAGTGTTAATGCAGTTTTTATTAACTCCTCTTCATCTCACTTTCTGTCTATTTTTACAGGGTGCACCCATCTTTTTTCTGTCTGTAAAGATATACTGTATTTCTGTGCTTTTTTTTTTTTTTAATGTGACAGTGAGACCAAAGAGACAAAGGCAATTAGACAGAACTTTTTTGCTAGTGCTGAAGTCTTGCTAATGATTCACTGACCCTCTCCCAAGCATTAATGCTTATTATGTGTTATGTATATCCTAGTCATTGAAGAAACAGCATTATTAACTTTAGTATGATAAAGAAAGGTGTTAACAATTAGCTGCACATTTTGTTTTATTCTGTAATGCAGAATCATCAGTCATTGTGTCCACTAAAGCTAATGCAGCATTTTACTGTATATCATTAAAATGCCATCATCCTTCACATAGATTACTTACTCAAAAAATATACTTAATAACATATTCCTCGTTCAAATGCTCACAACTTGCGACAAGCGACTTCTCAGACTTGAAATGCTGATCACTGACCTAGTCTGTTAATTTTCTATTGACATGTAAATTATGATCTAAGATCCATTATCTGTAAAATAGTAACATAATTTTTTAATCTTGGCAATAATTACATTCCTTTAAATATAAATCATGCTAAAAAAATATACTGTTACACACATACACATACACGTATGTATAAATATATGTGTGTATATATATGTATATATATCGCGATAAAGTTAGCGCTGTGGTCACCTGCAGAAATGCGCACAACACACGCAACGTTCTCACTGTGGAGATGTTCATTGGA
>JAUBNQ010000003.1:14769679-14790675 GCA_032353495.1 Ctenopoma kingsleyae | reverse complement strand
GAAATTGTGTGATAGAGAGATGTGCAATTGGACAGTGCAGTCAAAATCTTTTGGTGAGAAAACTGGTGCAAAAAAGGAGTGTTTCATTTAATTCGCATGAGATTGTTACGCATCATAGTGTTGGAGACAGAATGACAGGGAGTGAAAGCAATAGAGGCAAAGAAAACCCTTTTTCCTCTACAAAAACATTATTATGTTTTGAGGGTGGGGACTCAAAACAGAACAAGGGCTGCTGTGGCAGCAGTGGGGCATATAATTTTAATTTTCTGCTAAAGTTTTCATCATACAGAATGTGTCATGTTCACAAACCAAGTGGGTTTCAATCCTTCACAATCACCATATCACCAACATCTGTATTTTCCTGGTCTTCTGCAAATTCCTTGGAGGTAGGAAGTAGTCCAGACTGCATAGTCACATAGGGCCTGCTATGTACCATACTATGATACAAATGAATGCCCCAAATCCAACATCATTTGTATTTCCCTTTCCTTTTTTATGGTGCATGGAAGATGAGTTGACCTTGATGGTGACTACTCTGTTAGCTATCTGCAATAATAGAGTACAGTATCTGTGGTAGCCATGTGATCATTATAGTGTAATAAAACATAATCTGAAGCTGATTTTTATTTTCTAAAGTAAAACATTCCCCTGATGGACACTACACACCAGTAATAAGGAAACTGAGCACTGGTCTGATGAATGCACAGTGCATGCATCCAAGCCAACAGCAACACGATACAAGCATTAAAAACAAAGAATGCTGACTAATGAAGCTTCTCTTATTGCAGCTCACCTGCCAAAGAGTGTCACTGTCAGTTAAAAATACATATGTATGTGTTGCTCATGTTTAATAGATTAGTAATTTAAATACCTAAGTCACCCTCACCACATAACGGATTTGGATATTGTTGAGCTATCATGCTTGACAAGTCGCTTCAATGTTGCAAGGAGGCGGGTAACAGTGTCCTTGGATTGGCAGGGTTGGTGGTTTCTAATTCCCAACAGTCACACTGTTCATCTTTATTGGGAAAACCTGGCGTACACTGAGGTCCTAGAAGATCATTCAAAAGGGCAAATGTGTATTTTGCATTGGCATCATGAAACCTTGCATACACTTGAGGCATTGAAACAACAGGCACTGGCCTTGGTCATCTTGAAGATGTTTTAAGACTGTGAGCAGGAGGAGCAGAGGGTCAGATATCATCTCTACAGTTAATGCCCAACCTCCTGTGCCATCTTACCACAGCTGCCAGTGTGCTTTTGTCATGCCATTAAAATTAAGAGTTTCTTTTTCTTCACAATTAGCAGGTTAAAAAATAGTTCATAGGGGACACTGAATAAAAATGTGTCATTCACTAAAATGCAGAAGAAAGGCATGCCGCCACATAGGACAAAAATAAGGCTAAAAATAGAACTTAGATCAAGTTTTTGAGCTTCTCACAGATAATCAAGGTGTGATGGGAATGTGTTAAGATGCAGTTACACCAGACAGGCTTGTGTGATGTGGCCAAAAGCAGGAGAGGATAGGAAATAGCATTGGTAGGGCTGAAAACTTAACCTGTCTGAGCAAGCATAGCTAGCATTAGACCGATTTGTTCTGATCAAAGATTTATTCTGATCAAAGGGGTCAGATGTTTTGCAAGGTGCAGTGAGAACAGAGAGACTGACTTCTGGTCAGACTGTACTATGTTTGTACAGAGAGAGCTGAACAATATAACAAAGCAGTTACTCTTCCAACCCTCACCATCTGTCATAAACTTTGATTAGTGAAGTAAATTAGATTAAACATTTCTGCAAGGTGCATGTTCTCACTCTCACTGTTCTAGAAACAGCTATTTTAATCTCTACTTAGAGCTGGTGATTCCTTCATATTGAGTGAATTCAGTTACTGCCCTTTGGAAATATTCCGGGCACATCTGATGAGATCCAAGGGTACAACAAAATGCTCAAGGGACCGCAACTTGCAGCTGCCCTTAGGATGTTTAGTATCCCACAGGAGGAGTTCAAGCAATTTGCTGGGGGAAAAGACATTTGAGCTGCTCTGTTAACCTTCATTGCACCTTGGTCATGATCCTACAAATAAATCAGTTGGATTGATATGGTTGTAGGGTAGGTAAGATTGACTATAAAGTTTGCATCGATGGCATTACTCCTTCTATCTTAGTAAATATGATTTAAAAATAATGCCACATGGTAGACATAGAAGGTTTTCTTGCATTTTTTTAAATGCCAAACACAAATTTAGGATTGTCTGGAAAAACTAGAATAACTTGCAAACGATTAAAAACCTGTGACCGAGTGACAAACTGTCTGTTTTTTGTGGATGTTTGTGCCTGTGTTAACTGACGCATGTGAAGTTTGGTGTTTATCTCTCGTTTTGAGAAGCCATCAGTTTTCACTCAGTAAGTGGCAGTGATGACTAGTAATTTAGGTAGTTGACTAAAAAATAATCTCTTGCTTTTATTGTATCTGTATCTTGGCAGATGATTAGTACATTTGATCATCACTCACTCGAAGATTATTTTCAAGAAACTAGAAACCTAGAGAAGATGGTGAAAAATGTATCACCCAATAAACACTATTTTTAAGAAATGTTTGGCACATGTACTAGGGGTTAATGTATCAATGGAGGATTGTGCAAATGAGTGGAAACATTACATTTGTCATCAGACATGAATCAAAGCATTCATTTAATTAACCCAATTAGTATCTGAGGCCAATATTACAATGCCGAGGTTCACCGTTAAGTCACTGTCAATGTGTTTTGATTACTTATGTTGTCCCTTTTTTCTCTCTCACGCTCTCTCACGCTCTCTTCCCTCTTTTTTCTCTATCTCTCTCTCTCTCTTAGTCACTCTCTGAGAGCAAATGCATCTTATTATGCAAAGGCCAAGCTGTAGAATTAGCAAGGTAATAGATGTGATCCGCTTGCTAACCTCAGCCAGCAGTCATGCACAGAATATCAAAGAGGGTCTTACACACAAGTGAGCTGCATATTGCTGCGCAGGGCTTGTCATCACTCTGTTGAGAGCAAGCGTGTCGGGGTGTGTGAGCGTGTTGTGTTTCATCACATATGTGTCTAACATCTGTTGCTGTGGGACAAACTTTAGAGGTCAGGGTGTGTGTCATCTCTTACTAGAAATACAATACCTGGTATGTTTGTGTGTTTGAATAGCTCATTGGTATTCACATATTTTTGCGCTGGACCACTGAATATGTCAAATCTTCACGCTCTCTATCTCTCAATCTAACCATAAAGGCAACTTCCATGTGCCGAAAAACTTGTAAAATATTCTAACTGTGGAAGTCCATATGAAGTAATTTGCTAAAATATAGGGATATGGACTAAGTAATATTCTCAGACTCAGGGAATTACATTGCCTAGCATTGGCAGCAGTGGCAGATGTGTGGGCTGATGTGTGCTCTTGCTCAGCTGGAATGACATTGCGCCTTTCAGTCGCATATCAAATTCAAGGCTTGATTCTGATCAGCTGAGGGCTTGTACTCAATCTGCATAAAAGGTGTGTGTATGCGTGAGTGTGTGTGCATGGATGGCTTGTAATGCTGGTGTGCGTGTGAATGTTCATCTCTGAACAGCTCATATGGCAGATGTGTATGTCGGCGTGAATGTGGGTCTGCTTATGTGTTGGTTCCAAAAATGCTGATTTGCACGGTCGAAGGGAGCAGATTTTCATATATTTAAGGACAGGCACTTTGCTAAACTATGACAGGTCGAGGGCATCGATGCATTAGAAAAGCCTGTGTAAACTATAAGCTGCTGGATAGTGAGAACGTGCACAGGGCACAGCTATAATACACTCATCCCTGTGCCCTGTCGTTAATTTTTTCATCCTGTTTCACTTTTTTTTGCTATTTCTCAAACTAGTTAGGTAGCCTAATCAGTACTAAGCATCAGGCCCATGCAAGATATTTTTATGTAAAACACTGTAAAGCAAAGTTAAAATAAGCATGTATTTCTCTTAAATCCTCAACTCCTGTTCTTCTTTTCTTTTCCATTGGCCTTTGGTGAAAATTTTGGAATCAGATGAATAATGCATGTCACAAAATGACTGAGCTATCAGAAAGAGAGCAATGAGAGGGAAGAGAGAACAGCACTTGCCCCTTAAGTCCGTTGTGGTTGTCATGGGCCTGTCCACGTGTTCTAGGCCAAGACAATACAAAAGGTAATGAAGAGCTAAATGTTAGTAAATGACAGTTTTTCAAACTGTGATAGAAAAGTCAAACTAAGAGGGAGCAAAAAATGTGGAGGCACAAAAAGGAGAAGGGTAGAGAATTGAAAACTGGAGAGCGCTGAACCTCTGGATTGTTATCTGAAGACTGTCGAAGGATGGAGGGGTAGACAGGAGGGGAGACTTTCTGCATGAGGAAGCTCACCCATTGTTGGTTTGAAGCAAGCAATGGAGTGATATGAGGACAAGCAGGGAAGATAAAACTAGAGGGAGAAATGCAGAATGAGAGAAATGTCAGCTCCCAGGGGAATATTTGGCCTTGGCACCTCCTGTGCAATGCAGAACTCGTGTTGTTGTTTTGTTTGTTTAACAGTTAAAGTGGCATTAAGTGGCAAAAAGTAGTATGACTACAAAGGACTACAAAAAGACTGGCAACAAGGATGTACTTACCATAACACATAAAACAATGACCTGAAAGTGACTAAAAACTGCATAGGCTTTTAGACTGGGAGGGTGATTTTGGTGTATCGCCTTTCAAACCTGCAGAATCACTGATAGCTCTGTCCTTGACTATCCCTAAACCCCTAGATGTTGTAGGCTAGATGTTATTTCAGCTGTAAATAACCAAAATCATATTTCAGTTGAATGTGCTAATTTAAGCAGCGTCTCTCAATAATGCATCAGTAATAATATATTATTATACTGTTATTAGTAACAGTGTCAGATAACAGTAGTGGATTACATACACTTTCATGCAATTACATGATAAGTTAAAATGTGTGTTTGCTGAGATTCATCACACTGAACATTTTGTACTTTCAGTCAGTGAGGGTACATTCAGTTAACTATGGTACAGCAGGCACGGCATCGTTTAGTTTCTGTGTGGTTATAATGCAATGCAGATAAAAAGGTGCACATAAGTTACCAAAGTATCACTTGGTGGGCCAGTGATGCAGAGTGAATTTGATTCTGTTCTCTTTACATGACCCTGTTTTCCCCTGAAGCAGGGCATTGTTCTTGTCCTTCCTCCCATCTTTCTATAGCACCAGAAAAAGACTTGGCTCGACCTGCAGGCAAGTGTAGAGCAAAGGCCATGGAACCATCCATCTATATCCATTCTGTGTCTCCCTAAATGTGTGACAGAGGTCACCTTGAAGCCAGTCACTTTTTAAATGTACAACAGAAGAGGCATAAACACACACACACAAACACGCAAGCGCTCTGAGCCCTCATTCTGTCCTTGTCCATCTCTAACCCTTTCTCTCTCTCTGTATCCTCAGCTATCTGTTCCTCGCTGTCTGTCTCTGACCTCCTCTTTGCTCCTCACTTTTTCCTCCTTGTCTTTGGTTTTCATTCCTCATCATTGAACAAATAGTATTTAAGGTTGACATACTGTATCTTGTGATGTGGACTAGTTGCTATTAAAGACAATATCTGTTAAGACAGGTCTGGAGCTCCTGGTGACAAGTGCATTGCATTTACCATAGCTGCGTCTCAGTAAAAGTCTCTGTCTTTCCCAGAAGTAACTTAATACTGAAAATACAGCTGTGGTTGGATTCCACAGGTCACAGGTCAATTACCACGAGCACAGCTTTAACTTTATCTTAACTTTACAAGTAAACAACAAGTAAAGTGAGTACAAGATAGTGTGGGGCGCAGAGACCCTGGCCAAGGAGCAACAGAGAGCAGAAGAGCGCGTGGAACCAAAGTTACAAGCAGTATATAGATGTCCACTTTTCACAGGACCTCCTCTCTTGCATTTACACCAGTATAAATTCACGTGTGTCATTAATGACGATCAAGACATCGTACATCTGGTAAAGAATGTGTTTACCGAGGAAATTACTGGAAAGTACCGAAAAGTCAGAACATTTGTTCATGCCAGATAGCCAGATAACCTTTTCTCTTGGCCGGCTGTATCCTCACAGGACACAGAAACCCAATGCACTGACATTGTGCAAGAACAGAACTGAAAGGCCTGAACTGTCACTGGTGTATGAAAGTATCAAGGAGACACTTAGGCAAACATCAATTAGATGGCAGTCTAGACAAAACAGTGAAGCTAAACACTATATCAAATTTCGTCACAAGCTACAAATGTACTGATAGCTGCACACAGTGAGACATTTAAATGGTATGTTTATCTCTGGCCATCAGCACAACTGAGGCACTCATGGTGTGTTCACACACATACACATACAGATACAGTACAGTAGCTGGCAGTAGTAGCTGGCAGTAGTTGAGATCTGTTGTCTGTCTGCCACCAGCAGGCATGGCAACAGTGTTAGTGATTTCTTTTTACAAGTCCCAACATGTTAAACACAGGGAGTAAGCAGACCCTTTGCTTTGGTTTGCACTGGAGTCAGGACAATCATGATTGTAGAGTTTCAAAAGTGATTATTTGTTGATTTTCCTCTTTTATTTCATTATAAATTGAAAATGTTGAAATGTTGTTTTTTTAATTACTGACTTTACAAAAGGAGGAATTAAAAAATTATTCCCTTGAATTCTCACAATATTGTAACAGGCCTTTCCCACTGCAGGTCTGTAGATTTAGTTATTAACAAACTAAATAATATTTGATTATGAACATAATCATTAATTAAAACCCTGGGAGAAACTATCATGAGTGCCCCAAGTTGTTGCTGTTACCAAGAGAGACAACAATAATGCAGGTCATTGTAGTTACCATCAGCTGTGAGGCCGCAGTGGGAATGCATGTTATCAACACTCTGCATTTCTGCTGAGCTGTGATAACATTCACAGTTAAAGTGGACAAAAACTGCATCTTACTGCAATTGCTGTTAGTACTAGTAAAGAACATCACACTCAGCCAAAATTTAAAAAAGGTGGTTGGGATGATGAAGATGATTTTGAGATGTGTTCAACCAATGAGGAGTAAAGAGTAAAGTTTGCATTCATAAATCCACAGGAACCTTTTTGTATTTGTTTCAAAATTACATGCTGTTAGTACTTCACTATCATTGTTAGTTCTACTAGTATTGATAGTACACCCTGTACTATCAATACTGTAATACAGTATGGATCCTAAGACATACTATATCATTTACTGTAAAACACTCTTAATACTGAATTCTGAACGTCCACATTCATCATCTGATCACTTTTCATTTAAAACATTTCCACCTCCACCTCAGTTTCCATCTGTAGGCTTTGATTATAGTCTTCAGAGGGAAGGAATTTGTCATTATCAGTCTCTAGTCTACTGTGAGGGTTTAAATGTATACCACAGGGAGACACGAGGTTAGATACTAAATGGTAATCATTAACTATATAAATGTTGTATTTACATATCATCCTACGCAGCTTGTTTGAATGCATATTTCCGCAAGTAATGTATATGGAGGCAAGGTACATTTGGTACAGTTTGTGGAAATGTGCCCTTTCAAATAACACATTTTCTGAAGAAGGAATGCTTTAGCTGATGCTAGACTATTACTCTGTAGCTATGATATGAGTGTTTAGTCTGTGTATGTAACAAGCCAAGATAACTATATGTTAGCAACTTAGATTAGTATTTCTGCACATTAATTGCTTCTGTTGTTCTGCCTCATATCAAACATACTGCATTGCTACAATAAATTGTGTAATTTACCTCTTGATTAATTAGTCAATTGTGTTGCAAAGAGGAGGACTGCAAACACAGCAAGTCTTCAAAGGTCACGTATGCACCCGTATAAGCACACACACAAACCACACCCCAGGATCTTCCTGAGAAGGACAGATGCCCTTATTCAGCATCAGTTAACAGGCGATGTGTGAAGACATTTAGAGCAGCACATTTAACATCCCCACCTTGTCTCTCACCCTATCCAGAGTTGTTTATCTTCCGCCCTTGATAAAGTGAAGGGCCTATTGTCTGTGTGTGCGTGTGTGTCATGAACAATCAGTTGAAACATTTCCCACAGTCCCAAACCAGATCAACTGACCTTCCGCAGACATGTGAGCAATGAAGAGTGATGGACGTAATGGGAAGGAGGATCAGTACTGTGGAACTGTTGAAGAAACAGTAGGAAAGAAGGGTACTACAAATAAAGTAAAAGGGAAGGAGGGAGGGTCATGGAGCGGGAAAGATGACAGGTAAGGCTGTATATACGTGATAAGCAGTCTGGGATAAACTTGCTGCTGGTTTATGGCGCATTCACAGATACAGATACAAAGTTTTGGACGGTGCAGCTGGACTCTGGTGAATCAGTAGTTTTAAGGGCGTGGTGTGCTAAGCACGTAATTTATATTCTCTGCTCTGAGAAGACTAATGTTTTCTGACGCAGATGCTGAATGGTTGTGATCTGATTTTTACAAATTGTGCTTTTTTTGTCCTGTTAACTTGCCTTAAATAATGTGTCAAACACAAATAATAGCAAAAACATATGAGAATTGATTTCATTCATAACCAAGTTACATTCATGATACAAATCGGAGGTCTTATATATCTCCTAAAGTTGCACTAGCCTGAAGTTTGATGTCACTGCTGTCATTAGAATATAACTTAAACCTGCAGTAACTCATTTATTTTTGGCAGCTGAGTGCAGAGGATCCAAATTTCTAATGCAACACTGATGTATCACCAGATAGGCACTACCTTTAGCAGCAAGCAGTAACCAAGACATTACGTTTATCTGCCAGACAGCAAAACAATGATCTTTAATTTGATATAAAGTTTATTCATCACTTTAAATGATCCCTTTGACACTTTGTATAAAATGACGGCATGAAATGAAAACATTATTATAGAAATATCAGTTCGATGGGAACAGTGGCTCCATTGGTGTTGCCATGTTCATCACATGTATGGATAAAAGAAAACTCGATAGCAGATCACAAAATGGCCCAAAAAGTGGTGGTCAGAAATGTGTATACACTCTTTTATAGCCATTAATTTTTCTGTGTGTGGGGAAACCAGTTTTTGGACCAGTGTGTGTTGCAATTTGATTGATTTCTTTTGCTTGGATTTGGTGCATCTTTACATTAGCTTTTAATAACAAAAATACAGCTGAACCTGACAGGAGTTTTATTAAGATTGCTCATATTTAGTCATAAACAAAAATATGGCATTCTGATGTTTGACTTGATGATGCCACTGTGTGAAAAGTCAGTGTTAATATATTTCTCCCAGAGAGCCATGGTTAAGCAAGTTTCAGCGATCACATTGTAGACAGCCTAAGAAAAAGGGCAAAGTGAGGCCCTGTAGACAGCTGTAAACAGCAAGGAATCTATACCAGTGAAGAAAGCAGTGGAGAGTAGAACATGGAAGGGAAATATGAACCAAAACTAACCATTGTCAGTCTTCGGAGGAAGAGCATTTTTCAAACAAATCTTGAGGACATTCAGATCCCTTAGTACCCTCTTTGGAATCCCTTGAAATCTTTCCCAAATCCAACCTTAAAAGAATCTGTGCGGTAGAGGCGTGCATGAGTCATGGCCATCTTATTCTGCTATCACTCTATCCCTACAGCACATAAGCCATGTGCTCTGAGAGCTGCTGAATGAGTGTCTTTCCTGCAAACAGCCAACAAAGCCAAGTTAGTGTGTTGTTTGTGTGTGAGTGTGTTTCTTTGTCGGGGTTGTGTAGGAAAAGAGTTTATGTCTTCATCAGAGTTGCATTCCAGAATGATATATTGAATGCAAAGGACTTTGTCTTAAAGAATAAAGATATTACAGTTATATTGCATATAACCAGGCTTAAAGGAAGGGATTTGTTAAGGAAATATACAGTATCTCTCACTCTTACTTACTGACACCCAAGAGAAAAGATGCTTAGGCAAAAATAATAAAAGATTTCAAGTTGAGTGGCCATGGCGTCCTAGTTGTCAAACTGCACTACAAGCAGGAGGGACAGCTTTGTCTCTATCTATAGCTACTCTTTCTTCGTTCACCTCTTTTTCACCTCAAACCTAAACTCAAAGTTTCTTTTTTTTTTCCCTGAGTTCAGCTGGATGAGCTCAGACTTTGGGTGTTTGGTCTTCCTCTGTTATCTAGGAGTCAGCAACAGAAGACTAGGCTTTCTAACAAACTCAGCTTTCAGTGTTAGATGACTGATATAAGCTATAAAATGTATTTTAATATTGTAGATGGTCTGGATACTCTAGATAAAGTACTGTTGGGTATGTTAATGCATCAAAAAGATTCCTACGGCCATTTTTACCTTCTGAGTATACTGTAGCAAAAATAGCATGTACAATCAACTGAGACTGTTGTAGGCAGTATTGTTTTGTAAACTTACCATGTGTATTTAGTTCCTAAACCTAACCCAGATGTCTTTATGCTTCACGCCCAAATCACTTTGTTGCACTGTCAAAATCCAGTCACATGATGCAAGTCAAGTTAGGCATTACCAGCCACCATTTTGTTGCAATGTTACGAGATGGCACCTGCATTTAAGTACCCGATGTCAAAAGGGGTGCAGTTTTAGCAAACACCTGCCTCCGTATGTGGGGGCTTTTGTCTTTCAGTAAATGGTGACTTACTCTGTCATCCATGTGAGGTTATCTGGAATTTGAGTCAAGTTGACTCTTGATAGGTGGAAACATTTCACTACTCATCTAAGTAGCTTTGTGAGTCTGGCACTCAGACATTAATTTAATTAAATTCAATAAACAATCAATCTCTTAATTCACAATTCATGGAAATCTTTCAGTCCTAAAGTTCATGCAAAATACTATTAATTCTACCGTTACAAAGTTTACAAGTGGTAAAAATCCTCCATAAGAAAAGAAACAAAGGACATGACATTTGCTGTAGCACACTGTTGATTAGTCAGTCTTAAAGTCAGACTGACTTGAGGGTCACTTGAATTGCTTGTGTTGGGAAATAATCCGAGTTTAAATCCCTGCAGCCCTTTTTTTACTTCTGTTTTACAATGGATACGAACACACAACTTATTGTACTGGGAGGAGCATAGCCAATAGCATCTACCATATTAGCAATATTGAGTATTAAAGAGAAGGTCTTACGGAGCATGGACATGGACAAAAACAGCATAACTGTTAGAGTGAAGTACATTATATCATTAAACCATATCTGAATGACAGATGTGTTTGCAGGTATATAATTTGTTCAGCTTTGTAGCATTGATGTAATATATTAGCACCAGTGTTGCTCTATGGGTGTACTCTTCCTCTGATGTGGTTTAGTGCACAGTTTCAAAAACACATTTTCTCTTTCTTCTCCCCTGACGGTCACTGCAGCCTGGCTGACAACTGGAACACAGCTAATCTTCTTTGTCTGTTGCTTCAGCAGCCTCATGATGCTTTCTGCACTGAGTATCGTGTCCCTCAGATTACCAACAGGTGCCTAAAAAGCAACAAGAGTGTCACTAAGCAGCTGGTGAAGCATTGACTCAAGCCTCCAGCTGTGCAGTGGGTCCTGACGCCAGGCAGGGTGTCTGCTTGGATATGCTCAGAGACAGGAAGACCTGCAGACTGAGAGACCTGTGTCATAATGACTGCTGACTCCTAAGTCCAAGATATTGGTTAGGGTTAATATACTTTTTTTTGTTTGTATTTTCATATAAAACCAATTCGGTGTATGATTTTTCCAACACCACTTTTTACACAACTCGACAATTGTGGTCATCAGCAATTGATGGTCTGAATGACCTAATGACTGATCTGTGAATAACAAGCGATTAATTTGAAACTATTGAGTCTGGAAAATGCACAATTTCTAAAGAAATTCCATTCCAGCATAAGAACCTTGGGCCACATTCGCCAATATATTTCTATATATTTGTTTTCTTAATTTTTTTTCTTAAGAAAAGTTGTAAGAACAGTTTATGTCAGATTCCTGATGTGCTCTTAAACTACAGATTTGCTCATACCTTTGTACTTATATTGATGAATCCCACTGTCCTTGTAAGCCAAAAACATGTTCTAATTGTTCCTATAGCATATGTAAGCATAGGCCCATAAAAGGGCATCAGACTGCAGGACCATGTGCATAAACAAGAATCTCACACAGAAAGACTGCACTGGATTTCAAACAGACTAGTTTAGTAGCTCTGAAACAGAGGCATGCACCTCTGCAGGAAGTGAACAGCAAAAGATTCATATTCATATTTAGTAGTAGTCAGTGGTGGATAAAAAAAATAACACACACTCAGGACGCACATCCTCGTTTCGTGGCAGTGGGGGGAAAATACCATAATTCTTTTTGAATTAATTATTTTTAAAAATGTGATTGTAATTTAAAGCTTTAAAAAACATTGGCAAATGTCAGGACCTTCATGAAAACTGCATGAGTGGGTTTCTAATTTTTGTCTTAAGAATGGGTGGTGAATGAGGCCCCTTATTCCTGTGGCAATATCATGATTTGGGCCTGTTTTGCTGCCTCTGGACCAAGACAACTTGTCATAATTGATGGAGCTATTGCACAAACAATGTTAATATACAGGAAAATTTCAAGGTATCCATCTGTGAACTTAAGCTCAACAGAAAGTGAATCATGCAGCAGGACAAAAATTATTTTATCAAAGAATTTAATATTTTCATTAGTCATGTCCACTCTCAGCTCTGCATAATGAAGTTCATGATGGAGTTGTTACTCCTCCCCCTGTGAAACTCTCCCACACCCCTCTAAGGATATGCACCTCACAAATTAAAATCTTTGAACTAAAGGAATTTCACCCGTCTTGGTCATCTTGAAAAATTAATTAATTGCTTTCATGAAACTGATATCAGTATGAAATTAAATGTGCGCCTCACTGCTGCTCTGTACCCACAATGCTTCTGCAATTAATTAACACTGTAATTATCAGTGCAAGGATTAAATTATCATTTGTTAATGAGTCTAGCTCACTTTTGGTGAGCAGTGTTTAGGTTTGCCTTTAGACAGTGCAAAACACAGGACACCCATTTAGCTTCTGTCATATTTGATGCATATACTATGTTGTAAATTGTTGTTGGTGTATTTCCAAACCTTTTGAAGTTCCAAGTGCAAATTTATTGGATGATAAAGTGCATCAGGTGATGGTGTTGGTCTGCCCTCCATCAAAAGCTCAACTCCTTTAAAATTTTATGAAAGCCTGGTTAGCGTTACTTTGACACAGTGTGTTCATGCATGAAATCCATAAATGTCCACATCTCACAAGTAGACATTATCTGGACAGATGTTATCCCTAGTGCTTATCTTTTTATTTTAATTAATCAGCACCCTCTATAGACCGGACACTGTTGATGACAGATGATGCGTTTGAATTGTGTTACTCACTATAAACTTGTTAGGTGGATTATTTAATGCCCTCCATTGTGCACCCTACCACCAATAATGACTGTGCAGTTCCCTGCTTTTGTTTGCAAAATTGAGAACACTTCCTGCACCTAGTACATGAAAAACCCTGACAACTGCAGTCTGTGTTGTGTGATAGGGGAACATCAATGTTAATTATTTACACATTGTTAATACAAGCTGGACAAATACGGCAGCTGATGTGTCAGCATTTTTGCTATTGATGTTATGTTAATGAGTATGTCAGTATGTTACAACGTACATAATGACCTGCATTCTGCACCTCATTAAGGAATCCCATTGTCACATATACACCTAAAGACATGACTTTTGCATACATTTAGACATGTCTTGCATAGGGTGCCATTGTTGCTCTGTAGGCTGCATGGGCTGCCCAGGAGTCAAAATTCTGTTAACTCATTTGTCAGATTCCACATTTGTAATATTACTGTGCATTGAACCCAATGTATAAAAAGCTAAATGAATTTGACACTAAAATTTATCTTATTTAAGATGCCAGAAATAACGTTAAACGTCCTCAGGTGCAACACCTATCTTCACAATGTTAGGATGTGTAAAGACAAAATATACTGTAGAGCCACTCAAGATGTAACCCTTTGCTCCCGTTATAAATTCTGCTAGAGTTTGCATTAAACAATTGTCTATTTTACTGAGGACTACACAGTTGTTAACATAACGTAAATGTACAAAAAATCAATGAATTTGTTGTAGTATTTCTCTCCTAGTACTTTCCCTAGAGATCATACAGAAAGTAGAAATGCACTGATCAGGCTTTTTCCTCCCCCATTATTGACCTTCAGGAATTTGCATTTATGTATAAAAATATATCTGGATACCACAAATGAAACAAGATTGAAGGAGTGGGTAAGCTCCTTTAAAAAAAACAAAACACAAACATTTTGAGTTCTATTTACAAGACACATTCAGTCTCTAGAGTAGTTTATAGATGAACTGCCTCTTCAGCACACTGGAGAACATCCAAACATAAAGTTTATATACACTTTACGTCTTGAGATATATACATAAATATTATGGAGAACAATTTGTGTTTTTGTTGTCAGATGTGCGCACAGAGACCTCATCCAAATTACAAAACACTTTGAAGTATGTAGAGTTGAACCTCTTTTATTTTGCTCATTCCATGTTTACATGTCATAGAACAAATAATTTTGTATTAATATTAAATCTTCTTGAGCCATATTAATAGATACTTTTAATCACCCCCTTCACTTAGAAATCAGTGGAAAACTCCACTGTAAGTATCTCAATAATGTATTTAAAGTATAGCAAATAATATAGTATTTGCTATACTTAATAGTAGTAGTAGTAGTAGGAAGATCTGTCATAAACCAATTACATGACGCCTGAATCACAGAAGTGCCATTTACCATTACATGTTGACACATCCTTTCACCTATGACAGAATAATTAGTAGCCTAATCATAAAAATAGTGAAGATACTGCAGCTATGCAGCGTGCCTAAAGTGTCTATCCTTACAACTGGGAGATATTTGTTCATTCTGCTGCAGTGTTGTGGTTGAAAGGATTTAATATTATTAAAAAATGATTTGTTCTGTGATATGTGGACACAGAATCGGCAAAGTCAAAGAGGTTAAACTCTACATATCACACAGTGGTGTTTTGTAATTTAGATGAGGTACCTTTCAATGCACCAACACCAAAAACCAACCACCAACAAAAAACAGAAATTGTGACTATATTGCTCAGTAAAGTTTATGGCCCTATCTCAACATGTAAAGTGTATAAAAGCCTGATGATGACGTTGTTTTTATGAGCTGAAGAGGCAGTTCACCTGTACTGTAGTGGGTTTGTGGCTCTATTTTGGCTGCCTTATGGGGAGAGACTGAGCTTGAAAACAAAAGACAATAACTCGAGAGGCAGAATGAAGTCATCTGCACACACAGATGACTTCATTTGTGCTTGCAATGTAGTAACTTGTGCTCTTGATTTAGTAATATGTGCACATGATTTAGTTTCTTTTTGTCCCTCATGACACCTCCAGGGCTCTGTATTTATGAGTGGACAGTGTACATTAATAAACATTTCTCTAAATGTTTTAGAGTAAGCCAAAGGCTACATTTTCACTCTGCGAAATGACCTCAAGAGATCTGTTTACACCACACATCCCAGTGAGGAAGAATGGTCCAAAGGTCCCTCTGAACATTGTGTGGTTATTGGACAAGGGGTTCACTTATGTTTTTCACAAAACAATATACTTGTTTAAGTATTAGCTTAAATATATTATGCATTTCTGTACCTGTGACCTGTAAATTTTCTTGCACGCAACAACGTTACTTTTGGTACCAAACGAATGCATACAGCAGGACAGATCTCTTTGATACAGCGTATGGAAACATTACAAAAAACCTGAAAGGTAAATGCTTTCCAAAACTCATCTTTGAATTTTAACACGCTGTTCAAATTATACACTATATGAAAGGTTGTAGTGACATAAACATACCTCTGTGTTTTGTAGATAAGCTCTAATTGACAGAGAAAGAAACAGAAAGTACCAGGGTTTATATGATGTAGTGAATGACCTCCCCCTTTCCCAAAAATAAAAAAATGACACTGTCATGTTACAACACTGTCTATGTGTCTTTGTCACAAATGCACCGTGGGATTGTGTTGAACCTGTTCTTCTTTCATATACACAGTGCAAATCTTCAACTAATCATAAATCATAGGCCCATCTGGGAGCAATGATTGATTTCATTGCAGTGAATAAAAGGCAGAATCAGCCTCGTCTCTCTGTTCCTCAAAACCCCTGCAACTCTTCCTGCTGTGCTCACTCTGCCAATCCTATGAAGCTACATAGTAGACAGTAGCAGGGTGTGTGTGTGTATGCGTGTTTGCATTTGTGAATTTCAGTGTGTACATCAGTGGGAGTAATGAAGCAGAGGATGAGGCTGACATGAAGTCTATCAGAAGGTGTCAGTTTGGGTTAATCCTGATGCTATCCTGTCTGTATACACTATAAAACACACGCACGCGCGCACACACACACACACACACATTGAAAGTATGAATTCATCAAGCTTATGACTAGAACCACACAAGCCTATCCCTCCTACACACATGCTCTCTCACATCTCATAAGTTTGACGTGAAAGTAATTGAGGAGACCTTTGTCAATTAACATAATTTCACTATCTGCCTAACCTGTTGCTGCTTCCGTCATCGCAAGTATCAATTCCCACGCCATGCTACGTGCATTTTCTCTAAGGGAATGGGTTACTAAGGTCTGTAAGTGGCTCTCAGTGGTACATAACATTGTAATCATGTTAAATACCAGGTGCTCTATGTGTCAGATTTAGAAAATTATAAAGTATGTCTTTGTTCAGCAGAGCAGAGAGAAATTTATTTTTGCAGTTAATGTGTGGTTTCAGTCTCATTTAGTCTGTGATCCTCCATTAAGGTGTGGATTGACATAATTTTTTTTTACCTCCAATATTTCTCTGGCATCATCTCTTCTGACAAAGACCGAAACACAACAAACCCTTTCAACTGTTAGAAAAGGTAACATGATCGTCCCCTGAATACAGAAAGCCAAACTCTGTGCTCCCAGACTGCTACACAGCTCTAGCAGCCAAGCTTGCAAACACAGCTTTAGTGGTGAGGTTAGTGCAAACTCCCAGCAGCAGTTGCTCTTGTCTACACATATAAGAGCTCAAAAAGAAACAGGGACACAGCGAGTGCAATTTCATATTTTATAGCAAAAGAGATGATGCAAGGTAGCACAGTGAAAAAGTTTTGGAGTTTACCAAACTAAAAAAAAAAGAAAAAATTTGAATCTGAAAGTCCCAGGACAGAAGCATATAAAGTATCTAAAACAGAACCACCTCAGCTTTAGGCAGAATACAGCGGAAAAGTAGAAGAGCAGTTTTACAATTTGCCAATACAACTGATGTGTAGCATCTAGCAGCACTGCCACCTAATAAGCAGAAATGTTATAATATGGTGGTTGCAGAAAATATCACATTGATTCAAAAATAAATGGTTGTTTAGAAAATTATCTAGGATTCGATCCTGGACTGATCATACTACAAATTAAAACAGAAAAAAAACTATCCTGTGGAGATTTGAAAATAAAAAGCACATACTGATCATATTTTCGTTCATATTACAGAGGGAGTTCCCACACACGTTTTTTAAAAGGTGTGGTGGTGTGGCTATCAGAAGTTGTGCAGCCATCCAGCCAGCGCTTTGGTTGAGCTATCCTGGTGCCTTTAGTTTGTTTCAAAACTTTAGACTTCCTTGCATGTGTGTTTCTGTCAGCCATGTCTCCATGTTTTTTTTCATTCTAACAGATGTATCTTTAAAAACTGGTTACCACAATAATGTTTCTTTTTTTTTTTAAACTATTCCATAGTTTTTAAAATAAGAGAAAAATAGCTTTAATCTAAGTGAACTGTGAACTTTCTGAAGATGGACTGACACATTTTGTGCACTTAACAACAATAGAGCACCACTGCACAAAATAATGAGCTATTTCAGGTTTTCCAATACTTGTTAGTAAAATGAATTCAGTAATGTATTTGTTCTATTTATGGGATTTGTAGGAGAAAAATGTAGAATATCACCAGTCAAATAGCCACTTATTTCCAAATCAATCACATTACCAATCTTTCTCTTTACCTCTTTATCTCTGCAGAAAACATTTTTTAAAGTTTAGAAAACTTTAATTTCATCTAAAAATTATCTGCTACCAATGGCCGTTCTCAATCTATCTTCTTCTCGCTGCTCTGCAGCCCTTCCCCCTGCGGGTCGACATTTCCCAGCAGTACTTGATGTATATCTGACCTTTGATGTTGTCGCTGCATGTCCTAGAGCCTGAGGTCCAATTAAAACTAACAACCCCCATGGCCCTCTAACCATCCCCCGAATACACGCTTTTGTCTCTTCTGCTACTTTTTGTCTCATCCATTAGATTCCTCTCTTACATTCTTCATCTCAGCTCATCCCCTCTTGCTCTCCTGCCAAAATGCATCTCTGCTCTCACCTTATTTGTGATTTTAATCTCTCTCGTTCTCATCCTTTTTTCTACTTTTATTTTCAGTCCATCCCTAACACTTTTCTTTGTAGCCTCATCTTATTTCTCTGTTGTCACATGGCAATCTATCTTTTATGGGCACACAGATTTTGCTTTGCCTCCCATGCGGGTAATAGTTTTGCTGGAAACCTCAGAACTCCCATTTCAGCATGCTGCTCATTTCCTCACTTGATACATGGTCTGCGTCATGTGGAGGCAATATCCAGACCTCATTTATTCCTTTTAAAGCACATTTGGTAATTTCAACAAATGCAGATGCTGTAGAGTTCCATGGCATTTTCATTGTGATGACTTATGGATCTAAATAAATCAGCTCGTGTGATTTTGATTTCACCTCCCTGCTTCTCTAATCAGCTGTCATCATCTCTTTGATGGAGAATGTCAAAACAAACACTGGATAGTACAGTACATGCACAAATACCATATAATAATGTACTGTAAATCATTAGCGTTATCATTAAATTCTTGGTTGCACATTTATCAAACATTTAATGTTCAGATTTCTTATTTACAAAACTATTCACACCTTGAAGGATCTTCAAGTCATTCCAAAAATGTTCAGTTGGTTTTAAGTCTGTCTCTTTAAGTTTGGTTGGGCCACTCAAGGACAGTTCGACACTTCATTGTTGTTGTTGGTTGTTTCCTTCAGATCACTCTTCACCTTAGTATCTGATCTCATGCACTCTGGAGCAAGTTTTCTTCAAGGATTTCTCTGTATTTGACTGCATTTATCCTATCATCTATCCACTACGATAAAGGCCTGATTGATGGAGCGTTACTGAGATGGTTGTCATTCCGGCAGGTTCTCCCATCATTGCAGAGGACTTCTAAAGATGTGCTTGAATAACCATTGGTTTTGTTCACCTCCCTGACCAACGCCCTTTCATCTTGGTTACTTAGTTTGGCTAGATGGCTCCATCCTTGTGCTTTCAAACCACTACTTAAAATCTTCCATTTCACAATTAGTGAATCCACTGTGGTCCTGTGTTGTTTAGTAGTAGTAAAATGCATGAGTGAAGATGTTCTGTCTGTTACAATATGTCCCACCTTGCCAGTTTCTAAAGAGTGTTTTTTTTTTCCTGTTTCTCATCGCTACCCCCTGCAGGGCTGACCAGAAAAACATACACATTGGTCAGTTTTTCTGACACACGGGCCACCGTTTGGAGAGGAAACAGCACCCTCCATTGTGGTCAACCACTGGTTCAGCTGGTCTCTACAATCCAGGAAATTTTCCCAAATCATACTGTGGTATACAGTGAAATTTAATAATTTCCATGGCATAAAAAGCTAATTGTGAGGATTCACATTTTACTGTTTAGTTACACTTTAGTAAACTAAAATTGTTAGTTTAGATGCGTTATTTTTTTACAAAGAATATTGTCCGTATCCAATATTACCTCTCGCATTTCTTATTCTGGCCAGAGGAGGGCGACTGCTGGCACTGAGTCAAACCTTATGGAGCATCAGGTCTTCCTCCACCAGGTCCTGCCCTGCTGTCCACATCTTTGCCCATCTCTGTTAAATAATGCATGCAGACTGGTGACCTCCCTGACTCATCCTGACAGCAGTGCTGCTATATCTCACAATCACTTGTACTTACACTCTACATGGTTAGAGAAGGTCAATGTATATGGTAGCAGACATGTAAATGTGTAGATATATGGTATGTTGTCACTGCGGATGTAGTTGGTTGAGTAAGAGATACAGGTCTGAAAAAAGTCTCATTCAAACAGTCAGAGACAGCTGCTTTATATATGTAGTGTAGGTGTGCAGTACAAAAGGTCGACTTAGCCTCATTCACACATTATAGCATTGGAGAAATCAAGCAATTCACCAAGTTTTAGACAAATGGAGCACCATTTTAAACATTAGCTGTCAGCTGTATTAAGGTTCAGTCAGTCTCTTCCTTATTCTACCTCTCAGTCACATATACTTTCTCAGTGTCTCTCTGGCTTCTACTACATCTCCTCCTGCTTAGAGAACAGTGTGAATCAAGGTGATTACAACATGGATAGCTCTCACCACAAAGAACCCTTTCAGAATAAGGCACTACTGCTTTTACATGTTTTATCCTCCAGATTACCATAATCATTTGGCTGAACATAGGCCATTCTTCCATTTCATTTTCAAATGACGTTGTAACCTGCCTGCTCTGCAATATAGACACACCTACTGCTGAGTATGGGACTTGATCCCCCATGGGAACCCTTTAATTTTTGTAAAAGCCTACTTTCACATTTTCTACGTGTCAACATGTTTTTTATATCATACAGCACTGATATACTTTGTTTTTATCCTAAAAACATTATTTGGGGATTTAATTCATTTTTATATTTGAGTTTTTAAAGTCAACCAGCATAAAATTCTTAAGTTTATGACTATTTGCCAATATGTAGAACATACAATATTTAGATGCCAGATGATTTTAGAACAGTCAGGTGGTTCTGAAGTTGCTTAACCTAAGT
>JAUBNQ010000003.1:14717868-14753015 GCA_032353495.1 Ctenopoma kingsleyae | reverse complement strand
TCATGAGAAGCAGCTGACCTTGAAAAATTAGTCCAATGGCATGGCAACAACTCCGCTAGGAAGCAGGACTATGTCCAAGTCCATATTTATCAGATCCAAGACAGGTCCAAGTCTTGGCTAGTCAAGTCTCAATCAAGTCAAGTCAGAGTCTGTAACTCCAAATCCAAGTCCAAGTCTAAATGAGATTGAAAGTAAAACACAAAGACATAGAACAAATATTTTCACGCAACTTACTTGTACATATACAGTGTAAAGCACTTTAAGAGCTAATTAAACAGTAAGTTCACTCAATAATATTCTCAGTAGTTCCAAAGACAAAATAGCATGTAACCCCTACCCTAAGTACAGGGTTGTACTGTATATCTGATGATGGAAAAAGGTTGAGTCCTATTAAGCCATTTGGCGAGTCCAGTGGCCATGTCTGAGACAAGTCTGAGAGAAGAGAAAAATGTAATTAGTTTTGGATTTGAGTTGGAGTTGGGACTTAAGTCCATTTTTCTTGAGTACTACATTCCTGCCAGGACATCACAAAACATCCACTGAAAACATCCAAGGTCTCTCTGACCTATCCACTATCTGATAGTCAGTGGATAGAAATGGCGTCCATTGGAGAGTTGCAAGGTGAAAATCACGGCTAATCCAGAAAAAAAACATGAATTCTGCTAAAACACACCTAGATGACACCTGAAATCTTTTGAAAAAATGTAAAATCCATGGATGGATGATGATGATGATATAAACTTGAAGACAGGGTTTCTGTAACATCTGGCATAAACCAAACAGAATTCCAGAAGAAGTTCACCATGTCTACTGTCAAGCATGAAAGTGACAGTTTAATGTTGTGGGAATGCTTTGCTGCTTCAGAGCCAGGGCAACTTGCCTTTATTGAGGGAAACATGAATTCGTCTCTCTAGCAGAGAATCTTGAAGGAGAACATCAGATCATAAGAGTAGATCAACCTCAGAATGACAACCCTGTCTCCTAAAAATTACGTTCACATACAGTACAACTACAAAAATGTAATCGGGATTGCAGTTTAGTTGTATACGAACATAATTTTAAGGAGACAGGGCTGCAGACGAAGAATGAAGTTTTTAAGTGATTTAAAAGTTTGAGTAAAAAAAATTACTTTTTCACATTTGTGATTTAGGTATTAGATCATCATTTTGCTTCAAAAATACCATTACATTAATTTAAAACTTATATTTTGTGTTTGTTTGGGTTGCATTTGTTTCATGCTAGGTTTTATTTGAAGATCTGAAACTGTTTGGTAGACACATACAAATAAAGACAAGCAATCAGGAGGGGGTATATTTTTTTTCACATTGCTGCAAATTTGACATTAAGAACCATGACTAATTTTAAAAGCTGCCATAATAACATAACAAAATTTAGAGACTACATCCACAGACTGCTTATAAATACAGTCAGACTTGCAGGGCTCCATATGCATCTTTAAAAGTCATATGCATTTACACTTTTAAACCACTACCTGGGGTTAAGAGGGACTTAAACATACAAGGACACAATTTTCTCTATAATGTATATAAAGTATATGTTTCTCTAAAGTTAGTCATTATCACAGTATGTTTCTAGTGCGGTGGACAAAGAATGTTAACATTTCATTCTACGTTCAACTGACATTACTGAATGTTAAGAAGGAAAACAGGTACCATACTGACCCAAAAATTATTCCTATTATAAATAATAAAAGGCATATCTGTTCCTCAGAGTTTGCTTTTTATTTGCCACATTAAACACATTCACACACATTCACAAATTAGATCTGTAGCGCTGGGATGGATGGCCATGAAATGAAGAAATTATCTAAACGAAGCAACATTTCCCATCTGCTCCTCTGATATCTGAGAAACTCTTCATGTGGCAGTTCCTGCCATCAAGTTTCACTGATTAAAGCATTAAATATCCAGATACAACAAACTCCTCTAATGTCCTTAGGCAAACTTCTGTACCTGACAGCTGTGAAGCAGTGATGACAGGTTCAGTTGACACTGATTAGCCGACTCTTTCTTCACTGTATGTTTGCTTTATTACTATAAATAATGTACAGAAGCAAGAACCACAAGAAAGACAAATTAAACTTAGAGTGTTTATCTTGAATTGACTGTTATATCACACTGTGGTTTGCTAAGCCTTTTTGTATTACACTGAAACCATTGAGAGATGGTTAACTTTCCTGGTGGCATGCCTTCTAACTAAGGATTTTCCATTTTGACACTGATCAGAGATCATTATAGAGTGGTTTAGTTGAGGATTTGGCTGAGCTGATCCTTGCCCTGAGGTTGAGTCAAGTGCCAGTTTTGGACACAATCATTTAGGTTATTTTAGTGCAGCAGCATCAGATGAGTTCATACATTGCAAAGGTCCATTTGGTGAAATGTGGATTTAAGTTGAAATAATGTAATTTACTGTATGTCCATACTAATAAAATTAGGCCACATTAATACATGGTTTTATACCAGACATATAACCCTGACTATACAGATTTGTTAATCCTGTTTATGTTAATGTTTATAGATAGATTTTTTCTTTATATCTCCCTTTATATCTTCATTTTCATGGCGCGCAATAAAAACAAACAAACTCCATTACATTTACACCTGCTCAGGGAAGTAAACTTTCCCACTGAAATGGCAAACCCATCTACTCATCTAAGTGCCATTTGAATTGTTAGAGAAGAGGCTTTTCTGCAGTCAAGCAGCTCTCTGATTAGGGCCCTCTTCTTACCACTGATTTCTGGTAACAGATTGGGTAAAAATATTCTTCCAGTCATAATTAGCATTATTTCTTGTCCTTAACACCAGGCATGGCGATGGGAATATGAGAATGAACTAAGGAACGAAAGGATGGATGGCTACAGTTTGTTTTTGTTTTGCTTATAGCCACACTTTTTTCATCTTTGTCTTGGTTATGAATCATTCTTGTCAGTAGAAACCTACAGATGATGCTGACTGTCAAAAGAAGTGGATAAGGTATAATTCTGAAGCACAAAACAGCACGACTCAGCAAACGTCAGAAACAGTACACGAGAGATTATGAAAAAGAGAAAGAAAGAGAGTTGAGGAAGATTCAGCAGCAAGCACATTGGTTGTATTCGGTATTTTACACTTTTAGAAGAAATGTGATTTCAGAAAGGAGGTTTTACAATGACGACATGTCTCAGTACAGTTATAATGGCAAATTATTTAGGCTGCAACTCATGCTGACGTCAGTGATGAAAGGTTGAACACATCTATGTCGCTGGTTCATCACATTACTCATTTATCACTTGTCTCCCTACATATTACATAACTAAAGTTAAGCTTTATGGTAGTTCTCAGTAACACTGAATATCATATAACAAAATGTTTTTAATACATTTAACATTATTATGTGCCCAGAGTAATGTTAATTATACAATATGCAGTACATTTAGTTGATTTTGAGTAATGTTTTTAATCCAAAGTTTTGATAAATGGAAAAATGTGAGAGACTAGCATATGAAGTAGTGATCTGTTTTTAACTTTAAAGCAATACCAACAGCTTGGTTGAGTTGAAATCTCTGATTAAAATCTCATGTTTATCAGACCTACGCTCTGAGTTAATACCAAGCACAGTGGGGACCAAAGGGCTTAGCGGGATGTTGGAACAACAAGTGGCGAGAGAGCTTAAGAGTGTATGAGTTTTAAAAGAACTCTTTATATCACCAAGTGAATTAATCCTGTAAGGATCTGATGATTGCAGATGCTTTTAAAAACTAGGAGACTATGAATTGTTAAAAAAAAAGAGAGCATCTAACCACAATCCACTTTTGGCTCCTCTCAGAGTTCACCTCATTCCAGTACACAGTAAAAATGTCACAGAGTATCAAAGGCAGTCAGGCGCGAAGGACTGTTTGGTATCATAGCTTGAGAGTGAGCCAAAGCCTTCAAGGCGAACTTACTCCCTTGAGAAAACACTTTGGATCAAGCTACTGCCTGGCGAATCTGAAACCTGGTGGTTTTGGTGAGCGACCTTAAAACAAGTCTGTGTGAGCATGCAGAGGAGATAAATCTGCCAAATGGAAGCTGAACAATGGAGCTGCAAAATCCTTCAGTAAGAAGTTGTTATTTTGCCATTTTCACTGCAAGGTGCATTCACAAGAAGCCTTATTTTTGTCATCACTGAAACCATGCTCACTCTTCAGATTCAAATTCAATCGCAGCAGAAATCACAGAAGTCACATTGCTAATGTCACATGCTTGATTCTTGTGATTGCGTCATAGTTTTTTGTATTCTTTTAATCCACTCAATACAGTAGTGTTTTCCTTACTTACTGTTTGTGTTTTTGTAAGTGGACTACAGGCAAAGCAACATGTGCAGCAACATTTGCTGGAAATGACTAGTGGGTAAACATTATAGCAAAGTCTTGTGCCTGTTTGCTCAAAAGCTTTGCCCCCAAGAGGCTGATGCTCTGCAGCTGCGCTTGTGTAACCATTAATATGACATGGTGAGCAGATCTTTCTTCAAAAATGTCAAAAATGCATGTGGAGCTGCTTTTGCCAGACAAGCATGTAAAAGTGCGACACGTATAATGAATAAATCTCTCTCAAATGTATGTGTGGAAACTAAAAAATCTGAGCAGAAAACTTGACAGATTTGTTTTGAGTATGTGATCTTGAGTGTAACTTTTCAGATACGGAGTAAAGAAATGCCTGCGAGCAAGTCAGTAGCAACTAGACAAAGTCTTATGCAACACTTGAATTGTCCAGTTTGCCTAAATCTATTCTTACATTGTGTAACTATGTAAAATATTTATTTTTACGTCTGGTAGCTGTGCATTTTTTGTTCTTAAAAGTTGTATGGAAGTAATGGACCACTTTTTTTGCACAAGTGGTCCATTGCTCGCAGTTGTTCCCATATCTTTAGATACACAGAAAAAAAAAACACATGAAAATACAGTATACAGTCTTCGATAGTCATTATACCATGATATGAAAATGTATTTCTAGCCATTCCACATGTACAAGGTTTAATTAGACTTAATTAACTATTAGACTTCAATTTTTCTTTAGCCTCATGTATAATATGAGCGTATGAGCAAAAGGCTGTTGTTGCACAGGAAGCCTGTTACACATCAGGCAAAATGACACCGGAATGGGAAAGGTTGAAAGCTTCATTTTGTTCGCGCGCACTCAAAGACGCTGCGGTGCTAATAAGAGAGAGAGGGGCCATTAAAATGTAATTTGGGTTGTGTTCAGTTTGAGCAGAGCGGAGGAGTATACAGATTAGCCACTCGTTTTCTGGCAGGGACGATGCATGCGAGCGTGTGTATGTGAATGTGTGTCTGGGTGTAAGCGTGAAATATTGATTTCTGATGGCCATTTATTTTTTTGGGTCATTCTCTGCTCATTGACCTCTGTGTAATTACCTTTGGGATGACGGGGAGTGTTATTTAAGCTTGTGACACTCTGATCTTGTTTACCTCCCCTCCTGGTGTTAGAATTGCAATAAATGAGCTAATAATAGACTCTTAACTCCATTAGAAGGTAACACATTCAAGATTTTCTCTTAATACGTCATTGTCAAATGAACTGCCACCACCTGTAGTTGTTCTATGGCCCCTTTGAGGCACTTAGTCTTTCATTTTTTCTCTTTCTTCTCACTTTGATATATAACCTTCCATTTATTAACAAGGAATTTGCTGAGAACCAAGGCCAAGAACTCCCAAGTTTGATCAAATGAAAGCTTGAAGCCAATCATCTGAGCTACTGTTTGTAATTTTGACAGATACATTTTAAATTATTCATTCCTTTTCCCATAGCATTAAAATGTGCCATCAGAACTAATCTCACATCAGTGCCTCTATGAGTAAATCCTGAGTACATGTAAGAAGGGCCTTCATAGGGTTTCTGAACTTGTTTACCCTTCCATTAATAATGATGTTTTTGCAAATAGATAATGTATAAATGTTGCATTTGGACAGCTCCTCTTTTTGTAAATAATTTCTGAGCCATTTTGGGAGTTTATGTCACTACTGTACTTTCTGCCTATCAGTAAACATATTCTGTTTAAGGTATATGATACCTACTAGCTTAGAAAGGAGAGGATAGCTGTTATGCACTCTTCACTCTCCTTGTGGGAATATTTAGTCTGTGGAAACTGACACCTTTGGGATTGTTGGTTTTTGCTTGAAGTGATATATCTCTACAACTGAGGGAGTTGTGGTAGAGCACAGGTACCCAAGGTGTGCCTACACTGTTAACAGTCCCTATGTAAGACTTCAGAGTGACTAATAGATAGATAGATGGATACTTTATTCATCCCCATGAGGAAATTCACAATAAATTCGGTGTATTGTGCATCTAGATACAAAGATGTGACATTTAGAGAATACTAATTGCTTTGCCTGGGTTCCCAGTCTTATTTAGCTGTTAAATTACAGTCTTTCATCATTAGCTCTGCCAGCCAATTAAAATGCAAATACCACAGACATCATGCAAAACACTAGGTAGCCAGTGACTTGCTATTAATATGTTTTAAATTTAAGACACATGAACAAGCTAACCTACTAAACAAATAGTTCTGTGGTAGCAGTAATTTGTTCATTGACAGCATCTTTTCATGGTGTCGAGAAGACAAATAAGATACAAGGAACTGGCAGCGTGAGTAGACTTTTTTTGTAGCTTACACATAGCGTCATATTTGAATAAATAAATAGAGTAAATAAGAAAAACAGGAGGAATTAGTCATAATGTGCCACTGAGAGCCGGGAGTGTTGTGTGTTGTGAGTGCTTGTCTAGAGCTAGTTAATCAGAGAAATCACCTGAAGTAGTGTTTGCTGTGAAAAAAAAAAATTCTTGCATAATCTCATAGACTGAGAGCACCTCACCAATTCCCAATTTAATCTTAATTAGCAAATCTATAATGTCAAAAGACTTTCTGTCCATTGAAAACCAAAGTTCTACACATGCTCAGAGAAGGATGGCACATTTGGAAAATTGTTAAAAAGACTCAAATTCAAACCCATGTTTTTAGGAAATATAAAATTTTATATTATTAATTAAAATATTTGTATGATGCAATATCAATCCTTAACAGCCATTTGTAACTCCAACAGCCATTAACAATAAACTAAAAAAGATTTTCAAACCAGATCTTTCTGTATTTATAGTGACAGTACAGGTTAAGGACAGATCATGGTTACAGGTGAAATGAAAGCAGACATTAATTATAGGTCAGTACCAGAAGGTGAACTCTGTTCACCTGATGTGTATTTTGAGTAAGGTATGCTGCTCTCCTACACTGGAACCTAGATTATCACACCTGTAATTTATTCTCCCTACTTAAAGGGCACAGTATGTCCTTCATTGAAACTAGACATTGTCACTATATGTGAATCATGACCTGCAGACTTGTCTAATTTGACCTTAATTCCTGGGATACTGGAAGTGTCCTAGTTCCTAGTATAGTAGAAATTAAGGTAAGTTTCAATTAAGTTTGAAACTTATTGTTGAAAGTGTGCACCACATCATTTCAAATTAATCTCGTTAAAGGGAAATCTAAGGTAAACATCACAGTTGTTGTTAAAACGTATAAGTATCTAAGTGAATATATTTGAGCTGGAAGGTTGGGCTGCTAGCCAGTCCTGCAGAGTAGCAGCTGTGTCACCAGCTATAACTACTCAGATAAATGGAACAATAAACACACAGGAAACTGGGAACTAAGTGGACAAAAAATGTGTGTTTTCAGTACCAAATAAGTGTATTTTGTTTTTATGTGCATTATTTGGGTGTTTTTTTATATTTATTTTTCCATTATCGTCAAATTCCACTAAAAAGCCAAAACCAACAATACTGATATCCTAGTAAGGCTTTTGCTTCTCTGGTGAAGGACCCTCAGTGTCAACAAAAAAAAAAAAAATCATCTACACTCAAACAAGTTTAAACTTGTTTGGCTCCTTTTTCTCACAGTATAATTCCTATTAAGAAGGATTTTACCAAGCGAGAGTGCAGGATTTTTGTATTAGTTAAAAGCCACATGATCCCTGATGGATGTAATGGAAAATAAAGACTCAGTCTACACAAAATTAATTTTAATTATTTTCAGAGCACCCAACAGATGAGTAATTTTAGAAGCAGGTGTTCCTTCCACCAAGTAGACCATGCAAGGCACCGTCAAACTCACATATGCAAGAGCAAACAGCAACATACTTTTACAATCCAATGCCAATGTAAAGTGCCTATAAATGCACTAATAAATACAGATACGCCAGCATCCCCAGTCACAGTATCACATCCAGAATTTACAGGTTCCCAACCTAACCCTAGCTCTCAAAGAATAAAAGCTTAAAGAACTCTTAAACTCTCGCTAACTCAAAGGCACAAACAAAGAAATGGATGTGCTGTATCATTTTGTAACTAGATTTCTTGTTCATAAGACACTATCTAGTGTGTGCTGTCATATTAAAAACACATCAGAGGAAGCTGAAAAGAGTGACAGCACTGAATGTTTTGTCGAGCAAGGTCACTTAACATTTAACAACTTAACTTAATATTTCTGCAAACAGATGTTTTAATTATTACGAGGAATGCCTGAAGCTCCCTTAAAGAAGTGAAGTACATTATGGTCGAATTTCCTCAGAGAGCAGAACATGCATTCAGCTATTAATGCTCACTGTCTTCTATGATTTGTAGCTTCATTGAACATACCTGCATACACCATATGTGCCCATATGTTCTGGTTTCCATCCACAAGCAAAGAAAATAACAGAATGCCTGCACGGATTCTTAAAGGGCATACAGCCTGTGACAGCATAGTTTCTTAGATGTATGCCCCTATGGATGCTGAAGAATAGACACAAGTGTTGATATGAGTTGATGAAGCTTCACGAAAGACATGTAGCCACCTACACACCAAAGAACACACATTTAATCATTTTATATTACTTTTGTTTCCAGAATTACACCTGTGGGGACATGATTTTTAAACTGACGGCATATCGTGTCTTTGACAAAGTATTTCACGTCACATTTCACGATGTGCTTTGTATTCCATATTGCATGTCCTCGTGCCCACATGTCTGCATGCAATACACACAGTAAGGTGATTGAAGGTATATATATATATATATATATACTGTACAGATTCACAATTCTTCCCTGATGCTGTTATTCCTGTATTCTAACAAACAGTTTTATATCCTTTCAAAAAAGGGATTAAAAATAAATAATTGCAAACATTTATTGCTTCTTCAAGAAAAAAATGTTTTTAATGAGATTTAGCCAAGGGAAACCATAATGTCTTATATAATACAATCAACACATGCTTCAAAGCAGTTTAGACTTGCAATATAAAAGGTGGTATTAGTATACATTCTACTTTAAACATTTAGCAATGAGCATTATTTTTAGTAGTACATTAGTACGTTGTATGAGTTCATGCCTGTATAAGATTTCCAAGCTGGCAATCTGTCTTAACGGCCATTTTCATCTGCTTGCTCATGCTTAATGAACCCTGCAGTTCGTGTCTTAATTGAATGCTTTTTATGTTTTCATGTTCTGCATTCTCCAATCAAGTCCCATCAACCTTCCCATCCTTTCTCCTCTATTGTTTGTCAGGTTCTCTTGCGACACATGCGGGAACACAACGCTCACATTCACACACACACAAGGAGATATGCAAAAGAGAAAAGGCCAGAAGTTGCATTTGTAACTAAAATGCTGACTTTTCTTTCATCTTGTTGGCTGCATCTTTTTCTGAGGAGGGCCCTTGAAAACCATCAGCAAGTTCACGCTCATAGTGGGGAACTAGTGCTGAAAATGCCAAGCTTTTTAAGGCACAGCCCTCATTAGGTAACCTATAGTATACAATATTTCACAGGATTTCAACACTCACACACATACCCCAAGTACTGCCAGCCAGCAACAAAGCCTGAGCGCCTCACTGCAATGATATTACTGCACTGCCTTCTTTCTTCTTTCTTTCTTTTGCTCATTTTTTGTTTGTTTGGCTAAACAGAGCTGTGAATCTACCTCTTGCACAGTATGTGTATGGATGTTTAGAATCATACATGATGTCCCTGCTATACTGAGATGTTGTGCTGGGTGATTCAAATGTGAGCCTCACTTTTTCACTTTTGACCACAAAAAATAGTGTTAGTCTTCATGTCAGAGTTAAAGGTTTTTGGTGCAAATTATGGCCAGTACTGTGGTAAAAGTGTGTGCAATACATTTAGCCATTAGCGTCTTAATAACCCAAAATTCATGGCTCGTAGTAACCATACAATGAGTGTTAACATATGAGATGATAAATACACGTCCTGAAAAACTTGTTAATTGATGCCATGCTGGTGAGGCTCTAAATCATTCTTGCCAGCATCCAGCATCTCATCAGCAACTTCTCCAGCACAGTGTCTCCATACAAATTTGCCAATTTGTCTCTACTTGACCACACCACCAATCAAAGGCATTAGCCGTAATCATTTTTAAAAAGGCACTGTTAATCCATGTATTCACTGCAGGACTTTTAACATACATTAACACATAATTGAAGTGATTATTATGCAATATGTATCCTGAAACAAAACGTATCTAGGAGTTTGTAACGTACTTAAAAGGTTCTGCTAATTGCACTCTCAAGTGAGGGAGCTGCATCACAAGTCAACTTAATGCTCGAGTGACAGAATAACAAAGGTGAGCGATAAGACAGACAGAGTATGCATTTGATTATTTTATTCAAGCAACACATTAAAATTCTCGATCAGTGTATCAGCTTTAAATTAGAAAACTCTAACACGGAGGAAACCAATAAAACTACAGTAACACTATTAATGTTGCTAAATAACACAGCTTGTTAGGTAACTAATGTGAAATTAATACTGTTCTTGTTAGCAAATCACTTACAAATTACAAATAAATGTACAGAAAAGTAATCATCCAATGCAAGACTGGAGAGGAAATGCTGAAACGGGAGCTAAAAGAAAAACAGCCCAGCTGCATCAGGTGCAGTTCCACCAGACAGTTCCTGGTACATTTATTTTCCATGCAGGAACTAAAGTTTAGGAACGTCTTCTTTCCTTTGACGGAAATTCACAAGAGTGCTTCGCAATGTAATATAACTTATGACAGCATAAAGCAAGTGAATTCTTTGCTATTATTAATATGTTAGGTTCTTTAAAAAAAATGTACATACAAAACATAAAAGCAGATTATAAAATATAATGCATGGCCTATTAAATAATATTGATTAAACTATTATATTATTTCTATATTATAAAATCTACAGTATATTAATACATATAACATATATATATATAATCATTAAATGACAAAGGCCATTCTGCATGACTTCTACTTTTGCAGTACATACTCTTGCTTATGTCTCCTTATTTATACGAAGGATCTGAATATTTCTCTTACCTTCAATATGTTAGATAAAGTTTGAAATAGTAAATGGACATAGAGATTTTAAATCATGAACCGTATTGGGAGTTAGTGAGTAAGACTGCCTTTGAAGCCGGCTTAAGGAAAATCTCTAGGGGTTACCTACAAGGTTGTACAGAAGGTGGTTGATTGAGGTTGGGCTTATTTTGTACAAAAATGTGCTATTAATAAATAGAAAGAAACGCAAACATTTGTGTGCCCATCTCTTCTTATTCCTGTCACTATGAAAGGAGCCATTAAGACTTGAGAAGAGTGTGTGAAACTGCTTCATTCACACCATTTCTTCTTGTTACCCAAATCAGCTGTACCTGGGCCAATATTATCAATTTGAACACCTGCCACACTGGCAGCTCGAGTTGTGACACAACAGCAGCCTTGTTGATATTCACATACAAGTGTCACTGTAATGAAATGGATATTGCCATAACGGAAGACAATTTGCCAGGCGCTTACTCAGAAAGTACAGATTTTATTATGGAGATTGGTCTACAGTATAATTGGCACAATGAGGTCAATGAGAAAATGGCAGACTTTTGTTCTGCTCTTCTGCAACAGACTCCTGTGACTTACAGTAGTTTACTTTTTTTCTTAGAAAAAGAACTTTACTGTCTTTAAGTCATATTAGTTGCTGTCTCTGACCAGATTACATAACCTGTCTTTATGACAGCTGGTAATGATGCATATGAGACAAAAGTTAAGCAAAAGAAAAGGCTGAATATCACAATAGATCATTGTCCACCACGTAATGTAGTCAATAGCTGCGTTAATCGACCGTCAGAGATTATGTCTCAGGTGACATCACAGACATCACAGGCATAAATTTAATGAAGCTTTGAGGGATGATATATCAGTGCTGTGTTGTGGTATTATACACATTACAGCAACTGCCCTGAGGAGGGCACTCTAATTAGAGAGTAAAATATTTAACTTTGAAGTGCCCGCACTGGTAAAACATGGAAGAGTGCCTCATTCTGGCACTTCAAAAAACCTTGGGCCTCATGTATTACATGGCTTGAAACATGTACACACCTCTTCCTACTTAAAAGTTTAGATTTATACAAATAAACCTTACAGAGTGGAGAGTCTGACCTGTATATATTTTGCAACTGGTAACCAAAAAACCAGATTTTATCATGACACTTTCTCATTTTATGGGTTTAACTTTGGTTCATATTAAAAGTAATCATACAGCATATCCACAATGTGAAAAACATCAAGGCCCACTGTGTTATGTGGTATTTCTGCTTTAAGATATTAACTACACCATCAACTTTCTAGACATTGATCTTGCTTTTTACCAATATTAACCCTGAATATCTTGCTCTACCATCATGACCACATTAACTGATGAAATAATCATCAAATTGCATCATATTTCTAGAGCTGCAGAACAGAGTGCTGGTAAAATTCTAACAAAGTTTTCTAATGTTGTGAATATTTTGCCAACTGCTATTTTAATTGGTTTTCATTCACACCAGTGTACAAAATCTCTTCTGTGTGCCTGGTGCCAGGGGAACAGACTCAGATCTAACTCAACTGTAGAAATTAGAGAAACAGATGCTTTTGGACTTAAATGTTGTGCGTGTTTTTTAACATACTTGTGGTGTGATTTTTCTTCAGCTCTGTAGGCTTACAGTATGTGTCAGTATAGATGCTTATGAACTACACAGCCGTGTGCTTCAGATTGCGTGCGCTGACATGTGGGTATGCAGGAAGAGTATTTGAGGCATCTACCCCTGAGTCTGACCACTTAGTTAAATTTTGGGATTGTTCTGTTTGTTGCATTAGCAGCTGCTGCAACCATCAGTCTCTTAAATGTTTTTTGTAATACGGCCTCCATTCTCCACATTACATGAATATTCATGAGGAATTTGCATTGATCATTAAGTGTGGGTGTTTTGGGAGGAATAAGAGACCCAACAAAATGCACACATTTCCAAGTTAATTGTGATTTATAAAGGAAAACTTTATAAATCTAACTATAAAACTAATAACTTCTAACTTTTTCTCTCTTGGATCCTACTTACAGTTTTGTAAACGAGGCACTGGGGGAAGGTGTGAAAAGTAAATATCAGAATATGACCTCATATTTCACTGGTCTGCTTCTAATGATTTCTTTTTTAATAGTGCTCTAAGATTTTAAAACATACACTCTGTTGGTCAATCTGAAGCATAAGATAAATGATACATGATAAAACTCAAGTGAATGACCATACAAACACCATCCTTGATCAATGGATACCATCACATGCATCGACCTTATATTAATTCAGTTAAGTAAGGCTGACTGATTGCACTGACTTGCATCAATATCTGTTTTGATGTAGTGTCAATCTGCCAGTATTGACCTATCTCATAATATAGAGTGAGATAACTCTTTTGAGTAATAGCTGACGCATTTTTAACTATTTTGAACTTGAACACACAAAAAATCCACAAACTGAAAAAAAACAAATATTCAACACATTTCTCACACTTAATTCAGAAAGGTTTAAAGGCTTTTAAGGTAAACCTGCCTTTGTACAGTGATACAAATAGACAAGGACAGATGTGTGAATGTAAGCTTAGTTTTTAATATTAGCAGCACAAATGTTCACACATTTTTAGTTACTGTATATCCTGTCAATTTTGGTCATCCTTCAGCACCTACATCTGTTTCACAGTTATAAAATAGCAGTGTAAAGATTTACATTAAGGGCTTTATGACAAAGAAAGAAGGGATTTCTTTTAAACTGACTGTTTAATTTGCTAAGCACTGAGCGAGAGTGACGGCTTAGCCTGTTCATTGTTTGGTTAAATGAAATTGTTGAATATTTAAAAACTTTATTTCCTTCATATAATATGAATAATAATAACTGTATAATTTACTTACTTGCTTTCTCTCTCAATAAGAGTTAGGTGAGAAAACCAAAACGGCAAACTTCCCTCAATGTTTAACTATCATTTTAATTAGAGATATCTCCACATTGGAGCTTTATATGAATTGTGCTGGCAATTATTCCACACACTTCCCTGAAATCGGATCTCTCAGCTGTACGTCTTAAAGCTGCTAAAAGTAACACCACTAGCTCATCTGCCAGAGGGTGATATCTTTTAAAATGACAGAAATGTTTAAAACAAATGTCAGATTTGCACTGCATCCTCTGAAACTTTTATATGCACCATCTTTTCTATATTTAGGAATAACTTTTGACATGGGTTAGGCTGGGATAATTTCAAAATTATTTTATGACATGACAGCGCCATAAAATACAATACAGCACTTTTGTGACAGTGCAGAAAAATAGCATAAGGTCTTGCAGCCTGGGTAAAACTCTATAACATAGGGCAGTTTAATAAAAATAGACTTCCTCATGATGACTAAACAATTAACTCTTTTGTCATGTTTTTTTCATTCTTGCATAATATTAAAGGTAAAACGCAGTCATTTCTATATTTTTAACTTAACCCAACACCCCTCTGCCTCTTCCAATTTCTCACTGATCTTCTTCACCTCAATAATAGGTAACATTTGAAATGTGAGGGTAGTGGGAGGAAGGAGAGCTGCTCAGTTTGTGCTTTTCTAATTTCAATCAAAGGAGCTGGAATGAGCCCAACATGCCATTCATCACTGAGCCCTCTTATAGATCAATGGCCTCTGAGCCTTCATAATCTCACAAATTGATTGGTTGCCTCACTGATCATTACTCCTGTACTAACCAATCAAATATTTTCCCAGTAAACAAACATGCCGTATAAAGACATCCCCGGAAGCTCAGCTCTGGAGGAGACACGAGTGATGTGAAGAAAATATATAAACTGAAATCTCCCTTGGAAGAGAATATCAAATCATAAGAGTGCTTAATATTTCACTGACTCAATGAAATATGCATTGTACCCCAGAATGGAGGAAAAATGCAATGATTTGGATGCATTATGTATGAGAAGGTCTGCTGGCGAAAATGACACTGCACTGTTGAATAATCGCCATTTCACTATCACCACAGCACAATGAGATTTTGTTATTACTAAGCATCACTCAATTCATTTGGAAAGTGCATACAGTTTGTATTTAGAGCATTGCTTGTGTGTGCACAGCAAGCAGATGCTTGCTAATGATCTAAAGCACTGACAGGGATGTGTTTCCTTTGCCTGTGCCCCACTTGATGAATCTCACCATGGTTCAGCCCCAGAAGAACTGGTTTAGGCTACCCCTGAAAAAATTAAATATAGGAAGTGAGCGCTTTTTTTGGCAGCAACAAGGAAAAAAAACACAGAGGCAGATTCATTTTTATAATGTTCAGCAATGTCCTCAGGAGACGCACAATTTCTTTGTATCGCAGTGGCTGCTGTCACACATGTTTCTGCTTAGGGAAGTTACCTCTGGCCTGAAAAACACAGAGAGAAAACGACATAGCATAAGAGGTTTTACACAAAAACATTCAGTATAGTGTGATACAGCAGGTAAATAGTCTGTCGCCTTTATGTAGGACCACGGATGTTTTGTGCTAAGTGCATTTGATGTAAAATAAGTGATAGTATTTCAATGAGGAAATAGATCTACAAAAATTTTAAATAAATATAAAGATTTGATTTGTGCAATTAAACTTGAAGTTTCTGTCATTGTTCTTAATCTCTTTCTTTAGTCTTCATTAATAATTGTCACTTCATTTATTTATATGGTTTATTTTACATATGGTTTGTTTACTTATTATTTATGGTGCATATGTCATTTGCCCCATATTTATAAACAGAAGTTCTATGGAAACTGCTGACAATATGACATTCATATTGATGATGCATAGTCATGAAACTTAAAGGGAGTTTTACAGCTTGGTTTGAGTTTTATTTGTGCGTCACAGTAACGTCTGCCTTGAACAGCAGCTAAATAGATCAAAGTTTGCTTTTATAAATCCACTTAACATGACTCATTAAGGCTGCATACTGAAAGCTTGTTTTCATCTGAATCCAGGTATAAAATATTTCTTTGTATAGTTTAAATAATTTTAGTATATACCACGGGGTACAGACTGTTAAATGCACCACATGACTATTCAGCAGCCAGTGTTACATGATCCCTTTGCAAAAACAAGATACATTTTCTACGTACAATAATAAAGTGTTCTATGAATAAAAAGTATGAAAATCTAACATTTAATGTTAGACATCTAAACAGAATGCAGTTACAATCTAGACTTTATCTTGTTTTAACATTTTTGACTAACATCATTTCCACTGACCTGCTGTGCGTAATAACTGGTTAATAAGTAATAATTGTTCTTCTTATACCTCAATCCACAGAATACTCAATATCAGAGTTCAGCTTGAAATTTTATTCCAGCCCTGTCACGTGAAAACTACGTTCCTATGCAAATAAAGTGAAACTGTTTACATTTTGCACTGAACATAATTATTATGTTATGACAATATGATGACATATTTCTTGAATGAACGAAGTGCTACACTTACTAATGGAAACGGAGTTGCAAGGAGGTGTGTGGGCGTATAATATAGAGTCGTGTGTGAGGTTAGGTTTAGGTTAAAAAAAAGCATGTTGGTTAGACTTAGAGAAAGATTGTGTTTTTGTTTAAATTTTCATACAGATGTTGTGTGTGAAGTTACTGTTGAATTCTTTATTAAGCCAACCCACAGTCTTTCCCTGATCTCAGCCCAACGCTGTGAGTGCCTGAACCCAACCATAAAAAAAGTTTACTAATGTTGGACTCACAAATTTGGATGCTGTACTGCAGGAGAGTATATTTCTGAGGAAAAGAAAGCAGGTTGTTGTAGATCTGATATTTTGGAAGACAAAAAAATGTTGACTGTGTACATTTATTTGATATATTACAGATGGTAACATTATTGCAAATAGATGTTGAAATAAAGTGCTACACAACTTTCCAAGACATCCCGGCACTAATATAAGTTAAGCATAGCACACATGGCGTTCCACATTAAAGCTGTGCCACTTCCAGTGTGGTGATATTTACACAAATCTTCCTTAGACAGGAATTTTAAAAAAAACTAATTGCATCAAAGCAGGAGGCTGGCTTTGATACGCACAGGCTCCCATGCTATGGACTTGTATACCCAGCTCAGCGCCTAACTCTGAGTAGCACAAACAACAAAATGCTCTAGGCTCAAACAAACACTTTTATCAAGGCAGCAAGCAGGGAGGAGTGTAATTTGATGTAGCACGTCTGTCCTGGGCATCCCTCTTTAAAGGGACCGGTTTCCTAAAGTGCACTTCTCAGTGTTTTACAAGGGTGACTCCTCAGTGTCTGATTTAAACTCTGCATCTCCCACAGACCTTGATAAAAGAGATAACTAACTGGAGTGAGTTCTTGGAAATGTCTGAAACATCCAAATGAACTTCAAGAAGGCTGGCAAGGGATTAAACTTGTATTTTGTACAAGGTTGATTACTTGACATGTCACTCTGTGAACGCACCGGGTTAGACTTACTCTGATTGAGACAGAATAAGTGATTCCTGATACAAAAGTCACTTTCAAAGCCAGCAGTTGTGTAAAAAGAGGCAGTAAAAAGACAGCACATCCCGGCACCTCTTGAAAGACATCAGTTGATGAATGAATGTGTGAATGTGTATTTGACCTGAATAGTATGAGAGATTAAAATATTTTAATGCAAATAACGGACACAGTTAATAACCATGAGAGCTCTATGGAAACATAGCAATACTGAATGCACAAAGGCATTGGCAAAAAGCAGATTGATTTTCCAACAGAAACTTAAACACAACACAAAAATGTCTGGCTCTCAGCCACTTCCCTAAATATCATTCAGAGAGCTTCTTCCAAGCCTGGTTTCAGCCCTCCTGCGTGCCAGCATTTACATTTGTTATTTCCCAGTTAGTCTAATTTGTATTTGCTCATTTATCATGGCTCATTTGTTGAAAATGTTTTGGTGCATCGCAGGTGTGGGATGTCTGTTTGGAAGGATGAGGTCAGAATATTTTTATACTTTTTTATATTAAGACATTGCTACTACAAAATAAATGGAGGTGGAGATTATATTCTGTGGTTTAAATTAAGTGACTGTGTGGCTTTATCTCAGATGAGATACTTGATAGGCAGGTGCTTCTGAGAGCTGCGTTCCGCCTGCCTTATTACTGGTTTCACTTTCAAGGAGAATAAGACACCACCATAAAAAGCTTTTTCGTCTCTCTCTGTCAAAGACTAGAGAGACAATTTTCCTGAAGTAACAATCAGAAGATCACTCTCAGCCTACACAGTGTCCACAAGCAATCTTCTGCCTATCTTGAATCAAGCCATCCAAAAATGAAGCTTGACTGTACAATAACCAAGCTGTAAACTGCAAAGGGCTCTGCTCCCATCTTTACTTTCTGAGGTGAGTTTGTTCTGAAAGCATCCAGCTGCTTTTTTTTTCCCGTGCCGAGCCTTTTGCATGCGTGCATATGTGTGTGCACATGAGTGGACTGAGATCTGCTTCATTCACATTAATGTATGCATTTGATGTCAAACAGTCTAAATATTAAAGACATTAGAGGGCAGGGGGAAGAAATCTGGGAGTAAGATGATGCAGTACCCCTAGTTGATTGTCCATACTGATCTTACTTTACACTGTAGTATAGTGCAGTTGTGCACACATCTGTAGGAGTGACGCTACATGTTATGAGATGATGGCTACTGTGCAAATATGGGCACGTGCATTTTCATGTGAGACGGAGATAAATCTGTAGATGTCATAAATGCTACAATATGTATGCGTGCATGTGTCCATCCCATTCTGTGCTGCTGTGTGCGTCTTTGTGTCTTCACTCATGTCCACAACAATGAAATTGTTGGGGAAAAAAAAAAAAAAATCAAGACAAGGATAACATTTGGATGACAGGAAAATGTTGGCCTGGCAGTGATATGCCTTTTATTCCATCACTTTTATTGTCAAAAAAATCCCTCACTTTCTTGTTCTCACTTCCTCACAGACAATTCCACACTGTTTTTCACAAGTGGGTTGCCAAAACCCAATTCTCTCCAGTAAAAGCAAAACACACTTCAGAAATAAAATCACAGTTCATCTAAATGTTCTATATCGGTATTTTCTGATATCTAAACCAACGACTGCCAAGACAAGGGACTTGGACATAAGCTGTACTGCTGCAGTTGCAAGAGGGTATATAGAAAAGCTTGCTGATTTAAATCAATTCCACAGAAACCCTGCAATTAGTAGTCTATACATATACACAGATTTGTGTTAAGAATGAAATAAATAAATGTCAAGTAGGCTTACTAATTAGTGTCATGCTGCTCTTTCATTGTCTACAATAACAAGTACCTGCCCATTTATTTATATTTACTGGCAGAAGTTGGAATAGTTGCTATTAGAACAGTTATAGTCATATTGTTGCTGTAGCTACGAGAAATAGATTAACAGTTTAAACAGGTAATAATTATCTATCAAATATCTGTATTGCTTAAGTGTGGCAGAGATGCTGGAGGTGATCCACACCTAGTATACAGCTCTGGAAAAAATAAAGAGGCCACTGCATGAAAGCTGTGATTGCAAATCAGGGTTATTCAACTAAATATTGATTTCTGAACACTTCCTAAGTTAAAACATTAGTAATGTGTTGTGTAAAAATGAATATGAACTTGTATTGCTTAGTTGTTTTTGCATTTTTTTGAGGTCGGAAAACACTGGACCTTTTCTGGTATTTTGACCATTTTCTGCAAATAAATGCTCCAAATGACAATATTTGTATTTGGAATTCGGGAGTTATGTTGTCAGTAGTTTATATAATAAAACAAAAATGTTAATTTTGCTCAAACATATACCTTTAAATAGCAAATTTTGCAGTGGTCTCTTAATTTGTTCCAGAGCTATAGATCTATCACAGGCCTGACACACATAGTGACAGACAAGCATGCTCACATTCACATCTACAAGCAATTAAGAGTCACCAATTAACCTGACTGCATGCCTTCAGACTATGCAAGTCTTCTAGGTTTGCTTCCATGTGCCGCGTGCAGCCCAATTTACATCCACACTATGTTTCTGCACTGGCCCTGTCTTAGCAAATAGACTTTACATTGCAATGGCATCACAAAAAACAAAAAAGTTACTTTCTATGCCTGGGAATGTTTTATGGATGAATTTTTAATCTGAACAGTAAACAGTAAAAAATATATATATATATATATATATTGTACTGCTGGAGGATTTCTCCTACAATACACTATTGAAAGTGAAAGTGAACAGCTGAAGGCAGTTTCAAGTTAGCAAACATGAGTGGAAAGTTGAAATAGTTGGTAGTAAAGAATAAACAGTTCAAATACAGTTACTGAAATAGAGAATCTAACTAAAGGTAAAGGTAAAACAGTTCAAGTGAAGCTAAAAATAGTTATTGAAATATGAACTTTTCCTTTTATGTACATTGTTGTCAGCAATCATAAATATGTTGGAAAATTCCCCGTACACCCTGTCTTTCAACTATCTATGTACTAGTAATGTGAGGTTAAAATCACGATAGAGATGCCGACATGCAATCATGCGCATGGTGCTGAGGTAAAGGACACAGAGAAGAATGTGTGAAAAAAGTATGAAGGAGATAAAAACTGAGGCTGCACAAGGTGAGCAGCCTGGAGAAAAGGTGACAGAAAAGAGAGGAGAGCCTGAAGACGGTGAGGCCGAAAAGGAACGTTCTAATGGCTATAATACTCCATGTCCCTCTTTTCTTTCGTCTCCACCTCTCGTGTTCCCTCAATGGCACTACTGAAACATAAAATGCTGCGGCCTTCACCTCTCACCCTGCCTTGTGTCCGACACAGATCGGGTTGCGACAGTTTGACACCAATAGTCACCCTCACCGTTTGTTGTGAAGTTCCACTTATCAACGCCCACTGTCGTCTGCCTCAATCCCACATGCTCACTGGAGGCACACAAAAGGAGGCAGAGAGAAAATGGCATTTGAAATTTGGAGAAAATTGAGTAACACAAAGAGAAAGCTGATAAAAAAGCATTGTGGAATTTAAAAGGGATCGAAAAAGGGTGCACTATTTCATTTCAAAGATATTTTTTGTTCTCTGCCTTTGATGCAACTGAAAAGAGCTTCACTTGATGTTAGAAAACAGAATTCCTTTTTCCTTTTCCATGAATATCCTACCGCTGGAAATAGTGCTTCTACAAAACTAACCTCTAAAAAACACAATCAATTGGACATTTGCCTCCTGGCCTATTTCTTCCTCCTTCATCCTTAAGTAGTGTCATGTAAAAAGAAGTACTTTTATTTTCTTTGGATGATTGATCGGAGAGCTTGAAATGATTTACCGAGGATATCCAGTTTCACATTTGCTGTTCTAAAGAAAAATCCTCCGGCATAAAGAAAGTGTTGTATTTTACATTTCTGGCTTGTTTAGGGGAAATTAAAGAGTTGGCATGAGCATCGACAACTGAAGTGGCTAAATTTGAAAATCCATCTTTTCCAAATGCTGAGCTTCTCCAGTACTCATGGATAAATCCGAACATGTCAGTTTTGCCTCACAGTGTTGATAGGCGAGTCAAAGCTGTTCCAGAGCAGTTATATATGCCTCCACAAAGATGGTCAGGTGCTGTGTGGCAGAAGTCTGAAAAAACATTTCTTTCCCCTTCAACTCTCCCTTTCTAACAGCACATGGCGCCAACAATGTCAAGCACACACTGGATGTGGTTTTATTCACTTGAATTATGTTGTAAAATGACTCTGCAATTGAGGAATTAGAAAAGAAACAGAAAAGAAAAACCTTCTCTGCAGTAAATTTCTTAATAACTTTTAAGGAAAAATGCTTTTGGGAGATATAAACCTTCACTGACAATTTTTGTATTTCATTCAATCTGGGGTTTTTTTTTTTTTTTATTATATGTAATAATTGAATGATCAGATGTCTTAAAGTAAGGGATTAAGCCCCAGAGTTTAAAGATTTGATTTACTGTAGATTTAGCTTAAACCACCACTGTGTACACTACACAGACTTTACTTACTTTTTACTTTTCTTACTTTTTTTATTACTTTTCCCACAATAACTATGCTAACATAAAAAAAAGAAAAGCAGAAAAGCAAAATGGAGGAGAAGTATGTGGCCTGGTTGTCTGAAGAAACTTTTGTTTTCAGTATAGACATCTGTTGAATTTCAGCAGAAGCATAAAGGGTCTAAACACAAAACAAAATTTACTCTTTGGGTTATTGACAAGCTGAAAAAGTTGGTGCTGCAGTCAAAATGCATTGGTTCGCTTCAGGGTGTTTGATTCTCTGGCCCCTGAACAGATCTGGTACCTGTTCTCTGTTTGACAAAATGTCCTAATTAAGACTTCTATTCACATCCACAACAATGATACAAGGCTCTAAATTAAATGACTCCTGTTAGCTATCTAAATGATTAAATGGTAGATGCCGTCTTGTACAATGGCACCAAATACGTGGATGCAGTTGCAAGAAAAAAATAAATGAAACAAAATGTGATCTAATCTTCACCAAAGTCACATTAAACATACAAAGTGATGGTGGATGGTGTATTTTACCGGGTGCTAGAAAGGAAAATCTTAGAACCTAGCTCAAAATTCACAAAATACACACTTTGCATATGTTTTTGTAACAGTATGCTGAAGTGTGAAGTTCTGGGTCCTTTGTGTTTTGAGAGCTGTGCTAAATAGGCAGATGTGGCGGAGTAAGGCTAACAGGAGTCATTAGCATTCAAGCTGTTATTTTGATGGAACTTTGCTGTTTCGGATATGAGAAAAAAAAAAAAGCAAATAAAAGCACTGAAACAATATAAACAAGCAGCTCATTGGTGCTTGAACCCAACTTTTTAACATGCAGACTGCAGCAGCACTCTGATTAAAATAACCTAAATCAGAGCATCAGATAAACACAGAATGTTTTGGAATAATCCATTAAGCATCCTACCCCCTTCTCTTCCTACTCTCCTCTACCGTTTTTCTCATCTACATCATCAGTCTCTCTTACTGTCTCTTCATCTCCTCCCCTCTGTCTTTCGTCTGAGGTGAGGTGGGTGGAGGCATTCCACATTACAGCAAGCTGAGTTTTGCTGTGCTCCGTGCACTGCAGGGTGCATGTTTACTCATTTAGTATGTCAAGACATGAGGACGAAAGCTGTCATCCTCTCTTCAACTTCAAAGTCATCACATCAATGGACCATGTGTTTACTAAGAACCAGCGTATGCCATATATACGTAGGTTTTATTTATGGAAAATAAAGTACAGAAATATTGAGTAGTAAGTTTAGATTAGTGTTTAGAAGCCAGTGATGAAAAATATCTACCACTGAGTTTCTGGACTCCAACTGTTGTTCAGTCAGAAAACCTCTAAAAAAAAAAAAAAGGATCTGCTCTTTTCCTTTCTCATTTATTACCGACCATTTACCTCGATTGTTCCACTCCCTCTCTTCTAGTTTAACTAGGCAATGTAAGTTTAAAGAGCTCTGTTAAATATTAATAATGGGTTTCGACTCAGTCAAACTTTTACTCATTTCACCACAACAAGGCATATTTCAGCCTAACTAAAAAGAGAGGAAAGGAAAAAAGAAGCCAGCGTGAGGCGCGTGTGTCCTTTGAGCAGCTATTAGACTATCTGTTTGAAGCTAACTGAGTAATGGACCCCTCTGGCAACTGCTGTTCACCACACAAGGTGAATGAGGCCAGCGTTCGAGTTCTTTCGAACTTCCATAGCCATCTATCAGATGTATGATGCATCACAAGCAGATACATACAGACACAGTTGCACACAGAGACAACACAACAGCATGAATACAGACACAGCCCACTGAGGATCAGCTTTTAAGTCACTGTAATTACAAATTATGAATATAAATGACTACAGCTAGTGCACATTTTTGTGGAATAGAGTCATAATTTTAGAGTACAATCAGTGCAGTGGCTTTGAAGATATACTCACATAGAGTACACACAGTGCTTTGCAGAAAATAATCTGATGCAGAGATATGAAGTCAACATTTGCACTTGTACACATTAATACCAATAAAAAGTGTCTGTTTTTGTACTGGTGTGAATAAGGGGCTTTACATTAGACACGTCAGTGAAGACATATAAATGAATCTCAACCTAGACCTCTTGCTAGCTGACCTCTTGCTGGCTCAAATATGTTTTTGGTTTGTTTGCTCAGACAATGAGATATATTGACTATACAGTATTCTGTAATGCTTCTACCTCAATATAGTGGTGTAACTTGCAATCGCAGCTCTCGCAGCACAGAAAGGTTGCTTTTAAAACATTCAGTAGCAGCATGTCTTTCCAGAAACACTGGCTGTGTTACTCTGGATAATCCACTGACTTTGCTATGGTTTATGTGCTGCATCTACATTGAGCAAACACATCACAGACGCTAAGAGATATGCTAATAAACTATGTCCTACTCATAGCTTCTGAGAACAAGTGATTTGCTCTGTAATACAATTAAATGAAGGTACAGTGCCTATAAAAAGTATTGAGTCATAGCAGTCTGATGGCCAAACAAGTCCGTTTTGGTAGAAACTTCTTGACATTGACTTCAGGGTCTTCTGGGAAGTGAATTTTCCTCTTTGGCTTTCTTCCCTAAAGCTTTAACTTGTGAGGACAACAGTTGCTCTATGCACAGTTTTTCCTATCTTATTATTCTTTCAGAGGAGTTGTAGGTGTCTTGGTGGCCTGCGTCACTTGCAAGGTCACTCTGTTTTTGAGGATGGTCGGCTGTAAACAGGTTTATGACTGTGCATTCCCTAATGATGGATGTTTTGTCTTCATGGTGTAGTTTTTGGCCAGGATACTAATTCACCAGTAACTGGGCCTGGACTGGTGTTTTTTTTATACTATAATTATATGAAACACATTCACTGCACACAAGTGATCTCAATTTAACTGTTTGTGACCTCTAAAACCAACTGGCTGCCGAAGTGATTATTTAGGTGAGTTACTTTAAAAGAGGTCAAAAGTGATTATGCAATCACTTATTTTCTGTTTTATATTTTGAATTAATTTAAATTACTTTATCAAAATCTACTTTCACTTTCAGATGAAAATGGTCTTTTTCTATTGACCAGTTTCAGGAAACTCAAATTAAATTGACCTTGATTCAGTATACAAAAAGTGGAATGAATACTTTTGTATTTTGTAGGCAATGTATTGTGTGAAACCTGGAACATAGGCAGCAGAATCAAAGATGCATGGACACCGCATGGCATGTCAGTTCTTTCACAGGCTGTCTACACCAGGTGTGTTTTACTTCAGTCACACGCTTGTGCTTCTCTGTGCACATAAACTGCAGTCAAAAACAGATTTTCATATTCTTTCATATTGGGTCTTGCTTTGTGACAATACACTTAAAGTGTATAGCAGAATAACGTCTTTGTGCATCTGGCGTAAAAGCTCTTCAAAGTCTAAAGCTACTGTTGTATCAACCAATGTGCTTGGCAAAGGCTTGTAGAGTCTCTATGACCTGTGAGGTACCTTGAATAGTCAACTGTAGCTGATCATTCAGGGAGATAATGTTGAAAAATAAGTCAACATATCTGTCACATTGCTTATCAGTGGGAAAAGACACCATGTGTAAAGTTCCCTTTGTCACATTGTTTTTTTTTTGCCAGGACACAATCTAGACCCATGAAACAGGGCAGCTAAGTTCTTTGCTTGACAGAACTTGACGAAACAACATGAAATAAAGCCCAGAACAGTTGTTATGACATAAAGTTCAATGCTGGGTTTGCATTTCATGATTAGTGAAATGGACCAACAGCGACTGCAAGAGTCTGCAAGCCTGTTAATCTTCCATTCGCTGTTATAACGATGCATGATATTGTGCACACAGTGTGAGACTTGCTCCATTTGGAGAGCTCGTGGTGGCATCCAAAATGTGACACTCAAAAGACAGAGTAAATGTGCACCAACTGCATCCAAACCACTGAAAAATCATCAAACATGAATGTGGCCTTAAATAACCTCTTAACTGATCCACCCCATGCAGAATGTATGGTCTTTAAAGTGGAAAATGATGTATATATGATGGTGGAGCAAAGCAAAAAAGCCGCCCGTTGTAAAGCTCTGTCATTTTGCATTGCCTTGAGAATTATTATTAAAGACATCCTGCCTTCTTCTCAATTAGGACAGAACAGACACAACATGTGGCAGCATGAAATTCACTGTGACACCACTAGCTACCAGTGCCAGCACAGAGAAAAGGGGAAAATATAGTAAGCGTTCGGCTGAGGGAATAAAATCTGATGGAGACGAAAAATAAGGAGTGGGAGGAAAGATGAGGAATGATTCCTGATTGTGCTTGTCTTATGAGGGACATCCATCAGGACTGACACCCGGACAAATAAAACACTTTTTCCCCCATATTCAATTATAAAGCATGAGGCAATATTTTCCACACAAATGCACATGCCCATACATACACACAAAAAAACAAAGCACACACGCAGAGACCCACACGTTCGTACTTTCACTTCTGATTCACATGTGTGCATTTCAATCTAATGTGACTTAACTTTAGCTTCATTCTTGCAGAGGATTGTTGAATATCTACTGTGGAAGATTTATTTCACAATGGCAGCGTGTTTCTATGTAATATAAGCTGACAATTTCATGAAATAAAATAAGAATCAATGTGTAGCTGAGCCGCAGCTGCAGCGTGCGTAAACACGCGACTCCCACTTAAATTACAGTTTGACATAAATTCAGCAACGCAGATCAGAACTGGCTCCATACTTGAGGTATTGGAGAAAATTAGACTGTTAGCGGCCTCACCTGTTGGAAAGGAAATCTGGGGCATCTGAATCTTGGAGGACAGTTGGCTCGATGCGCCTGGGCTCCAAAATGCTGAAGGAGGAGGAGAGATTAAAAAGTGATTAGAAGATATAAACAACTGATTGAAGGATGGAGAGAGAGAGAGAGTCGAGTGGAGAAAAAGACAGATGAAGAATATGCCTCGGGATGTGAAATAAGGAATCAATGTTTAAGTAGTCTGTAAGCCAAGAAAGTGTCAGTGATGAGGTCTGAGGTATTTCTTTGCAGACAAACACAGGTCTGTCCAACTGCAGGTTGGACAGCTTAGCCTTGGTAAACTGAATGAATAAGTAAGGAGATGAGTTCGCTGCAATGTTTGTGTGTAATATATATATGTGTATGTATATATATATATATATACTGTGCATATATATACTAACATCACATATCTCCTATCATGCATACTTAAACTTTAAACATTATTGCAAGGTGTGCCAAACAAACAAAAATATCACAAAAACTATACCTCAGATTTGTCATATTTTGACATTTTGAGAGAGAAGTAGCTGAAGAGTTTGATGTTTAATATGTGCATGGTACGTAAAAGTTGTGTCATTAAAAGAGTAAAAACCAATACCGATAATTTCCGATATTACATTTTAATGCAGCCGATAATATCGGACATCCCTAATACATATATATATATATATATATTTGTGTGTATAGAGAGCTTGAATAAAGAAAAGTTACAAAACACCTGAACTGCAATATCACAGAAATGTCGATGTTGCTGAAAATGCCTATTGAGTTGTTTGTTTGTTTGTTTAATTAGAAATTAGTATATAAGATTTAATCACAAGTGTGACTTTATTTATTTGTTTATTTATTTGATCTATTAGTGTTCTCTAGTAGGCTTACGTTTCGTGCTGCAATTGACAGTTTTGCTTTGAGTGGTGCAAAATCTACGAGGATGGGCACTAAATATACAGTATGATATGATGTCATGTGGCCTTTAAAGACCACACAGCCTGGTATCTAGCATTGTCTAGCAAGTCTGACATTGCTAGTTGTTGCTTGTTCCCATTTGTGATTTCAGTAATCTCATGAATTTATACAGTGTATTACCACGTGGTGTCACTTAAGTCAGCTGGTGAAGGACCACCCATTGCTGTGACTTTTGACAGTCGGGTCATTTCCCATCACTACATCAGGATGAAAACAGACAAACAAACAAACAAAATAATTGCTTGTCTATGATGGCAGCTCAGCAGATGTTGAAATAACGTGAACTAAAAGTAAATGCTACTATGAATTGTCACTGACATTAGCAAGCACCATAATGGAGCCTCACAGATGTTCAATATTATAGCATAAAAACATAAAACACTGAAATTGCTAAAAAATACGTAACCACAATACACTAATCAACATGTTTTGTATCAGTGTTTGTAGGTTCTCCAGTGTGTGGCCCACCACAGGAATGGACCAACAACAACAACCACCTACACAAAAAGTGAGTGAGAGGACTTTTTAGTAAGTAACAAGCATTTGTTTATAACGGTTAAAGCCCAGTTCTCCAAGATTATTTTACAAACAAAAACATCTGTCCCAGAATAATTTTAAAAGACACAATAATCACATAAAATACAAATAGCAGCAATAAACATTTAATTACGGTAGAAATCCTGTGAGTGCAGAGAATCGATGGCAGCGTAAGGCTGGATCCTTATTCTCAGTGGCACCATTAAATGCAACCTGTGTGCCCAACAAATTTTCAGCCAGAATGACCATATAGGTCGCTTGTCCTTACCCACTGATATGAACCAGTAGATGTGTTACTGTAGTTATTGTGGCAGGCGTACCGTAGCTTCATCGTGGAAAATCATAAATACAGGGTTAAGATAGTGGAATGATAACAGGTTAGGTTTAGTATAAATAAGTTGGTCTACTTCCTTAAGGTTACAGGATCTTCATGTTCTTAGTTACAATGATAAACGCACTGTTAATGCTGTGGAACAGTCACGGACAAAAAACACACCGGAATCAAACGTCTGCCTCCTGTAATAAAGTCCTATCCTTTTCTGACCAATCTATCCACCCAACCACCTGCTAAAGGTGAATTCACTCACACATCTCACACAGTGGATAGAATTTTATGATTTTATGATCATTTTATGAAATACATCCATCCAACTGATGCTGTGTCTACATCAAAAGCACGTCAGTTGTGTTTTTGAGACGTGTCACACAAAAAATACATTATTCCTATTTAATCAATCCAGCAGTCGACACTGCCCATGTGACCCATGCGTTGTACTGCACTCACACACCCCCTGTGTAGACACAGTTTCAAAGCTGGTGCTGTTGCTCTGCTAATGTATTGATCATGCTATGCATTCTGTGTAGACACGATGTGACTTTGAGACATGTGTGAGAGATGTGCAATACCTTGTGGAAGCCCCAGTGATTTTTATGCTTGAACAATTTTTTTCCCCCTTGAGCGTTTACCATGCATTTGAACTCTAAAGATAGCTGTTTAAATCTGTTAAAGAGCTGCAGCTGTAATGATTGATCTGGCTCCCTGTGTCACTGCGCTTTCTGGTGTTACTTTGTGGCAGGCAGGGGAAAAACCATAGTTTTATGAAGGTAATCAGGCATTAAAACATTGTTGATTTGTTTCCGCTGCTGATTGGATGATATGTTGCTTCAATAGCTGTTCAATTCAATTCAATTCATGCTTATTTGTATAGAGCCAAATCATAACAAAGGTCATCTCAAGGCACTTTACATAGCAAGGTTTAGGACCTTGCAAAATAGAAGTATATATAGAACTATATAGAAAACAGTCCCAAAAACAAGCAATGTGCCCGTCATATCTGGATTTGAGTGTGAATTCCCAATAACATGGATGTTGCTCTATACTGTATACTATGTAACTTAACTTTACTTAACTTTTTCCTCTGCTTATGTCATAATTACTGTGGTCGATAATTTGCTAGCACAAACAGCTTACGGGCTTACTTTCTTTAGAACAGTCTCATATCATCATATACTTGATACTACCACAGCAAAGAGATGTGTTTGGTCTCCACAGGAACCCTGTATACTACCAAAAACAGCAGGCATTAGTCATGTCCACACTTCTGTATTCAGGACTGCTGGAAATGTTGGCAACAATTTTATAAACCTTAGTAAAATCAGCACAGTAATGCAAGGCTTACCGTCTTTTTAGACGTGTATAAATGCAGCATTATATTAATGAAAGAGTTCAAAGTTCAATCATTCTTATTAAATAATAGTTGTCATTAATTAAGGTGTGTTATGTTTTGATGGACCGTAAATTATAGTAACCATAAAGTCCACAGCAGAGATTAGCAAATGGGCTAATTAAAGTAGGGTAATTTATCACTATGCAAAGCAATGTAGTGGATGAATGAATATGAATATACTTTAAGTGTCATACCATACCAGTCATTCCAAAGGTAGGTTTACAATACACTGCATATGCAACATGCATATGCATATGCAATATATATACACATAGTCCACATATAAATGAGGTCATTTAAATGTACAGATAAACCCCAAATTATTAGTCCCCTTTAGGAAATTACCATTACCAAACATTTTTAGTTTAATTGCTTCAAAAGGAACAAAAACATTATCTCTTGATTAAAATATTTTGCTGATGAGCTGAATTGAAACGAGAAGCTCTCAGCACCCGAACAAGGTTCCTTTTGCCTGAAGCAACAGAAAAAGCCCCACAGCATTATGCTCCCACCACCGTGTGTGACTTTGGGAAGGGTTGAAGGCCCGTCCCTTTCTTCATCAAATGTACTGCTGTGTCAACAGTGGAGAAGAACCCTCACAGAGTCTCCCTTTTATCATGAAAAGCTCTTCTAGACACAGAGAAAATTTTTGAAATAACAGCAATATAACCTCCCCCTTAAGATGAGCATCCACTATCTTCTTTTTGATTTCCAGTCTGACTTATTTGCTTTTTGGGATGATTAAATTACTTATTACCTATTAATTTAAGAATAGCCTTTCTCATTCAAGTGTTCAAGTGCCACTAACCCTGGTCATTATAGTCTCCTAGGTTCTGTGGTGATTGATAACTCAGGTATAGTATGAAACCTGATTTATTTTTTTGAAAGCATAATACCATATGGGGGCTAATAATTTTAGTCCTTTCTTGTTTTGTTGTTTCAATTCAGTGCAGTGGATATTTTGTCTTTGTTCTTATAGAAGCTTTTAAACTAACACTTTAACACTTTTGAATATTGTAATTTCCATAGAAAAGTTTAGGTTTTTGTTTGATTTCATAAAGGAGACTAATAAGTTTGGATTTAACAGTACAGTGCTTTCATATGTTGAAGGTAAACATAACAAAAACTAAGCTAAGAGAAGTCATATATGAACAATATATATTATGTTTAACAGTTTCCATCAACCATTTTGGTTAAACCAAGGTTTAACTTGGAGCTCATGATAAAAACAACAATAAAACAAAAAAAGTATCTCAAAACTTCATTCAAATCACACCTAAGACATTCCATCCTTCTTTGAAACTTTATGAAGACGTCCAGTTTTCAAAGCAAAAGGCAGAATACCAAACCTCAACGGATCACAGATAGGCCTCTGGGCTCTGGTCAGGTTAGCAGTTATAATAATTATAATAATAATAATAATAATTATGCTTTGTCTTTTGCATTTTTGCATAATTTGGCTGGAGAAGGAACTTTGTTTTGATGCCAGGCGCTCAGTCATAGCACCATCCTTGAGCATTAGAAAATGCCAGAATGTGGGCGTGGGGGTTGATACAAAACAGAGTGCGGACTGGAGAGTAAGCTCTGAAAGCCAAAAACCTCAAGACTTGGCAAGTAAATTTTGAATCATGAGTAATGCTCAACAACAATCAAATCCCCACAAGTATATTATGGTCATTTTTAGCTTTAGTGCAGTGAAAATCTGGCTTATTGTTAAGTGTTGCTCCAGTTTCTATTTTATATATATATTACTTGTTTTTATAAATATTTTATGTGAGTCTCAGAGAGCCCTCAGTGGTCATCTCTCAGAGACCAAAAGGTAAACGTGGGCTGGATAAGAGAGAGGCAGAAAGCCGAATTCCTGATTACGAACACATTGATGGGACCTATAATCGACCACTGTGTCTCATGTGCCCTACTCAAAACCAATCTGTGAATCTTTCTCAAAGACAATTAGACTTCTATGATAGGTCCCTTTCCACCCCCAAGAAAACAGTCACAAGAGGGACAACTGTCCCATATTCTTTCGGGGCTTTGAAGGTTTTTTTCTTTAAACCACATATCACGACACACAGAACTTTACTTTGTTGCTTAGTTACACGATTTTGCAGCCTCTTTACTTTAAAGATTGCTTCAGCATAATGTGTTTGCACAGGAACATACACAGGGTGAATATGGAAACATAAACACACATAACAGAAGAACAAATATCTGTTACAGGGTTAAAAGTCAAACTGCAAGACAACAAGGCGAAGAGTTAACACACATTAAGAAGCTAAGATTCTGCAGACTCAAGCTCCAATCGTATATTTCTACCATCTTTTTTTCACACTTTGTTTTTCTGTCGCTTACTACCTTCCTCTGCTTTGCTCAATCACAAGCTGATATGAAACATACACACATGAATTCATGGACGCGCACATAGAACTGAAGGAAAAAGGCCACCTGTCAGAGAATAACAACAGACCTGTGTAGCCTAGCAACAGCTCGGAGACAGGCTTATTAGCTGGAAAGGAGAGAGAAGAAAGAGGGAAAACTTTAGCCTATGTCTCTGCCACTCACACGCAACCTGAAGGGCAACACAGGCTCAAACACACGAGCCTCATTCCAGCCAACCCCACCTCCTCTCACCTCCCTCCAAACGTGTCTCGTTTCTGACAATTGCAGCAGCCCATCGATCAGGATGCTGAACCCACAGATTTGCCTGCTCGCTTCTTTTTCACACTCACCGGTGAAACATTTTTAATTGTTAATATATTGCACTGCTTTTTTAGTTCAGATGCCAACTCCTCAATACAATAAAGGGAGTTTCGCTTAAGTGCTCTGTCTTATCTAATAGCTCGGATTGGATTAATAAGACAGAAGAGGTTTAAATTGATGCTAAATAATGGCTGGGAGAATAAAATCAGATTTCAGAAAGTAGGTATGTTGAGAACCTCGGTTCTGTCTGAGTGGCCTCAGTGTCTTCAAAAAGAAATCAAACAGTTACTATCACCTGATCACAACACATTGTCATCCATCCTGCACTATAAATAAGTCTTTAGCCTCTACTTTTCCGATGTTTTTTTGTTTTGTTTTCAGACACTTTCCTTTCTCTCTTCGCTGTAAAACTTTCATAGCAGAGTATTTAGGCTATGTTCAGAACAGGTAGTTGCATGTGAGCCACAGCTTCAGTGCGCATGCGAGAGAGAAAGATTTAAAAATGTGTCTGAAATAGTTCTCATAACTTTTTCACACTCTCTATAAACATTTACTTCATCTCTGCATCAGCTGTTTTTCTGCCAAAAATAAAACTTTTATAATGTCTTTCTCCATCACCATCACACATTTTACAGTCTCTCTGTGTCTCCTTCTCTCTCAGACTTGCCTCCTTGCATCTCATTTCTCAGCTGACACCAAGGGACCCCATATTGCCATTTCCACCCAGGGGGAATGTGCATTGCAGCTTCAGTAATTATCCTGCTGGATTGGAAGTGCCAAGGCCAAAGGGCCAAACCTCAGAGTGCAGTAAGCCTTACTGTCACTGTCACCGCTGCACATGTAAAAAAAAAAAAAAGTGCAGCCCAAATTTAAATAGGTCATAGATAGAAAGGGCTAAGCGAGAAAAGATTGAGGAGGAGGAAAGAGAAGAGAATGGAGGTGTAAAAATACAGCGTGCTGTTTTTACACTTGGACAAGAAAATATTCTTGCAAACCTTTCTTCTTACCTAACACACACACTCCTCACTGACAGGACAAATACCAAAATGAACCATAGGAAAGAGGAGGAAAATACACTGATCAGGCATGTGGTGTTTTTAATGTTGTGGTGGACAGGGGTCATCATAGGCACTCCTGCAGCTACTCAGTCCAATTGACAGCAAACTGCAATGCACTGTGTCCTGACATTTGTTGATTATGACCAGCGTTAATTGTAAACACTTCATTTTTCTGGTCCTGTAATTTCCTGGAAGCGCTTCTCATAATTGCCCAAAAATTAGTTGGTGTTTAGTTTATTTAGGTATGTAGTTTAATCTTCGGAATGTTTGTGCTACATACAAGATAGAGAAAAGTGTAAATTGCTACAGTTATTAAGCACATCATCATCATCATATTTGAAAAAAGAAGAAATTATGTAGTAGGCAAGAGAAAATAGCTGATAAACAGACATCAATATCCATCCCCACTGATCCCTAGAACGACTGGCAGAAATTGTTCATTGTTAATATGATAGAACATGTGCCACTTTTTTCACGGGCCCATTTTGTGGAAATTAGATAGAAATATGTTTTTCAAATGTAACTGCTGAGTCTGTAAAGTTTTATTGCACGGAGTATGTTGTTGAAAACTCCTGATAATCAAGTTTCCAAGTGAACTGGAAAAAATGTGGAAAATGTGGGACCTGTAAAAGAAAATGCCTATAAAATGTTTTCTGTGCTGACTGCTTTCCACCCCAGCATTATAGCCACAACACTGTATTATTGTGATGGCCGATCAGCGTCCCTCCATACTGTGTACTGGTCATGTAAGTATGTTTTAAGTATTTGTTTTCACTGCAGAGGTGCAGCGCTATTTGTTGAAATACCAGTGCACACCTACTGTACATTAAGTATAACTGACTGCAATCGAATGTCTGACTGACTTTGTGAACTGTTTTATCATGTTGGAAATATTACGAGGCAAATATTTAACTTGGTATAGGCAAATGGGACTGTCTAATACTGTATATGCATGGCATTTAATAAAA
>JAUBNQ010000003.1:14706574-14717768 GCA_032353495.1 Ctenopoma kingsleyae | reverse complement strand
TATTACGAGGCAAATATTTAACTTGGTATAGGCAAATGGGACTGTCTAATACTGTATATGCATGGCATTTAATAAAATACCTCCAAAATAAAAGTAAAAACAAAGGTTACTGGACATTTCTCCATGTGCAATGCCCACATAATTTTTGTTTGTTTCTTTGTTTCTGAGTACATTTTAAAGTATATGTGTACTACTAGTACTACTCTCCTTCTTTGTTTATTAAAGTACACTTTGAAATACTTTAATTAATTTAATTTAATCATACAACAGATGGGTACAGAGTCATTTGTTTTAAATATTCAAAATATTAAATAAAAAAGCATCAAATGCCAACAGTTTAATTGATTTTCTACATGTTATAAAAATACACCATCAATGTTCTGACTGCTTATTGTTGTTGAATGAGAGGTACTCAAAGAGAAGTATCCTCCTCAGATCTGCACTCTGAATACATCCATAAGTACCACTTTTCCTTGTTGAATGTATCACTCCAGTATCCTAGAGACCACAAAGGTCTTACAACTGTAAGAAATTAATCATACTCAGCATTTTACTGCTGCACAAAAATAAAGTGCATTGACTGTTAGCTTTCAAAAAATGAGTTTTACCCGTTGAAATATTTTTTATTTATTTATGAGAATATACCTTAAACTGAAACTTAATTGGCACTTTTTAAAATTTCATACACAACAATTAGCCTAATGATAAACAACAGGTGTCAAGTTCACCTGAATGAGTGGATGAATACACGCAGTACACACGTTTCTTACATACACTGTGCAGAAACAAACAAATAAATACTATGTATACAGACATATATACAGTATATATTATAATACCTCCACTACTGAATGAGTTGTGCTGCACTTAATTATATTGTGCTAGGTGGTTTAGCAAAAGCACAGTTTTTATGTATTTTAACACCACAGAAGTGGGAAAGTATTTTCCTGTGCTGTTTGTACGGCTCGGTGAGACGCTGAGAAGGAAATCTGTGCAGCATGTAGAAGAACTGCTGGAGTTCACATATATTTTAGTGTGCCTCTAGTCAGCTATAAATGGTGTTTAACCAAGCAATAGTAGGTCTAAGTCACTGTACACTGATCAACAACAACATTAATGCCACCTGTTGGTTTTAATGTTTTAATACTTTGCATTGCATCGTGCTGCAAACAGGGCTACATAGCAACAGACCAAACACTGGTGCCCATGCTGACCAGTGTCCACCACAGCACTAAAGCTGATCAGTGTACAACAAACCAAAAACAATACTCCAGATTTCAGTTTTAAGATCTGAACTATAAGCCTCTTAAAGTACATCCGTGAGCCATTAAAACTATGTAATGATGTAGCATTATAGCCCTGCTCCCTAGACCTCTCATTAAATTACATACATATACTATATAAGTTATACAGGAGGTATAATTACAATGTGACATCGAAAATCTTAAAAATCTCAGAAATAGCCATGTCATTCTGAACACACTGGTTTACATGTTAAAGTGTGTATTTAATCAGTTTAATTTAACTCTACAATATATTCACCTGATGGTTGGGAGGGTAACCAGGTCTCATAAACCGGTTTGGGTTCCAGCGTTGAGGGCCACAAAGCAAACTGGTCATCAATGGATTGGCCCCCCGGTAGGAATGATGAGTGATAAATGACGGAGTCACTTTGTTGATGAATTTCTGAGTGACAGCTGTGAAAAGACAAAAGAAGTCATTTACCCTGCACTTGCTTTTTTGATACAGTTTTAAAATTAGCCTGTAGTTTACTACAAGCAATAGTTTTAAAAAGTTGAACCACTTGGTATCTGTTGCCCATTATTCAGTTTATTACTTTGATTATGTGAATTTCATTTATCATACGTTATTTAGCAACAGTAGTATTTCAATTTTTCACTCTAACTCAGGGATTAACATGTACTTAACCTAAACACTGGGAAGTGTCTGTTTGATGTAACACTAGCAATATCAGTGCATTTCTAAACACCTTGATAACTAGTTGTCTACAGCAAAACATTGAAACGCACACAACATGAGTCATAATTCACACATAGAACATCATTACTGAATAGTCCCTACCAGTTTAAGACTATTACTACAAACACATAACTATCAGAGAAGCTACTTCTCCAGAGAGGCAACTGGCTGGATTATTCAATTTAGGTGACGGTAAATAACAAAACACGATTTCACAAATTGACTGTACCCAGATATGTCGGAGCTAATTCACAGCCCCTGCGATATAAAGCCACATGTGATCACTGACGGGGTTTGAAAGCAAGTTTGAACATTTTTCAGTCACAAACAAGAATATTGGTAACGGAACTGCGGAGTAAAGTCTGTTTCACAAATCCTATCTGAACCAAAAAAAGAAAAAACAGAAAGATTTATGGAATATAGTACAAAGTAAAACCTCTTCAATATTTACTGTGCCAGAAATCTGTCAGCGTTCGGTGTTAAGCTTGGTAAAAAGGCAAAAGATTAATTCACAAACAGTAACAATACCACTGATGTAGGACAGACCACCAATCATCTCAACCGCAGCCTCATTTTTTCATGGTAAATATACCAAAATATCACAATTAATTTAACAATGATGTATTGATGTTTAAGACTCCTACACACAGACCCTTTAAAGCACGATGCATAAAGGGCAAGAGGACATGCTGTAGCCTTCAGCTTAGCAAGTGTTGCAAAATTAATGTGCTTAACCAGTGATGATCATGATGAATTCTTCATGTGGCCCACCGTGAAACATAATACCCACGCACCCCCTGCACACACACACACACACATACACGCACACACACAGACTGGATAACGTTGCCAAAGGAGAACCTTACCTTTGGCTCTGTTAATGGTAACTATCTGCTGAAAGCTACAAGGTCTGGCTTTCTCCTGAGGGGCAGCTGCTTGCTTCATGCCCGCTTTGGCAGCGCAAGCCCAGGACCTGGCATTAACACCCGCGCCATCTGTACCTGCAACTGCAATATGCACAGCAAGGGGGGAAGGATTAGTGCTATACCCATTTCACATTCTCACCATCTTGTCTGGACTGTGTCATGTTAAGTGAGATGCACAGGGTAAGCTTAATAGAACCATGCTCTTTTCTATCACAAAAGAATTTGCAGCAGTCCTCCCTCAGGGGATCAACAAAGAGCCATTGAATCAACAGGGCAGAGAGTAAATTCTATCATATCAGCCCTGACTGCAAAGTGCTGGTGGCACGCCAGAACTATGTATCACATATGCACATTTATTGAGGAGCGCAGAGCAGCCTTCAGCTACAGTTGTGCACCTGTTAAGAAGCAGAAGGGAATGCTGAACCAAATATAACTGAAACATAATGGTGTATTTTTTATTTCTTTCCATAGAAATATGCAAAAGCTACACATGATTTTGTATTCATAAATAGCTAGAAAAGCAAAGGTGTGTAGGAGGTAGTGAATGTACTGTACAAGCCATACCCCCTACCAAAATTAACACTATGCACTTGAGTTGTTGTTGACTTAATTTATATCTGTGTCCACTGTTCTGTTCTGCACCAGCAGCCAGTGTGGAAGGCTCACCGTGTAATTCACTTTGCCACTGCAGAATAATCCCCTCATTATGAAAACATTTTCCCACTGAGTCATCCAACTGAAGAAGAACTTCTCTGCAACACTGATCCAGAGTCACAGCATTTTAACACCTACACAGAGAGACGCAATGCGTGCAATGTGCATGTTCGTGCATGTGGACAGGTGGGTGAACTTGTCTGGCATTACAAATGGTCCAGAGCACTGCCCCCTGATTGATGAGGCTGTTTTGATTGGGCTGTTTTGCTATCGAGACAACTTGAATTGAGAAGTAGGGCTCCAGTTCCGAGAAGTAAACAAAGTAGTGAAGGTGCCTGTTTTGTGGAAGAAACAAAAGAGCTTCACTAAATAAGTTTAATAAATAGCTAAGGGAAAGGGTAAAACTCTGTGAGCTACACTTTGCACTCAGCAAGTTCTGAGAGCCTGGGTTTCTGCCTGGGACAGGTGCTGCTGCCTTTCGCCTGCCTTTAATTAGCCAACTCTGATGGTGTCATTAATATCAATAATACATTCTACAATAGGGAGGGATGAGTGCGTATGTGCATTTGTAGCTTTGGAGAGTACTGAAAATGGCATAAAATGACATTAAAAATAACCATATTATTGAACTGATAAAAGGAGACAAATAGCAGATTTACTACCTGTAGGGGGCGGCTGGTTGCTGGCCTTGAGTTCCTCACAGCTCATGATGGGAGAGTTACATTGGCTGGCTGAGCCAAAGGTTTGAAGGTCCAGCACAGATTTCTGATCTCCTGCACAGATGGAGGAAACCTCGTGGGGCACATTTTCCATCCTCCTCTGATGGGTAGCCCCTGTCTCTTGGCGATGGTTTGGTTGGTGAATAAGCCCTCTTTTCCTCTTTGCATCAGTGGTCTTAGGATTCCCATTATGCAGCACACCCAGTGCTAAAGGTCTCCTTGGGGGCTGGAGAGCTGGGAAGTCAGCCAGTAGGTCATATGCTTCCTGCTGTGTTGGGGCTGCTGCAATGGTTTTTGAGTTTGCCTGAGGTGTTTCTGCTTTGCACTGGACAGGCGCCTGCACAGGAGAGGTCAAGCTGCTTGCCAATTTATCAGTGGGGATGTTATGTGGGGAGAATGAAAGGGGAATCTCCCACTGGCCATATATCTTCCTGGAGGCTGGAGGCTTCTTGGGATGTGGTAGAACACCATCCCTGATGGTAGATAGTGGAGGAAAGTCCTTTTCCGCACCAGCTGATTGTGAATCTTGCTCGCTGTCGGAGCTTAGTTCATCACACGAGTGTGAAATTTCATTTTCTTCCACCTCGCAGCCATAGTTGTCTAAATTGTCTAAATCATCATCACTGCTATCTGTGGCGCAACTTCGCACCCCAGGTAGAGTAACGAAATCTTCATCACCACTGGAATTGTTGTCTGAGTTGTTTCTTATGTTCTGCTCATTCACAGCTTCACATTTATCCCTAGACACTTTAGAAGAAAGTCTACGGTCTTTCTCACTCAAGAGACGAAGCACGGGGTCTTCAGTGGCAGAACGGATGGGATTTGTTGCTTGTTGTTTAGACGCAGATCTCTGTTGGTCTGTTCCGCTTCTGGATTCAGGGACCCAAACCCTCTTAAGTGAATTCACCACACGCCACTTATCTTTATCCTGACATGACAAAAATTATTGCTATCACTTAATCACTCTTAATAAAACTGAGTTATTAAGAGTTAGTCTCCTGATATGTTTGTTTGAAAAGCACAAATGCACAGTAAATCAACACAAATTTGACTTTAGCCTCCAAAGTCATCACGCTCACCAAATTTCTTTTCCTCTCTGCCTCTTCCTCGTTTAGTTTCATCTCTTCTTCCATCACAGGGCTCAGCACCCGCGCAGGCTTGGCAACACAGGGATGTCTGCGGCCCGAGAGATAAGGGCAAGGAAGGGTGAACTCAGTGTGGTGTTGCTGCTTGTCCTCCTCATACTGTGTGTTCACACTCAAATCATCTGTCTCTGTCTGCTGCTCCTCAGTCCTAGAAACGGAAAGAGACATAGACCTGTGGGAGTGTGGAAAGGTTAATCCACAACAAACTATCACACCAACGTCACTTCAACCGCGAGGTTACCTTGCTCATGCAGTCTTGACAACGTACAGTAGGCTCATAGGTCAACTAGCTGATACTGTATACTGTATGAATCACCATAATTTCACTGTCATGTTTAACTGGACTTTTCATTGAACCCCACTGGGCCTTTGGTTGCCTGATAGAGGATGAAACACTGGATCCATGGCTCTCTATCCTATATTTGTGGAGTGGAAAGAGCTTCTAACTATGACTTTTTAATGAGGCTACTCTTTAGCCACCAGCCTGACGACTTTTGAGCCGCGATGCGGAACAGACGGTCCGATGAGACCCGGGATGCTTATGATAACGGAGACGTCAAGGAAACTCCAGGCAGCCGGTGAGCAGATGGTGTACATTACCATTATACAGTGGGTGTATGACCGCACAGCAGCCCACCTGATCTGCACTGCAATGTTGGGCCTAACATCTCAAGCCTGCTCACAATTCATCCAGTGAGTTTTCGTAGACCTTTCCAGTTTATAATAATTTAAATTGAATTGACCCTGTATGTATGGCTAAAATAAAATAGCTTGTGTACACTGACAAAAGTGACAAACCAACAAGTAATTCATAATTTAATTACTAACATTTATAACTGCTTTAATACCAAATACAAAGGATAAAAATATTTCAATTCGATTTTTCACAACCCAAAACATTTGTAGTTCATAACTTCTTTTTAAAGCATTAAGGAAAACAGGCAAATCTGCATGAACATCAGTCAGGAGGACTGTATGGTATAATATGATATTATTTGGTAAAAGGTAGCTATAAAAAATGAGCTTACTTTCACAGACCCATGTTGAGACATATTCATTAAAACATTACAGTGGCTTAAGTGGTTAATGTAATTGATTATGACTGAGTTAACACATTATGGTACAGTAGATTATGTGTTTTATTGTGTACAACTGAGCTGTCAGTGGTCCCCAGACCGTATGTGTGCCTCACACAGCCTCACCGGTGACTTGGTTCCTCGTCTAAAGGGGTCTCAGGTGTACTTTGCCCTCTGCCGCACTCCTCCGCCTCCTTTGCTCTGCTCCAGATGACTTTGCAAACCCGATCAAAGTCGTCGTGTGGGGCGTGTGGGTGAATCCAGGTGGAGCGAGGAAATGGTGCGAATGCGCTCTCGCTGTGTTTCGGAGTTATTCGCATCCGATGATCTTCTGGTAGCATCATTTTCTGTCTGTTTTTCACACGCATGGACCTGCCAGTCACGTTACGCTGTTCCATTTTGAAATAACCTTTTCTTTTTTTTTTGAAAGGAAACAGTGTCTGGCTTAATCCTGGCTGTCACAGCAACCTGCTGAAATTCCAGAATGATAATTCAGATGGAGATTAAACTATCCACATATCAATGAATGAATAAATGAATGGACATGAGATGTAGCTCTACCTATTCATTATAGGCCTTTTTTATTAAGAAATATATAATTTGTTGGACTTTTTTATATAACTGTAACCATGTAAATCATTCACTAACACTGTAGAAACGCTGATTCTATTTGTATTTATGTCCCAGAACAAGCTGATCAGGAGTATCAGGAGCAGTATTAGCAAAGTTGAATGTAACGGAAGACTATTTATGATGTCCATCATTTAAAGGGGTTGGAGGCCAACGCGCATTTCATTATCCTGTTTCCACGCACGGCGCATTGCGGAAAACTAATTACACCGCTCATATGCAAAAGCGGAAACGACATTCAAATTTACTAGCGAGGGTTCCAGCCTGTTAAGCATCAATTTCACGTTTAGTGAGCAGGAAGTGGACGTCTATGTAAAAGTGCCTGGCAATTCGATGATTGGTCTTAATGGATGGAGGCAATGGCCTTGTTGTTGGCCCCTAATGCTTACCATAACCGATGGAACAAGATGATCATTATTATTCTTATTCATATTATTGGTATAGTAGATATTATTATAAACATGTTAATAAAAAAAACGTTTTGACCCTTTAACTCACTTAATGAGTTTATTCTTATTCTTATTATTCTAGAGTATGTTGGATATTTCTCAAAATGCTTTTGAAAATGTGGCACTGTGATAAGAGAGAGCGAGAGGGAGGGAGAGAGGGAGGGGGAGAGAGTGAGAGAGAGAGAGAGAGAAAGAGAGAGAGAGAGAGAGAGAGAGAGATACGCGCAGAGAAGTCTGCAGTCTGAATCTTGGTGTCGCACAGACCTGAGACGACGCACTGGCCAAGCGCCGCTCTACTGGGATTACATATACTGCATATTTCTGTGTATACGATAAGATCACTGACTACACTCCAACGTTGGGTCGAGAAGTTCTGAAACGAGGCGGTTTTTCTTGGATCCTGATCTGTGGCTCTCCATCATTCGTCGTTTGTTCATCTAAACCTCGGTCTCTTGACGAGTTAAAACGTGGATTATTGACACCGCAAATGCTCTTATCAACTGTGGATAAATTAAAGAGAAGGACAAATAAGTGCTGCCGGACAAGCTGAAGGAGGAATCTCCCGGTTTTGGACGCGTGTCCGCTAATATCAATTACATATGCGGAGCGGACGAGGAATGGTCGTGATTTTCTACGCCTGTGGGTTAGAGCAGTGACCACCCGAATCACGTCTCTCTCTTGGTTTGCCTTCCCCTCTCCCCCCAACCCCTTTTAGGTGTGAAATCTATCTTCTCAGACAGAGACTCTGAACCCCTCGGTCCCCGCATGACATGGTTCAGTCCAGCTGCGAGATCCGAGCCTCCTCCATGCATTGGGATTTTTCTCAGCGCCTACACCGAGTGAATCTCCCTTTTCTGACTATCTGAGAACTATCGTGCCTGCCAGACCAGATAAAAAGCCCTGCCATGACCGCCGCTTACAATCGGGACGGAGCAACGGGACTTGCGAGGAGACCGGAATGCGCATGCAGGAAAGGGGACGGAATACGGATTTTTGCTCTAATGAAGGCGGGAGTGCAGGTGCACCACTGGAGCCGGGTGCTGTTCTTATATATGGGGCTACTCACCGCCTCAGTTAAGGGTAAGTCCCCATCTATAAAAGCTGAAGACATGCAAAATGCAGCAGGCTTACCCCCACTCCGCCGCCCACCCTCTCCGATCCCTGACTGAATGTAAATCAGCCTCAGCAACACGCACTCATCCTAACGGCGCATTTGGGATTAATCTTGCTTTGATGTCGGTGTTCCAGTGTCCAAAGTTATTCACAATAAGAGGTGGCCGGTTGCTATTTTTGGTGACGAGCAAAAGTCTTAGGTTTTCCAGCTGAGCTTCTGCCTGTTCTTGACTCAGTTGATGCCTTTCATTAAAGGATCGTGTTGGGTAATTTGTAGGGATGTTTAACCAGCGCTGCCGCGTGAATGCTGCTTCATGCAAAAGGTTTCTCAGGTAAAAGGGACGACGTTAGTGCAGCGAGGAGCGTGCGCTGCTCATGAGGAATTCAGTTGAGGTGGTCAAGCAGGCGGCTGATTATTATGCTGTTGAGAGTGCGAAAGTGTGTGTGTTTGAATGAGGTTTTTTTTTTTTTCTGGTGGGGGGAGCGATGGTTTATATCTGAGTTTCATCACATAAGATTCTCCACTTGGCCAAGTAAACATGTGTGAATAACATTTTGTGTACAGTTTTTCCTCCTCTCTCTGAGTGTGCGTATTTGTGCGTGTGCGCGCGTTCTTTGCGTACTTGGTAGGCCTAATTAACTGACTCTGGGTTTTCAGTTCTTGATTAATTGCGGATGCAAATCTTGCAACCGGAGCTGGGCATTCAACAGATTATCATTACTATTAATTTACTTTCGCCTCTTCGCAACCTAATGTGTTTCTGACAGGAGGGACTCAGTTACTGAACCGTGTGTTTATGTTGTTTTTTTTGTAGCCGTGGGCATTCATTAAGAATAGCTTGAGGCATTATTTAGAATTCAGGCTTTTTGGGGAAGAGTCGCAATGATTTTTATTTTATTTTATTTATTTATTTAATTATTTTTGCCATACTGAGCAGGTCGTTTGGCAAAGAAAGCCAACCGTTTTATCACTGTCTTGGCTCCACACCACAGCACAGACACTATTTTTAGCAAAAGCGAAGAATAGTGCCACGGCCACAATATGAATTTGACAGTGAGTCATGGCTCTGTGTTCGCCCACTCATACCTTTGGTTGGACAGCACAAAATCCACCAGTGAGTGGAAAATGAGCACATTTTCAGCATCACCAAAGCACAGTAGGCCGTGTCGTCTCATACTGTACAAGTGTGATTTAAGCTTGCATTACTCTTTTACAGAAGCGTCACTTCTCATGCCTCCTACCATGTAACTCCCACTCTGTCACCCACTTTTGATTAAACTTGTGTCATCAACCACCCAGATGGGTTTATCACACACTCAACCCAGTCCCAGTGATACCCACACATCTCTCTAGACTTTCCTGTGGATTAAATCTCATTGCGGTTATATTCTTAGGAGACTCCTTGTTTTATTTGCGTCCAGGGAGCCTTTTATTGCCCACTCTCTTGTCGTTTGAGTCTACTTTTGGAGCCAGTAAAGCGAGTCTAACTTATTGCACATATTTACGAAGCGCAGGGGAGGCTAGACTATCCATCTACTCCCCCGTAACAACGTTTACTCTAAACGGCGTCAATAAATAGCGTTGAATATCACTGGCAGGCGATGAGGTGGTCTGGCGCGTCCCTGGGTGCTGCAGCCACCAGCAGTTGCCCCATCCTCCCATTGAGCGGCACCAGAGCCTCACGCTATGCTGAGAGGCGGAGCGGAGAGGGAACATGAGACCTGGGTTCGTGGCATTTCTCTACCCACATACTTCATCAAACCAAAGCAAGGCTCACCAATTAAAGACCAACGATGTCTGATACATGAGTGATGTCCCACACTGGTCAGCACCAGTGCCTTTAGTGTATTTACGCTGTCTTCATTTGTCAGCCAGCCTCACTTTAAATAATCTCCAGCCTCCTTTGTAACCTTATCATCATCCCCAGGGGCCACAGTGTGTGAAATGTAAAATAGAGATATTGAAGAAAGCAGTGCATTGTCCATGGGATCAAAAGCAGCTACCTCAGTGGACTCGTCGCTCAATATGCGGTAATCAGCCTCTCTTCAATGAAACGTACTGAGGAAATAATGCAAAGACCAGGAGGAGAAATAAAGGAAGGGTAGATCGGGGATGACGTTTCTTGCCTATCTGGTATGGTTTCAGGTCCTCTCCGTCACAGCTCGCCCGGTATTAGATCATTCGTCAGCGGCGCATGAGACAGTCGCTCAGCACGTCCATTTACACGCAAGATCACGCTCCGTTGTCCTCTGCTCTCAACAACGCTCCCTTTTATCTGAAGGCACCGCGTTGTGCTCATGATGCAACTTGTAGTAATGTTATGAGGACTGGAGGGCTTGATGCCCCCTTTGCTTTTTATCTTTTTCACTTTATGACATTTGCTTGTATTCGCACAGTCATGAAGCTCCCGCAGAAAGAAGCAGGACTAATGTGTGTGTGTGTGTGTGTGTGTGTGTGTGTGTGTGTGTGTGTGTGTGTGTGTGTGTGTGTGTGTGTGTGTG
>JAUBNQ010000003.1:14680705-14706474 GCA_032353495.1 Ctenopoma kingsleyae | reverse complement strand
GTGTGTGTGTGTGTGTGTGTGTGTGTGTGTGTGTGTGTGTGTGTGTGTGTGTGTGTGTGTGTGTGTGTGCGTGCGCGAGTTTAGGGGATTTTAGCAGTGCGTGTGGGCGGGCGTGTGCATGTCTTTCCAGGCAATAATGCAGCAAGAAAAACCTTGGTAAAAAGTAAATTTCGAAAGTATCAGAAGTCAAAAATAAACGTTAAGTTGAACGTTTTAACTTGAAAGACCTTGAGGCACAGAACAAGGCTGTGGACGTCAAATGGATCAGATTTTAGTTGGAAACGACTATTGAGAACCCTGCTGTTGACGCTTTAGTAACAGATTATCCAATGTCTTCACGGGACATATGAATGGAATTAGAAATTAGAGCGAAATCTATCTCTAATCGCTGGAGCGCTGAACCCCGGACAGCGACGGGCGCAGCTGAAGGCCTCTTCAGCACCGTGGACAGCTCCCCCAGCCAACAGCCTCAGCAACAGCTGCTCCTCAGTGATGCGTTCGCTGACTCTATAAATTGGGATTTCTCCAATGTTTTAATGGCTTTGAACTTTCAATCAGACACAGACTTCAGACCTCTGTTTGACAAGATCATATCATAAGGCTTCTGCCTTTGCTTCTCTAATGGAATTCAAGAAGCAAAAATGAAAGACATTACTTACTTCCAGCGTCTCAAACGTGAGAATTTATTGCTATTTTAGTCTAATGTGTGTAGCCCAGGAAGATGTTGTTGCCAAACAGGACACAATATCTGTGATTCACAAAAATATGGCAGTGGAGCTATGGACAGGAACACAAAATAATAAAAAAAAAAAACCAATTTGCAATGTACTATACAATTACACAAGTAGAATAGCATAGTTACTGCTGTGTGTATGTTAACATTACCTTCCTATGCAACTGAGAACACAGACGACAGATGAGCACATCTGCAAGAGCTTCCCAGGAGATATACAGTACTTCGGTCCAATCGAAATCAAATGCACCTCATTTAAATATTAACAGATGATTTCATAATCTCATGCTCATGCATACTTTAACACAGTATGTTCTCTCACTAAGCATGTATACAAACACTATGTTGTGTCCTTTAGCATCATATACTGACGTTAAAATAACCCTTTATTGTGGGTATGTAAGATACTGTTCCACAAGGCCATTCCAGAAAGTGCATATTTTATCTTTGAACTTAAACTCACCATGATGTTTCCACCCTTTAAGCGTTTCTTTATGGGCAGCCACTATCACTCCCATTGCATCAAGATCTGACATTAAAGAGTACCTTCAGACCTATGTGGAAACTCCATGTAAACAACATCCATGTAGCTCCCAAGCTCCATTTGGTAAAACACCATTATACTGTAGATTGTGTTGCTTAAATTTAAGATATGGCGCTAAAGTAGTTTGTTTAGTGATTTTGTGAGCACACTACCATATGTGTTTTGATATCTACACTTTCTCTTTTTTTCTCACCTATCTCTCACCTGTATACCTACCTGTACACTCTGTTGCTTCTATCGCTCTATATCTTGAGCATGAACGGAGATGATGTAATCTACTCAAAACAGAGAAATGTCTGTCATCCAAAATACATGTGCATTGACATGTTACTCTTCCTGCTTCAGCAAAGAATACAGTGAAATGGGAAAGAGAGTTGTGTGACCAACATGAAGATACAGATCGCATAGACTTTGCACGAGGTGTGTGTGTGGGGGGGAGACAGCAAAGCGGCAGAGGGGGGAGAGGACTGCTGGAGAAGAGTGGTGATAAGCTTTCACCAGCTGAGAGATAATCTGGGCCCTATGTTTCTGTGCTTTTTGAGTGCTGGGTGATTTTCCTCTTTTTAGTAAATGATCTATTTGGAGGGCTCATTTTCTTATCAGGCATCAAGCAGGCTCCTATTTCAACAACTAACAGCGTGTAAGTAAGCTTGTGGGCACGTGTGCGTGTGTGTGTGTGTTTGGATGATTCTGTGAGTTGCCATCCCTATTCACTATAGGATGATTAGACTAAAGTCTTGACAAGCAGGTCATTAGCTAGATCAAAAAGGACCACTGTGAGATTATGTGTGTATGCATGCGTGTGCCCGCTCAGCTTTCAGATGATGTAAACGGTTTGTCCCCATGAGCAGCCTTCTTTCTCCACCCGCCTCCTGTGTGTGTCATCGTGTTCCTCCTTCTGTCTTCCCCTTGTACCTTCTCCCTTTATCCTACCTCCATCCATCCCACCACCTCCCCTTTTCTTCCTCCACCCTCCTCTCTGGTGATTCATACTGTCATCATGTCTCCAGATGGCCGCAGCTCTGTCGCTTTGCTTCGTCACAGTGATCACAGCCACACCAGTGACACACTCACAGTTATACACACACACACACATGCATGCAGCAGGCTCCAAGAAATATTCTTAAACACAGTCAGCCATTCACCAGCTTCATTGACTTTACCCACACATTAACATATGCACACTCTCAAAACACAAACTGAACCAATAGACCTTATGAACCTGTGTCCAGATGCACATTTACAGAATTTCTTGATTAAAGTAGCACTCGGGGAGATGATGAGGAACATTCAATTCATTACTAATACAATGGAATTGCTTCCAATCTGTCTCGTCTAAATGCTTAACAATTGTGTTTGAGTTTTAGTTATATCGCCATAGTAAATATGATGCATCCACATTCGAAGCGAGTCATTTATATATCTGGGGGCAGTGGTTGTACAGTCAATAGTTCAAAGCTAACACAAGCAGATAAAAAAAAAGCTTTGTAGAAAACAAATAGGAAGCATTCATTCCTCTCAAATATGACTGAGCATGTCCCTGAGCACACCATTAAATTATTAAATATATATTTTGGCTACTTTGTTTATCCAGGGAATATAAATCTAACACTCTTGATGCTACCATGGCTGTGCTCACACATCACATTCACAACATACCAGTCATGCACTGTTTAAAATGGAGCATTTTTAGCTTCTCTAAAGAAATTGTATCGTGGATGGAGGATTTATGGCAAAGTTTCTTGCTCAATAACATGTTATCAGCGATTTTTGAGAAGAAAGTGCTTATAGCTTATTGGCCACATGTCATAGAAGAAAACAGTAACAGCTTGGATATATTGGTCAACTAATATGTGCAACTACTGTAGCCCCTGTTGTGTAAGGTAAGAAGTGAATATATGTGCTAAGTGAATCTTCTGTAGATAACTAGAGGTTAAAATAAATAAAGTAAGAAATCCAGAGCTTGCACTACTCTGGGCTAGGTATAAAAACAAATCTGTAACGGAGAAGTGTCAATCTTGATTCAGATTCTCCTCTTCCAGTTATTATCAGAGCTGGGAATTTACTCCAGCTACTGTAAATCCACACCGAGTGTGAAAGACAGATGTAGATGCCCTGTCTGTCTTGTACAGATGGGTAGGCACAAGCTGGGGTTCTTTAGCTTCCTGATTTACACTGTTCTTATCAGATATCAGTGATCCCAGAGATTGAAGATTAGATCCTGGGCATGAGGTATCTTGTCCCTTGTCCTTGTCTTTTTTTTTTTTTCTTTTGCTGCTACTGCTTCTCTCTCTGTTCAATGTATAGTCAATCTGTCAGTAGTATTTCTGGGAAAGAGACAGTGAGTCTATGTGTAGATGATTTCCTTGTATTTCTATTCTAAGATCCATTTAGAGTTTTGCATCTAAAGCACATTTGCTTTCATATATATACAGTATATATTATTTATAGAACAGAATTAAGTAAAAGAGTAATTCTAAGAGTCCTTCACAAGCATTTGTTGCTGTGTTGCAGGTGTTCATGTGTGTTTGGAGATTTTTCAGAGTCTCAATCATTGTTAGCTGCTGCGTTTCTCCATCTATCATTTTCAGTCTGAGAGAGCAGTGGTGGTGCAGTGTATTCAGCTTTTTATACAGTATGTTTGGTGATCTTTGTGAACCCGGTCCTGAGTCCGGCTCACACAGTCACGTTAAGCTAGACATTAGGCTTTGTACTTGTAGTTCAGTCATATAACTCATCCCCTGAGGAATGGAGTTAAGGAAGTACAAGTCCCTTTCTTTCATCTTTAGGAATACAAGAATGCCTTCTTATTAGCACTTATAGAGACATGGCCCACTCCCATAGAAATGTGTACTATTCTGGAGAGCAGCAATATCTTTACTTCCTAAAATAATTATGTGAAGGAAAGAAAGTGGTCTTCTCAAGAAAGTGCATCTTTGTTTTCTTAGACAAATGAACTCCTTTATTATATTGCGGTTCTCTGAGGTTCACTCTGTTCAACCTGTTTCATCTGTAGACACCTCAGCTAGTTCAGTAAAATTAGACCCCACTAGTGAAAGAATCTCCCCTAAAATTACTAGTGTGAGTCAGATTCAGCTCTTCGACACCTATAATAAGCATGTTCTCAGCGAGGCTGAGGTTATTTTGGTTGTCCATTTGAGTTGCTTCCATCTGGTTGTTTCTTTAGGGCTGCAGCTGCAGGGACTAAATTTGTCTTTGTTTCCGCGGCTGCAGGCCTGTCACAGTGTTTTCTAATTGGGCCCTAGACCCTAGTGTTTGATATCTGGCCTCTGCAGTGTTTGGTCTACAAGGAGATTCCCTCTCTGTTTCTCAGGGAAATGATACATTGTGTATGTGTTATGTGATTGATCCATTGCTACTGTTATTTTTTCTTTATTTGGATCCCCATTAGCTTCCACGAGGCGGTCACTAGACATCCTTGGGTCCACTAAAATAGCTACTCCTAAATGCTAGTGTGTTGTTGTTGTTTCTTTTCATTCACCTAGCTGAAAACAAAAGGATGTAAATTCCTAATTATTGGACATGAGTGCAGAGAGCTTACATCTAAAATGTGAGTAGGAATAGGGATGAACCAAAAAAAGGTATACTGATACATGGAAAGACGTGTTAGAAGATTGAAGGCCCAACGAAACATTCCAAAACACATAAATGTCACAGCTAACGTGATATTAAGAAACACTTAATGTTTGTTTTATCTTTTTACTGTATTTTCATACCTCATTATCTTAGGCTCCGAAACACTGCCACAATGCATTTTCTCCTCACAATTTTAATAATATGTTAAAAAAACATGGGCTTTTAATTTACGCATAGTGTATGTAAGAAAATCAATGGCGTGAGCAGTGTAGAAATGCAACATGCAAAGATTGTGCAAAAGCCTGTTTTGATTGTGATTGTGGTCTACAGCTGATGCTTCCTCGGGGGCAGTTAAGATGTGAATTGAAAGGTTAAAGCGTACTACAGCATGTCGCAGTGAGGCTGACTGATCACCCGTTGCTCATCCATCTCCCAGTGATAGATGGAATAGTCCTGCTGGGACGGTCATGACCTGACCTTTGGATCAGCGCATCCTCTCAGGTTTAATATACACTTCTCAAAAGGGATCAAGTGTCCGTGATATCTTCTCACTGACTGACACACAGATGACGCGCTTGTCCGGGATGATCATCTTATGCTATAAATGTAATATATACATAATTGAATTGCCCTATACCTCATACTGATGCTATTCATTGGTCAGTCCAGAAAGTGTAGTTTAAATGCAAATATGTGGCAGGATGTAACAAAGACTCCCTCTTCAGAATAGGTTGAGGCTAATATAACTGAAAGAACCCGACTGTCAGATGTGAGGCGAATAAAAAAGAGGTGATAATTGACTTTCACTGTTTCGCACATTAGTGTCACATATAATTGTGCTTTTTTCCCATAAGTAGCAGACTGGAAGAGAAAACTGAATTTATTTGAGGTATATACTTTAAATGTTCATTAGTGTGTGTTTCAAAGTGTGTGTGCACATTTGGTTGTACTGTTTGTGCGTGCCTTTGTGGGGGTGTGTGTATGTGTGAGACTAAGTGTTTCAAGCTATAATAAGTAATTGTGACAAGGGAAATTTGAATTCATATATGCTCTCTAGTTCAGCTGTTGTCATAGGAACAACATACAGCATCTGTGACAGGAACTGTGAATGAGACTAATTCAACTACACAACTTCACTTTTATAAACTCATCTTATACTCATCAATACATGCGTGTGCAAATGCACACATAAATGTTTCTGCAGTCATCCAGCCTCGCTGTGTTCTGTGTGGGAGTCCCACTTGTATCAGTGCTGAATAAACGCCCCCACAAAGACAGGGGTCTTTCTTAAAGGGAAGAACATCAACCGTAACATGCCTTTGACTCTGAATGGACTGTTTTCTATTGATCAGCTTGAGGCTTTGGTGTGTGGGTTGTTGAGGAGCTGTGTTGTTCACAGCAGCACCAACTTACCATAGGGATACTGTGTTAAATGAAGAGAATGGATTTAGGAGAACTGCATCGTGAAGAATGCACAAGTAATATCTCTGTTGAATCAGAGGCCAAACTGCTTGTGTAGGTTTAGGGATAGGCTGAAGTTTGTGTCTAAAGAATGTGGGTGGCTTTCTTTGGGTGGGTGGCTAGGTTGAAGGTCCTTTTGGTTGGCATGATTATACTGGTGGTTAAATATGACCCAGCTGGAAGGAACTCCCTGCCCTTCCCCCTTCTCTTCCTCTCTGTCTGAGAGAACACATGCTCCATTGTATCTTTTTTGCCAGCCCTGATAACAGGCAGAAATGTGCGCATGCACTCATGCAAGTGCGAAATTCCTGCATGCACGCATCTTGTGTTTTGGCATGCAGCTTCTTCAATGCTTTAATCTTTGGCTCAGTCTTTGCACATGAGTGTCGTTTATTTTCTTACCATGCATTTCACCCTCTAGATGTGTTGCTGTGAAAATGCATTTTTACTATTGCGTGCGTCTGAACTATTGCTGTCAGAGACATCAACAGATCTTTGAAAGAAACACAAGAGCCTAAGATGTGATTGTCAAATATGCAAAGCAATGCTATTGTCAGTGTGGTGTATACTCCATGATCTACAGAGAGTGTTTACTGCCAATTGCATTCACATATGTGTTTGCTTGAGCGTCTTCTCTGTATGTGTTTACAGCGACTGCTGTTTTACTTCACACATTTATGTTCCAAAAGTGCAGTCCAAGCTTTCACTATGCATCATTATGGAAATCCGAGCTCCATTTTCTACCCTTTTAAGGAAACATTTACCTTTCAGTCCAGTGGAAGCAAGCCTTTTGCTAGTGCCTTCCACTGCATTTGGCTTGTCTGTAATGGCAGACAGTGTCATCCTGGCCCGGACATTAGTCTAATGTATGGAGGCGAGGGGGATTGCTGATCTCATCCATTTCCATTTTAATGGCAGTCATCTAGAGGTTAATTCAGATATGATGCGGTCAAGGCGTGCATCCGGGCTGACGTGACAAGAGACGAATAGCAGTGCAGAGAGGATCTATGGGGCGGAACGGTTTATTTTGACACTAAGGAAGCTGTTATCGGCACACACATAGACATACAGTATATGTAAAATTAGATTGTTTAAAGTCATCTGGGTTAACATGATAATGGATAAGACTGTTAATGAATAAACCCTAAGAGATGCACTTATTTAGTTGGAAATTATGGCTTTGATGGATAAAACCCCTGATGTACAACATATGTATATGAAGTCTTTATGGTTTCTCTTGAGAATATGAAAAAGCTGAACTCTGCATCTTAGCTATGTGATATGGGAACAGGTAGTGCTTTGCTGTGCTAAGAAAAGTTGAAATTCCAGGGGACCCCTCTTAAACTTCTAACAGTATTCTTTTCAGTTGCTTTCATCAGACACAGCATAAGATGCAAGACACTTCTATTATTGACTGCAAGAACAGCATGGCCTCTGTGTCTTTCGACCGAAGGCAAACTCGAATCGGAGATGAGGAGATGAGACAAAGGCGAGGATGAATGAAGAAACAGTAATATGATGAAGTCTAGAAAGAAGACTTCCAGTTTTGTTTAGTATTGTTTGTGATGTCAGGATTGCGTTTGCTGTAATGAAATTTTCTCTTATTGAAAATAACTTCAGTCAGTGTATTTCAGCAACGGGGAAACGTGCAGATATGTAACAAAATGCACACCTATAATATAGGGATTACACTCAGTGGATGTACAGAGGATACATCCTCATGCACACCTGTCTCACATAAACCAGAGACACATTTACGCACTGGTGAAGTTTCTCTCCAAACAGACCTCTAGCACTTGCTAACAGTGCAGATTAAGTGCTATCTTGTTGTGAATGTCACTCTGGCTGTCTGTGACCTCAGCACAGAAGGGCAACAAGATGTAGAAGATAGACAAAAAATGTCTCCCTCTGTAGTCTTCCTCTTCTTTCCAAACCATTTATTCCTGTTGGCTGTTGCTCTTCCTCTCATTGACCTTCTGACATATTCTTTCTTGTACACTTTCAGTCCTCCCTCTCTCCTTTTTCCTGTGCTATGTTTCATTTTCCTCCAGTTTGTCCCTCATCTCACCTTTGCTTCTATTATCCCACACATCACATGTTCCAAATCTATTTTCTCATACGTCCATAATCAGTCAGTCAGTTAGTCCACTCTGCCTGTCTCTGTTTGTCTGCTCTCTTTGCCCCCCACCTCTGTCTTTCTACTTTGGTCTCTCCTTGTCTACGTCCTCCACTCTGAGGGGTGATTGTCCTGCTGGAGTACAGCTCAGTGAGCACAGCTTTCTCCAAGTGTCACAGTGCACTGCCGTGGCAACAACAACTGTCCAGGCAAAGCAAACAGCTCCAACACACAAACACACGCACACACAGGTGCGAACCTGGTGCACCAGCAAGGTCATACTTCTCCCTGTTCACCCATTTGGCAGTGTTCATGCTGGAGATGTTTAGTGCCAAGCAGATGCTGCCAGTGGCACAGTGGGCTAAGCAACGGACAGCATATCTGCTGAACATCCACAGATATCAGGCATACTGTAGTTAACATTCCAGTACAAGCCAATGCAAGTAGTTTCCACAGACATGTTATGGGATGAAACACACTAACCACTAGAACAATTTTCCTAATTGCTGAACCAGCATACCTGTATTTGCTACTGTGCCATATACATAATGGCTCACCTGAACTTTTATAACTTGAGAAAACATGACCTTTTACTTAACTGGTGCCTTAGCTGGACTAAAACAGCTCGGCCAGCGGTCTGTTTATGGGGTCTTTATGGTGTGTCAGTGGGGTCAACTGCAGAATGGGCTCTTCCCTGTAGATTTACACACAGGGTCTTCAGAGTAAGTCACCTGCTCCCAGAAGCTAATATCATAATGCACACAGGGAGAGGCTTAAATACGACCAAGCCCGGGGTGCTTAATCAAAACCTCTGGGTTTTCAAAGAACAGATAGAGTAAAAGTATCTTAGTTTACCTGAACCATACTTAAAGCCGACTGTGGCAAACAGTTTTCTAAGTAGTTGTACAAATATCCAAGGACAATATGAATCGATGTCGCCATAGAGTGTATGAACATCTGGCAAACTTCCCCATTATCACTGTGTAATGTGAAAATCAAACGTGATGAGGTTGTAAATCGGTCCTTAATGCCCGCAAAAGTGCATTCTTAAGTGAACTTTGATGTGCCTGTTTTTGTCCGATTCAATTCTGAGCATCTATTTTTCAACAAGGGTGAAATGTTTCTGGCTGCAGCCAAAAAAGCAACCTCTCTAAAAGTGCTATCCTAGCCTTGCATCCAAGATTGTGTGCGTCACTATCGATTTAAGAGCTGGTCACTTGGCACAGGTGCTCACCCTTCAAAACAGGGTTCAGCCGAGCTCTGGCAGAGTCAGTAGATTAATTCTCTACCATAAGATTTTTTTTGCTTTGCTTAATTGTTCCCATAAAACATGGAACCTGCCTTCCTGATTGATTTGTTTGCCTGTCATATATCAATATGTACAGCATGTTCCATCCCTTAATAACACATCCACTCTGATGATATGAAATGCTTTTATTCTGTTAGAAATAACACACTCCTTCTGTTGCCTTTTCTTTAAGTGTATTTGGATTTTAGCTGCAAACACCGTGGAGAGCTATTGCAGTTTAAATACATGGATTTCAGAAGCTGTTTAAAAATAATTCAGTTGCTTTAATGTCCTTAGTATAATTTATTTTTCAGCCCAGCCCACACATCATAACAGAGTGGCCATGTACAAGGGGTTCACAATCCACTCTGACCCCTATCAAGCTCCACCATCAGGCTGCTGTCTGAGCCACTGATTGGCATTTGTCTGATAAAGGCTTCATAATGAAGGAGATGATGAGGAGATTATTGACGAGGCTGTGCATTTGAACATCAGGTAGCAGAGGTAGATGAGGATGTTTTATGTGGATATTAGTATTGACCTGATGATAATGGGAAGGGTAGATGCTTATTTGCTGGGTCTATTTAAAGCCTTTTTCTTGCTCTTTTCTCTTGTTATCTGTTGCAACTAAAGACTGAGAATACATGATTAGAACAAATACACACTGTGCTCAGTTATTTTAAGCATTTTACACAATCTACTGTACAGACCATATTTACTTACTGTTAGTTTTCTATTCATTCATCCCACATGTTTCTTAAGATTTCACTGGACTGAAGACTTGCAGACCTCAACCACAAACAAAAAGCTGAACTCTCGATGCAAAAATTATACACCTACAGTAGCTTAAGTGTATTCAAGTGGACAGGGTTCAAGTGCACACGCATTAGCATCTTTTGGTGCAGGTCAAGCATATCTGAAGTGCTGAAAAGTGACGGCTGAGAGGCCCCCGCCTGTTTTATGACGAGACAGGCCCCGGGGAGTCAACAGTGATATGATGGATATGCTGTGACTGGAAATGCTATTATCCTCCTGCTGAGGCTGATTTTATCCAGATGGTCTGGATATTTACCTTCTCACATTATCTCCCCTATTCACCCCCCACCCCCGCAAAAAAAGTGTATTGTGATATGGATTTGCTGCACTGCCAAAAACAATGTGAGGGTGTATATATGTGTCAGCTTTCCCTATGGTATTTCAGAATTCATAAACACCTTGATGTGGCTTATATCCCCTAAAATCTTAAACACTGGGCTGGATTATTGTTTGAAAACAAATGCCATGTCTGCTCGTCTCGCTAACCAGAGATTATTTCTGTTCATGCTTTTTTTTTTTCTCCTTTTCTTTTTTTTATTTCAGTTGTGGGTGAGACTGAGAGGAATAACAATCACTGAGTTTTTTTTTATTATTATTTCTTGTTGTCTTGTCTTCATGCTCGGTGACTTCTCTTTAAATCCCTGCTGGTTTTTAGACACATGGCACAATTCGGAATGGAAATTTGGACAGATTTTAAGCTTTGGGATTGTTCTACCCATCACAAAGTGTAGCGTAGAATCTGTATGTTTCACAGGCATTTAAAAAAAAGATACATATTCACCCTGAAGGGATATAACAAAGCAGTCTTCACTTTTACATTTTTCAAAGCTGAAATGTGTTTACTAAGCATTCTTGTATTTTAATGTCGTGTCTTAATGCTTTCAGATAGTTTAGCTTTTATCCATGCACTAATATATCATAGTCATTTACACAGTTATGCGTATGGATATAAATGAACAAAACTAAAATCCAATCTACTGTGAGTATTGCATTGTTTGTGTTGTTGAATAATGTGGGTTATGCAGATAACAGATGTCCTCCAATTATACTCTCCTAATTACATTTTAATCAGGCTGCATTATGATTCAGGTTTGTGGCTGAAGCAAACACGGGGAAAAATGCAGGCCATTTGTATAAATAGCATGTTTTCTTGCGTGACATTTTAATTTAGCCCCCCAATGAGGATATTTATTGATGCAGGTTGCTTTTGTGTCACCGCAATTCCACTTATGCTTGGTTTCTCCTGCAAAGGGAAATTAATTCAGAACATGTTGCCTTCCTGCTGTCCGAGTTCAAAAGCTGTAACGCATAAGGCTACTTATGGCGCGTGATTGCCCACAGCATAAGTAGCCTGATCATCAGTGTGATCAGATTTTATCCTTCTGTCACCTTCAGTGGCAGACTGACAGCTGACTGCTCACATTTAGCTGTCTCGATCATGAGGATTAACTTTTGCATTAACCTGTTTTGACTGGAGGAGATGACAATCACCACTCAAGGCCAAATGATTATGTTAATAGTGATCCATGATGCTATCTATGCAGACATTAATTTGTATATTAACATAAGGATAAACACTGACTGAATATAAGTGTCACACCTACGGTATAGACCACATTAGAGATTAATTACACCTAAATCTCTAACATTGACTAAAAGTCTCAGGTGTGCTGCAGTCGAAGACAAGTCATTTAGCTCAGGGATTCAAAACACACATTTAAACCTCGCACTCCACACACTCATACCCCGCTCAGCATGGATAGATGGCAACACACACAATTAAAATTTAAGATTGAAGGCTGCTGAGACACATGATGAGAACAATTAATGTAGTAGTCAAGCGTGTATCCCTCATCATGTGTGGGTTCCATTATTCCTCCTGCCCCTCATCTTCTCTCCTCGTGCTATGTCATGTATAATGTGGGAACCTATTACTAATGTGGTGAAAGGGCCAGTGAGAGAACAAGTGTGTGATGATGGAGGTGGGGAAAGCTGGTAGAGGGTGATCCATTTAGCACTGCTATATTAATGGCTTATGCTGAACACTGTAGGTGATAATGGATGTTGCAACACTTGGTGCAAACTGTTTGATTGTGTGTGTGTGTGTGTGCGTGTGTGGGTTTGTATAATAATAATAATTTCTATTCTTAGCTGTAGAGGTGTGTTTTTTTTTGTTTTTGTTTTAAACCCCTTAATACTTTGAAATTTCTACGCTCTTCTCACACACCCGTTATTAACTGCCTATTTCTTTTTCTCTTCACAGCTCAGAACTGCAGTTACACACTACACAGTCCCAATGGGACGATAGAGAGCCCCGGCTACCCTTACGGTTATCCTAACTATGCCAACTGTACATGGGTGATTGTTGCGGCTGAGCACAACCGGATACAGCTGGTGTTTCAAGGCTTCGCCCTAGAGGAGGACTTTGACATCTTGTCTGTGTATGATGGGCCACCCAGCCCTGGGAACCTGCGGACACGGTAAATATATCTTGAATTGTTTCATTTCCAGGCTTTTAGTTGACTTGAACACTGACATGCATCCATATAACGCCATCATGGCATGCTGTGAAAACCAAATTTTCTCTAAATGTAGTTGGAGTAACTTGAATGGTTTTTGCAATATGACAGTTACAGTAAATGTTATAAGAAAAAAGGAAAAGAGGAGAAAATTTTAATTTGACTTAGATGATTATACTTAATTTCTAACATTTATTCTTTGAGTTTAAACAACTTAAATTTCTTGTTTTAAGTTAGAGTAACATAATATTTGACATGTTTGTAATTCAGAATTTTTACATTTGTTAACTTACTTAAAGTTAAAGTAACTGCACAAAAATTTAATAATAATTCCTGTTTAAAACAACATTATTCATAATTGGTAGTAATGATAGTACACTCAAAAATGTAACTCAAATGGACATGTTTTGGTGATTATACATTTTCAGAAAACTTCACTTTCATTGACTATACTTCTCTGAGTTTAGGAACACATTGTATTTTTAGGGTTTGAGTTGGATACAGCATAGGAAGGGGATGTTCTTTTGAATAATTGCAGTGACCAAAAAGTTGAGTCTTATCTATGGAAACCTATTACGTCTACATAGTGAAGTACCTTTTGTGGGGTTCTGGAAACACTGTGAAACTCCACAAAAAAAATTTGTTTAGTGCAAGCAGTTAGTTAATCAGACAGACTGTAAATAAACCTCAAGATTAGCAAAGCTAATTAGGGGAAGAAGAACAAGATAAACAAGATATTATTGTCCAAATAGTCCACAGTTCATAGTTCAACTGTAATATACGGAGATGTGCAGTTTTCCTGTGAGAGGGAGCCTTAGTTATCTCATGAAGGATTAGTGGTGACATTTTGGTTTTATCTCCATATAAAGAGGTCATTAGTCTGGCTAAACTCTTATTTAGAACCTGTTTGTTTGTCTAACCAAAGCAAGTTATATATGTTTTCACGTTCATACTGGCACCTGACTATTGTTTTAAGACATACATCCAAAAAACCGTGAACCTTTGAACCCCAAGTTATATTAAAATGCACTTAGAGGTATTGTTGAAGGCAATGAAACTGGGAAACAGGTAAAACTATATTCACAACTAGAATCAGTGATGCATTCAGACACAGTTGAAGCAGATCCTTTGGTGACTAATGCAAGACTGACTCTGTGGACACCGTGACACCATCTAAGGTTATTCAGTGGAACTCTGGCCGCATTTTGTGCTTCAGAGCTACTAGCAAAACAAGATGAAGCCCACTTGGGCGTAAAGACTCAAACAAACAATTTCTGAATCAACAGAATCATCCCCTTGAACAACCATCGGTTTAACAGCCTCAGAAAGTGCTGCCTTGTGCTAACATTGCAAACTGAAATATTGCCTCTCTGGTTTGCAGAGTGCCATTCTCGCAGAGTTTACACAGTTTCGATCATTCAGGATTTTAAAATGAAATGTTGGTAGGCTGAATTGGCATCTAAAGAGCCAGAATTCTGTTTCTTTAGCTGTGATTGTGAGACACAACCAGATAGCTGCTATTCACTGATGCGTTCAAGTATTTTGGGATGTTATTGCTTGCAGTCTAATATCTACCAGATCTTTTGGCAGCGCCTCATATACAGACTAACTTAATTAGTGACAGTTTCTGCATCTGACAGTTGAAGCGACAACAAAGCTGCTTTTAATTCCTGTTACCTCCTGCTATGAGCTTAGCCTTACAAATAGTTTAAAGCATATGTTATGCAAGCCTCTAGAGCCAGATGAGAGAAATATTCTTAAAGGCTTTTGTTATTGACACTCTTCGGAGTCTCTGTCAGCCTCTGTGTTTCTCCCTGTCAATATCTCTCTCCCCTCCCCTCTGCCCCCTCCCGTCCCCGCGTCTCTCATTCTGTGCCAGCATTGCCTCCATTGCATCTCCCCGCAGAAAACGAAATGAAAGAGAGAAGCGAATCCATTATGGATTGGTGTTGCGCTGTTCTCCTCAGCCTTTCTCCTGTTTGGACCTCTGGGCTCTGTTGTATATTGATGCTCCAGTGGGACGGGGGAGAAACCTTCCACTCTCACTGTCTAAGCGCTTTGAGAATAAGTGCGGGGAAAAAAATGAATTTGGAAAAAAAAAAAAAAAAGAAGCTAAAGCTGGTTTGGAAAAGACAGAAAAATAAAACAAAAATGAAAGTGAGAAGCAATAGGAGTGTTCAGGATTTTGCTGAGAACATAGACTTTTTTAGATTGTATTTGTGTTATTTTTGACCAGAGCTCCTTTTATTTCAAATGAGGTATTCTGTAAAAGTTAGACTTTAACTTTCAAAGTTGTTCAGTCAACAGCAGTCTGTCAGAACATGCATGTCTATATTTACACACACACACACACATATATTGATAGGAACATTTTCATACACACACAAATATGCATGTCTGACAATTCCTTTGCTCTCATCTCCTGTTTGTGTCAAAAGTAATTTTCTTTCCATCTCTCTTGCTCCTCTTCCTCCAGTTTCTCCCTCACTCTCCTCATTTCTTCCTCACCTGTTTTTAATATCTTATCTCTTCTGCCTGCTCTCCATTTTGTGTCCTGTATGCTGTGTTTACTGAATGTTATCAGCCTTTAACGTATAGCACACTATAGGTTGTACAGCTGGGGATATTTCCTTTAATCTCAAGTAGTCATCAAGAATGAATATTTTGCCTCACTTCATAGGCAGATGATGACCTTTGATTTCTTTTTCAGTGTCATATTTCTTTTGTTTTATTTATTTATCTATTAATTTGTTCACTGCTGCCACAGCAAAGCTGATAAATTATTATCAGGAGAATGGCAGCTCACGCATCAATTCCCTGTATTAGTGCATGTGTTAAGTATATATAGCGTGTCCTCCTGCAGCAGTTGCTTTATGAGTCACAACTAGGAAGTGCATACATGAGTCAGTGTGTTTCTGTAGCACTTCATTAAACCGCTGATCCCAACTGACACATGGGAAGCAGAAATAATAAAAAAAAATCATATCAATCATATGCATCGATAAATGTCTTAGACTGCTGTCGGTGTTTGACTGCTGTTAATTAAACAGAGCATTATTTTCCAGAGGTGGTACACTGATCAATTGGTTAAGTGCTTCTTGTGCACTTCTAGTGCAACTATAAGTTACTTCACACGAGGAGGGGCTGAACTGCAGCAAAACTAATCTCAAAATGAAATCAGTTTTGATTTAAGTCATTTAAATGTCTATAAAAATCCAAAAATCTTGTGAAATCATTATACTGTAAGTTGTTTTGTTTTGAAATAAATTCAGAAAACTTTCTAATGGCTGCACTTAGCTGTCTGACATCCTATTCAGTCAAGATGTAAAATAAATCAGAATAAATCTGGTCCATTAGAGATAGATGTAAAGCAGATTATGGTTGATCATAGTCTTGGTTTTGCATGTTGTAGCTGCAAATACTGGCATAGGTGGATAAACATTTTGGAAATGCTGAATTGCAGAATGTGAGATGAGAAGATTGATACCAGTCATATGTCCATGTGTATTTAGTAAGTTTAAAATACAGTAAGTACGGAGCTCAAGTCAGAATGTGGGTAACTTAGCACAACTATAAACTGGGGGAAACGGAGAGCCTGGCTCTCTCCGGAGTAAAAACAAAATTGTCCAGTACGTCTGTGCAGCATTTATGGCTAAAGAGTGGGTTGCCAGATACAGTTTGTTTTTCATACCGATCTCTGCAGACATGTAACAAGCCTGGCAACATCACTGTGACAACAAAACCTCGGGAAGCTGCACACTGTCACTGAGCCCAGCTTTCGTTTGACAAGAAACAGTAACACAATGGAACCAACAAAGCTTTGAATTTTCCCACAATGCCAGATTATTTATTCAACATATATAATGAGCATGTGCCTTTTGAAATGTGATTTTAAAACCAACCAATTGGTTTCCATATGTTTAAACAGAGTAGTAAAATCAACCCTAAAATATGTCATCCTTTACATCCTTCATATGATTTGTCATGTTCATTTGTATGACAGCTGTCATGTTGTGATTTGACAAACTGAATCTGTTACGTAAACACATTGCGTTGAATGAGCCCCCTTTAATGGCATACTTTGCTGTACTGGGAGTCAGCTACTAAACCACAACCTTGTCGAAATAAAAGACCTTCAGATTCACCTCAGCTTTGTTATTGCTTGTCCACACGAAATGACTTGACAACGTAGCTTATGAAAGCACCTGACCCTCAACTCGGTGATGAAGCAGTATGTTTGAATTCATCAGTTGAATGGGCAGTTTTCAGAGTGCTAAAATTGCTACATTACCACATGACAATAGTGACCTTAGAGAGTACAATGATTACTGTGATGGATTGCCTGCGTATAGTTTGTGCAAGTTGATTTGAATATACCAGCATTTATGGAAATTAGTAGCTGCGTGACATGTAGAAAATAAATAAATATATCTGCTATGGCCTAAAGGTTTCTTTATTCTACTTTTCTATTTTTTTTGATTCCCCCTTTCCTAATTTCTCCATGTCTTAACAAAATATATCTCACCTGCTCTGCTCTGTCAATCTTACTTAAAGGAACATGTGTTTTAGGAGCCTGGGTCTGAAGCACAGCAGTCAGAGAGGCCTTTACATGACTAAAGCAACAGAGCTGACCTTAAGTTAAGACCCTCTACCAATGCACTCACTGTCACTCTGTATGAGGGTGCACATTTCTTACTTGTAAAAGCAATGTTTTTCCACGTTTGTGTCACATTTCACCTTGTAACTGCCAATTGTGGAGCACCAAGTACATTCCGGCACAGGGAAAAGCTATTGGGGTGTGTGAAGGCATCTTTCTCCACATGCCTTACTCTCAGTGATGGAGTGATGGAACAGAGGGACTTAAGGCCTGGCAGTCTGGCAGGGGTGGGAAAGTGAGGGAGAGGAGGAGGCATGAAAGAGACAGATTTTCAGCCTACGGGCTCGACAGGACCTAAATAAGGAGCACTAGTGCATGGTGCTGGGAGTGGCATTAACACTACAGTCAGCCCTCAGTGCTGGGAGGTTGGGGTGGTGCAATATGAGTTTGTATATGGAGGCAAAAGAGAAGCAGAGTGTGTATGTGTTTGTGCCTAAACTGTGCTTACAAAGGGTGATCTAGGTTAGTGCGCATCCCATCCCGACAAGCTGATTCAGTGTCAACAAAATCAAGGTTTATTGGAATACAGATAAAATGAACACCACACTCACAAACACACACTCAGACACCCACTTTTAAGCACAGAGTAAATGGCAGTGGGATGGAAAACTATTTATCCGGCACATAAGGTTTCAGAGATGTTTCTGCTTTTTCTGCAAGCACTTGAGAGCACAAGTGCTTGTACAGTATATGCCGGGGAGACAAACGTATTATGTACAATATATGTTTGCATATTTTTTTCTTTTTCTTTATTGTTATTTGTACTACACAAACCTCATGTTTAAAAGCAAACCATGAAAGAATATTGACGAGTGTGAAACAACGTTGAACCTTAAACAACAAAAACACATGTACATCATACTTCAAATCAGTCTATTCCCCTCTGTCCTGCCCTGCCTCTCCCAGTTCTGTTTTGGTCTTTACAAACCAGGTGAAAAACATGTATCATGTATGGTCTCTCTCTGCTATACCTTAAACAGCGTATTTGTCTGCTAAAGCTGACATTATGGGAGTGATGATACTGAACCAAGCAGTCAAGTTACAAGACAGAAAGCCAAAACAATGAGCTGAAAGATGCTAAAATATCCCATAGATCTCAGGGGAACTGTAGAGTCGAGTGATAATTGTACGTTGTGCATTGACACTATAAATGACTACTTCACAGTGCACATAGTCATTTGATCCATTGTTAACATAAAAATATTGATATTAGCTGCCTTGTGGCTCATTTTGGAAAAAAAAGTCAGTAATTAAAAATAGTATTTGTCATAGCTGATCACCAAAATCATATACAATAGTTATCTGCAGACCAGTATTACATGATAAAATTGCAGTTACGTTCCAATATTAGTAACAAATGAGTGTAACAGGTTTTTATTATGCTGTAACTTTGTTAGCATTATATTTCTTTTAAATGGTACCAGCTGCTTACATAAAAAGACATGTTTGTGTATTCTTTTAATATTCTTTCACCCTTGTATTTATCTTTATAGCAGCTTTAATCTCTTATTTTATCACTCCCACGATAAGTTATTGCTAATCATCCACCAATATACAGAGTCTATTAGCATGGAGCATCTAAAGCTTTTTTTTTTTTAATTCAGTCTCTTATCTCCCCCAGCATTTGTTGTGTTAGTGTGAATCTCTGTCTGAGACTATATGTGTGATGAGTACAGTGATATGAGTCAAGCTCGTAAAGAGCCTGTGTCTGCAGGTCAGGGCTAGAGCAAGTGACGTACACTGGCACTTCCTGCTTTAACACTTGGCATAACAATAATTCTTCTTCAGTGAAGGCCTTGGTCATTAATCTCTCACAACACATACTTTGGAAAATGATTCCACTCCATGTATACTCCAGTGCACATGTGTTCAGTGTGTGTTTGCATGCACGCGTTTCTTTTTTTGTCCGTTCATCCTGAAATACACATGCCTACACACGGAGGAGTGTTTTGCGCTGGTGTGAAATATGGCTGCAGGGCTGCATCGTTTTATTGGTTTGTGGTGGTCATGATTGAGCATCATCTTCTATGGTAGCCACACATGCTGTACATACTGTACATACACTCTAAGTAAAAACTTTTTCATACACAATACACACCTACAAACAGACACATTTTAAACCACACACACACTCACACACTGTTGGATTTATGGATCCTTAGAGTCTGGAATGTTAATGGAGAGACAGCCACTTATCAATGCCAGCTTTAACAACAGACCGCTAAAAACAGGAGGAAGAGTGATAGTTTGTTTTTCATCATCTCGCGCTGGGGAAAAGTGAAACGATGTTGAGATTTATGGCATGGGCTCACCTGTGAGGCAGAATTATTAGGCTCTGTAACCCCAGATTAGAGAAATAATCAACTAGATGGCTGTGAATTTATATTCTACATCCCGAGTATCGCTCATTACGTGTATTGCTATTGACATTTTTCCATCCCCAGGCCTATCAATGTTCTTAACAGCATACACTTCACTGGCGGCATGAAATGAAATGTTTTCCTGCCGAGATAAAAGATTAAATATGCAGCGCACCCTTCAAAAAGATGTGTCATCTTCACTCCTTGTGTGCTAAGGGTTGGACTCATTTAAGTCGAATGCACCACATTTTTGGGAAGCCAGCCTGTTGAGCTGTTTAAGCCTTCAGGGATGGAACCACAACCACTAAAAATAGCAGTATAATTACATTCATGTAGTGCTCCTTGCTCACATTTTAGCCACATTAGTGTTCTCCAAAAGCTTATTTTTGGCTATGGATATTTTGCATTTATGATGTTTAATGCAAATAATTTAGTGATCTAGGGTCATATAATAAACGTTTCAGGCATTTTTTACTGGTTATCTGTCAAAACAGTGTTATCTTTGCCAATTAGTATTGTGGACAATAACTTGATGAGTACAATTTAATATGTACATTTCTTATTAATGTTTGTAGTAATGTTATTTTCCTCGTCATATTGATCACATTCCTATAGCTCTGTCCTCCACAGATAATAATACTAAAAGGTTTGAGTTGTTAATCAATGTGACCACTTTAAATTAAAGTGCTGTCTCACATGCATATACAACTATTGATGAGCACATATTGTATGCATGTTCACAAGTACATGCCAAAATATCATAAACATCTCTACCTAAACGTTTGAAAAATGACAGCGAGACTGCAACAGTCACTCACCTGCGGAATACAGACAATGTTCCCCTTACGCCCTTACAGCCCTTATTTCACCATTTTCAAATGATATAATCTGACATTTACTGTCATTAATTTTGCTTTGAAAAGTAACTCCAATTAACTGGTGGTGTGATAATAGAAAACAATACAACTTATTTGCTGCTTTCCACGGGTTCTTGCATTTAGCTTCATGGCCAGTTAACATAGTGGTTGTCTCAATGACAAAGGATCCAAATTTAATATAAACATAGACGCACATTTTTCAGCTGTGTTTAACACCTGAATAACACAAACACTGTCATCACTACTAATATTTAATATTTGAATGCTATCTCGATTCACATTTAACAAATATGAGGTATGTACCATACCTTCAACTGAATTTAGCTTCTTCGAGTCCTCTGTTTAATGCTTCAAAACATCTTGTATACTCTCAAGTACCTATTTTCAAAACACATTTGGCTTGCTGAAGAAAAAAAGCATAAAGACTGCCAGCAAAAATAATATAGTAACACAGAAACTCTGCTATTTGCACCTTCACCACATGCCCCAAAACAGAAAAACTGCATTCCCTTTAGATGTAATCTAACGGGAATTGTTTAGGCAAATCCCCAGCATATTTTTTATCCTGGGTTGCTACAGTCACTTGTTCTTTCCTTGATTTCACTCTTTCCTTTTGTTTTTTCCTGTTCATCCCTGGGAGACACAGAGCATAGCAGTCTAATTAGCTATCCTGACACCTTGTGAAACGTGATAATGGATAAAGCGCACATATTTTACATGCACGCACACACTAACCGTGCTGTGTCAAAAGGATTTTCCTGGCATGTAATTAGACACATGTTGCACGAGACAAGTTGTTGCACTTCTGGTAATTTAGTTGGTGGTAAAGGTTAAAGCTCCATACTATAAACATGATCAGTTTCATCATAAAGGATGTGAATCAGTCTGCAGTACAGAGCAGAGATGTTGACGACTAAAGTACAGCAACTTGATCTGGTCTCTATACCAAAAACACACAGAGGGCATTAATGTCATGATCTACAGGTAGAGAGAGACTGATGGAGAGTCCTTTGACAGTACTCAAACTGGACAGAACACAGAATAGCATATGAAGGAAACTTGTGTTTGTGAGAGCCTGCAGCTAATTCTAGATCAGAACCAGTGCCTTTTTTCAGTAAAATACACACAAACGCATCACCGCCATCCCCTCCTCTTGCTCTCTCTTCTCCCTTGCTGTCTCCTTCCCTCTGCTGCTCTTTGATCATCCTTGCCACAGGAACGAAAGAAGTGTGACGGGTAGAAAGTAAATGGCATCGGTTGGGCGCTCCATCGGTCACTGTGTCCCTGTTAGCCCTGCTGGCTAATCAGATGGTCTGCCCAACCTTGTTTTGGAGTTTATTAGTGGCATCCCTTTGTGGAACAGGGGAGAAAGTGAAGATCACAGAGAGAGAGAGAGAGAAAGAGTGATAGGAAAGCAAATGATATCATTCTGAATATAAATTCAGAGCTTTATGCATGTGTCTTTGAAAGAAAACTCAGTGGCTTAGACTTAGAGCCTTGCACTGCAGGCGTGACCAAAAGTATGTGGACATTTTGATTTTACACGCCCTGTGTGACTGTTGAACATCTCATTTTGAAACAACGGGCATTAATATGATGCTACAACAGTCTACAGTACTACTGGATTTTAGAAACCTGGCTGCACGGATTTGGTCTCACTGAGGTACAAGAACATTGGTGAGGTGAGGCAACAAGACTGCTGGCATTCCAGTTTATTGTAAAAGTGTTTGCAGGTTGGTTGACTGGTCATATTGTTGGTAATATCACTCACCACTGATCAGGTAGGTAAAACAAGGCAAAATAACCTAACGGTAGTGTCCACATGTTTTTGCCTGTATGGCACAGAGAGAAGCAGGAGGATGAGTCATAGGCAGAGAGTACACAAGTAAAAGCCTTAGCTGGTGAAAGAGAGATTGGGTGTGTGCCATACTAAGTGGCAAATGACTGCATTTGATTAAACAACGTTTTCGTTTCAATCTGAGACCTTCTGGGAAAGGCAACATTGCACTCAGCCATTACCAAAGTGTACATCACTGTTTTTTGTGTTTGTTTTTTTTTGGCTTGTGCCACTTTCTGATAGAGATCCAAAACTTGATGCTTATGAGACTGACTCATAAACACAATATTTCAGCTTTTGATCAGGTTATATAACATATACGTATATACATTGCAGTATGTGTTATATAACTTGTTTATTTAGACATTACTAGACTTCCAGACTACTACTGCTACTAGAATTATTTTTGGTATAGATGATTACAGAACCATGATCACTGTTACAACTGCCAATATTAGAAAAAAAGACTAAAACTATTACAGCACATTTAAAACCGTGGCCACAGAACCTATATCTTATATCAATATTTATAAGCAAGGGGAAACAAATAATAGACTTAATATAAATATGGTAAAATCAAAAGTAGATAGCCAATCCTTAGTTGTACAACATACGTTACATAACTGTGTGATGTTTGTGGTCATTCTTGAAGGATCTGTTTCACCTTGTGTCCTGTTTGCTTTCAATTGAGTCTCTTAAGTGTGTCCTTACTCTCTCCTTGATCATTTACCACATCCTTGTGTATCATAATTGCTCCACACTCACACACAAACACACCTGCATGCCAGCACCAGCGAGTAAACAACAGCATATCTCATGGCCAGCACTTAGCTTTGTCACTTTCCTAGGGGTGAGAGTGGCACCACATTGAATTAGTTTTATTTTATCCCTAATTGTTTTCTGCCCGAGGATTATGGCAAAGCGATTTGTGCAGAGCAGAGGAAAACACAGTGGACGTGTGAACGTAACCTTGTTTCATTTGTCACCCTTGATGTGTTTGCTGTAAGTGTAATTGACTTATGTCTCTACAATGGGGAACAAATGAACAAAGAATGTAATTCTTCTTTTTTTTTTTTTACTACTTTACCTCCGCTGTCAGACCATTTCTGTTGTTCATTTCATGATTTTTTTATCAAGGCTCTAAGTGTATATTTCTGTATGTATATTTACCTTCACAAAATACAAAACAAGCAACATAAAAGGATTAAAGTGTTTAAATAATCATGCAAGCACTATGCATAATCTTTAGGACGTGCATTATGAGGATCTGTTTTAAAACAAAGGGCTGTGCACCCCACAGTTTTGCCTCACAGGTATTTTTGATGTTGAGCAGATGCAGATACAATCATGGTAATGTAATATGCTCTTAATGGAGTGAACGTAGCCTAGAGATAAACCAGTCACATCACTCACTTGTTGACCAGTAGACACTCCAGGGGAAGTAAATCTGTCTGCTTGTGTGTATAGCCATAACACTATACTCATTGCAACCCTTGGGTAGAATTAGATTTAAGAAGTTCCAAACTATACAGAAGTTATCTCGGGGGAAACTCCTCCACCCTTTCACACAGACATGTTTTAATTTAACTGGTGATGCTGTTAGCTGCTCTGCACAACCAATCAAGTCGTGTTTTGCCAATCATGTTTTTTATGGCCCCAGAATGAATCCAAGTGAAGTTCTGAAGCTGTATATTATTCACTTGTTTTCATGATAGTATTGGTTTTTTCTCTCTCACTCTTTTTTCTCTCTCTCTACGCAGACGTTCACACTCTTCTTCTTATATCAGCCTCTCTCTCCCTCACCGTCTCTTGTCTCTCTCTCTCTCTCTCTCTCCTCTGCTTTCTCTCTGGAGACACTGGTTTGTTAATGACTTCACTGCGGTTTGTCTCTCACTTGGCTCTGACTGCGGTTGATTATCTCACCATCAGCATTCAGCGTCAGAGACATCTGAGAGACTCTCCCATCCTTCCCACTTGGCCACGGTGCGCAAAATACCTTGTGATGTCACACGCATATATTAATGAGAAACGGCACGTTAAAGCCCGTCTGAAGTAAGACAGAAGCAGATAGCTTATAATACTCATAAAGATGGCAGTTTTGTTTTGAAACACGGCTGGTGTGGGATCTACGGGAAGCAGTGTATGAGACTTACAGTTTCCTGCTGCCTTTAGCTGGGTTCACCTTTGCTGTGGAACTTGGACGTGCTTTTCTGGACAATTTGATGCCCAGTAATCTGTTAGCAGAAAGTAAAAACTGACACATTATATACCCCGTTTTCACAGTGATGAACGTTTAAGATGTTGCAATCCCCTCTTCCTCTGTAAAACTGCTAACTACTGTGATTACTGGTAACACATTTGCAGGCTGTCAGATTAAATACCGTGAAGTCTAACTGAAATTGAGAATGTTGAAGGCTAACCATAAAACGTTATCAAGGCAAGATCAAGCCCTTGGGCAACGTGACAGAGTACATTAAAGCGAAAGGATTAGGAGGCTGATAGAAACATTTATAACTGCTTGTGAAGGTCTTCCTATTAACTGGAGGAATCAAATCGTGTGTGTGGGAACGGAGTTCCGTTTTAACCACCAGTAGGCAACATGGTCAGCTTTTTTTGACTGTAAGGAGAGCAAGTGATGAGTCATACACAGATACACTTTTTTTTTTTAGGACTGACTGACAGAATATCTTTCTGCTGCCAAAAACATATGGGAGAGCGTCTAGTGGAACTAAGTGTTTGTGTGTGTTTGTGTGTGTGTGCCTGTTGCCTGTTGGTGTGGTAGGCAGTCAGTTGTGTGTTTGAGCTTACCGAGCACAACAGCGCAGCAGCCTGCTGGCCTTGACCACTGACAAGTTATTGCTGCACAGGATCTCGTATTGAAAGAATACACACACACACACACACACACACACACACACACACACACACACACACACACAGAAATACACAGCATAATACACATG
>JAUBNQ010000003.1:14578806-14644225 GCA_032353495.1 Ctenopoma kingsleyae | reverse complement strand
TGCTTTCTTCCTTTCTCCGCTGCTTTCTTGAAGCGACGTGAAGGGGCGGGCTGTGAGCTGTGTTCAGAGGGGCAGCGCGGCGGGGTGGGCGGGGCTGTGTGTGAGTTGTCGGACAGCAAAACAGGAAAGAGGCATTTGATATCGCATTTAGAATTTATATCGATAATTTTAAAATATTGATATATCGCCCAGCCCTAAGCTGATTGTATATTTAACTAAAGAAAAGTCATACATCTTATACCTGGATTCTTTGTTGTTCCTCCTGTTATCTTGGGTACTTTTTCAGGACCATGTCTCTATTGTAGAAACATTGCCAAATGGCAAGAATAAAAGTACCAATTGCAAGAAGTCTAAATGAGCTTTCATGATTTTACATATAGAATCGTCATCCATCCCATTGGCCACTTAATTAAAACTGTGGGAACTTCTAGGAGAAAAATTGATTGGTATCTGACAGACAAGTTGAGTGGTCCAGTAGGAGAAGAGAAGATAGGGATCACAGTCAAAACCATGCGTCCCTGATCCAAAACAGGTCAAACTAAACCAGGTCAGTTTTGCATGCTCGCTGTTCGCTTGTCGTGTGTGTTTATGTGTCTGTTTGTGTTTTTCAAGAGGGAGAGAATGTGAGTTGAGATGCGCATGTGGCTAGAATGTGGCAGTGGGAAGGGATGGTAACAGCGTCAACTGAATTCTGCCTCCACTCACAACTACCCTGACAGGACTTCGGTGTGGCTTGCCCAGAGGAACACATTACTCTGCTATTACATTGTTGCCTGCATCCACATTGATTTTCTTCCCATCACCATCCACTTTGAGGAAATGTAAATAAAGTCTGATGCTCACCAATTGCCAGATATTCATTTGCCCAGTTGCTACTACAGTGAGTGGAATTCACAGCTATTTGACTGGTAATTTTCTTTGGTGCTCAATTGTTTTGCAAAGCACTATAATACATTTTCATCTACGAGCAGCTCTCCCTTGAGAAAGCAACTCCCACAGCACCTTAGATACTGTAAATAGAGAATATAAAGTGCATAAATTCGGAGTTGAAAGCACTCTGAATATTGGTATTTCTCCCTTGGTTTTGTAAAAAAAAATTATAATTCTGTTTAATATATGCAGCATCACAGTTCAGTGATCACACTATTTTACCGAAAGTGTTCACAAACAAAACTTGTGTCTCCTTTTCCATTTTGGTAACTTCAGCAAACTCTATTTCCCATGACAGTTTTCTTTTCTTTCTTTTTTTCATGCATCCATTGCTGACAATACAAAGATTTGTGGTTAAATGCAGCTTATTTCTTCCTGTTAGGAGATCTGAGAGCCCATTGAGTTTTGTTCCCTCTAGGTACCCTCCCATCTTTTCTTTTCTCTCTTTTTACCCTTTACCCTATGGACTTGAGACACTGACATTTAGCTAGCATGCGGATTATCCCTGCAGTGCTGATATGTGTGAACTTGTCCAAACCCGTGGAGCAAGCACATCTGTGTAGGGGTGTGTGTGTGAGTGAGACAGAGAGCGATAAAGAGTTGTTGGAGAGGAGTACAGAACACTGGATATATATTGATTGGCTTTTAGGTTGTATCACCTGAGAGTGAGTGCATGATCTTCGGAACAGGTTTTTAAGTCCAGGGGCTGTTTTCTCTAGTTTCCGATGGGAGTTACAGCAATATGTGTATGTTTCATTTTTGTGGAGATAAATGCCTCAACTTTTGTTTTTGTGTTTTCAAAGAGATTTATTTTTCACGCTGGAGCTCATGAGATTTGTTTGGTTTTACTGCAGTTTGGATTCTAATTTACCTTAGATGATCCATTTGTGTCTACATATCCATACGGCCATGACGGTGTGATAATTTACACCTGTATTTAAATGGGTTTGTCTGCATGCCAACTGCTGTTCACCAATGGGGGGGCAACACACTTTTCTCCATCTCTCCAAGCAGGACTGCAGCATCAATTATGTCAAGCTACTGCCTGCCAGTCATGTACTCTCCTCCTAAATATCTCCTATAATAAAGCAGTCAGAGTGAGTGATTCTCTAACATATTCACCATTGTTTATCTGTTAGCATAAGAATTGGTGGATGCCCACCTGTGATCCCCAAAGTTCAAGATAAATGAAAAGATCATTTATTGAATATTTGGGCATTAAGGCAGTGATTTTCAGCATGTAGATACAGAATATGGACAACTTTTGCAGGGGCACTTTGTATAGATGTGTTTTTAAATACATACTGTGTGATGGTTGAGTGGGCGTATATTCTCAGTGTGAATGTTGAATACATTCTTATTCATTTCTTATGCTTTGGCCTTTTTCTCACAACACAGATTACTGAGGTAAAGGAAGTGTTTCGCTTTGGAGCTTTACTGTTAATTCAACGCAACATCACTAGTCTAGTCACGTCTAGGATGGTCTGAATCTGGTTTCTTTCTTCCTCTTGCTGTCTCCCTTTGTCTCTGTCTGTCCCTCTCTGTCGCTCTCTCTTTCTCCCTGATCTATGGGTGCTATAAAGCGTCTGAGTGGATACTTTGGTCTGATTGTCTAATGGAAATCTACAGTTTTTCATTATACATTGCATAGTTATTTACTGTAAGTGGTGCCCTCATCATAAAATTCACATACACATCATTCAAAACAAAAGTAAACTATGTATAATGAATAGCGTGCATCAAATTCAGTAAAGTTTCTCATATTTCAGTGTTTGACACGCAGCTCAAGATATTTGTGCAGTGCATGTCAGAACATTTACTTTTGATTTGTGCATTCACAAACACTGGTTACTGTTGACTCATGTATTCCCCTGACTTTAAATGTCTGATGCAATGGGGAAGATGTACATATCTAAAAGCCCACAACTATACTTCTCTAAACTTAACAAAGGAGAAAGCTCATGTGGAGATAAACATTGGTACAGATAGAAATGTCTCACGGCTGATATGAGGCATGGTAATGAAGCCCTGACGCACGTCAAGGCTCATCACGTCAAAGACAAAAAACAAAAAAAGAGCCCCAAGATCGTCTTGTGAGGAGGTTATATACACCAGCTACATCTATCACATTGTCTTACCTTGCTGAATCTAGATTGCTGCTTGTTTCTCTCTTACTTATTTATTCTTATTTATTCTTTCTCCATTGCCACAGACTCCTCTACCACTTCCATCTTTCATTATTCTTCACCCTGCATATGACTTTAAGACCTACAGAAGAACCTGAGAAGTTCTTCTTCATTCAGGTTTTAAAAGGTGAATTGTGCAGGATAATGTTTCAAAAAGATTTTTTTTCACGTTGGAGCTCATAAGATTGAAGTTTGGTTTTACTGCAGTTTGGATTCTAATTTACCTTAGATGATCCATTTGTGTCTACATATCCATACGGCCATGACGGTGTGACAATTTTCACCTGTATTTAAATATGTTTGTCTGCATGCCAACTGCTGGGGCAACACACTTGTGCCATAATCTCTCCAAACAGGATATTCAGGTTTTGAAAGGTGAATTGTGCGGGATAATAATTCTGTAGTTAATGTTTGTACACTGAAAGTTGCCGCTATACTTCAGCTTGAGTTTAGTGAACATACAACACAGCTCTTTACATTGCTGAAGATATGTACCTGTGTCCTCCAAAATAGAAGGCAGTGATATATTATGTCTCGTGATATTCCATCATATCTATAGGTTTGTTGATAAATGTGGGGTGATATTACTGCTTTGTGTGGTCTTCTGCTGTATGCATTTTGGAGTAGGTAATGAGTTAAGCTTGAGAAAAGAATCTGTGTAATGGTTCACCAGAATAATAGGTACTATTCTGGTAAAGAACCATTGGATTGCTTGTCTGTAAAATTAAGTCTACCAGTTTTCATTTTACTTTGCCCAGTAGTTTAAAATATCTTCTCTGCTGTCTTCTTGACTTGTTTTTCCATTTTTCACTTCTTCTTCTTTCTGCAGTGTCAGCTTAATACACCCAAAACCATAGTTTGGCTTATCAGCCTGTGCTCGACCAGTGGATCAATAGCTGTCTTTGCCAGTCTCTCCACCATGGCCCCTCAAAGTATGTTTGTCTGAGTCAGGATTTATTAACAACAGCACTTGGTTGAGGACTCAATCTGCTATGTGCCATCGATCAAAACTGCAGTTATGATGAACTTTGCACCACCCGCCAAGAAATGCTCCAGCAGAACATTATCTCCAACACCTGGTGCCATGCTGCAGATTGGCTCACCCCAGCACTCCACACTTTGTTACTCACTCTGTCACATTGCTCAGGCTAAGAGCTCTGGTGGAGAAGGGATTTGGAGTGCAGAGAGCAAGGTTAGCGAAATCAGGCCAAAACTTACCTGGGTATTTAATCAACCTTATAGGCTTGCTCGTGTGTGTGTGTGTTTTTTTTTTCCTCAAGGTGAGAGCTATATCAGTTATATTTTTTCAAAATTATACCACAGCAAATGCACAAGGGAAGACATTTTATTCTTTAATTGTCATTGATCATCTGTGCTATGCTAAAAAAAACAGGTGCAGCAATTTACTTAACATTCAAAACCAACTCCCCTGAGGCAAACTGCCTGGATAGCTTTGTGTATGTGTAAGCATGCCTAGACTTGTGTTATATCACGCCTCTTTTCATCCCAGTGAGATCAGAGAACATGCAGAGGTTAGAGGTAATGGGCCAGATCACTGTGCCCTGACTGGGTGTCTTCTTAGTTGTGTTTACTAAGCACTGCACCACTGGGATCCAATCTGTCGCTTTTAACAGTCCCACAGATGCACTAATGGCTTATGATTTGTACACAGAGACATATTTGAGGTTTGAATGCGTATTGGCACCATGGGCCTGCAAATGGACTGCAAGCATTTGTTCTAGCATCTATTTTATGCGAGAACAGTGACAACTTTTGTTTTTAATCATGTCCTCATGGGAGAACTTTGATAGTCACTTAATGTCCATATCTCAGTAGCTATACTGTAGTACATCCAAACATCCAAATGTTTGTTTTTCTCTTAATTTATAATCCCTAGACTTCTTAATTCTGCCCTTTAGGATGCTGCACAGTATGTGTGTTTATCCTCTAAACAGTGTCATCCATCTTCCTACTTATATTTTTTTGATTAATTACATTAAGAAATGAGTTCAAGGGTTGGCATCGTCAGAGCCACAATTAATCTCTGGTTTCCTGCATCCTTCATCATCTTGTCACTTTTGTTAAAGCAATTGTTATACATGCATGCTTATTCTGCAGCTCCCACTGATTCTTCATCACACAACTCACTTTGATCCCTTAATTCACTCCCTGGGTCAAGTGCTGCTAACCTTTTTTTCATTTTCTAAAGAAATATGGATTGCTTCAGAGGCTTTTTTTAATGGTCTGATCAAAAGAGAATATTGGCTGTATGGAAATTGATTCTGTATGCCTTGCTTGGTCAACATCAAACTTTTCTGCCAAATTTTTTTGTGCCTTTAAGCTGGACCTCCCTCAATCTTTCTTTGACAGTGCGATTGGGGCAATACATTAAGCTTCACGGGACTGTGAGGGACGTCACCCAAGTCGATTAATCAATCACAGTAATTAGCCAAGATACAGCAGGAAGAGGGAGAGCTAAAAGGAGAGGTTTAAAAGGGAAGGAACATATGAAATCAATTGGCCGAAAGCATAGGTCACTCAGTGGTATGCTCTAGAGGACACGGGATACAACAATTAGTTGTATTGTATCTGATCTGTGCAATGGTATGTGTGTAGACAAGGTGCTTCTGCATTGCAAAGATGTCCAAAAGATCCTTTAAAGATTTTTAATAAAAATCTAGAAGTCTGAACATAAGTTCTTTGATAGCATGAGCACTTCACTTGACAGGAGGACAGCACTTTTGTTTTGTTTTCTAACCAGAAGTGGCAGTCTAGTGTGACTGGCTTAAAAACTACTTAATTATCTTTATTGTTATACTGGCCACTCAGACTTCAGGTTACAACTAAAGGTCAGATTTCAAACCACAAATGCAAAAGTTAAAAAAAAATAATTTAGATTTAATAAAAAAGGCCTAAACGGGCATAGTAGGCAAAAGGACTTTGTATGCAGTATGGCCATGCTGCAGTAACACCAGAACATCTTGTCCCTGAGCATCCCCTGAGTGGACGGAGATGTCACTGTCAGATCTGGGTCACTGCTCAACCACAACACATCCCTATTCTCTGTCTCTAACCTTCCTTTTTCACAGAGCAACTTGCAAATATAACAACAAAGGGCACAAACACACCACATAATAAAGCCTCTGCTTTGAAAAACGAGCCATCTTGAGCAAGTAATTTAATGTGACAGCATCAGCCAAAGGCATCAGATTTGCCTTCTTTCCAATGCAAATCATCTTTGCTTTTGTTGAATCAAGCACTATTGTGTTGATACTAGTGGAGTGATCTACTGTTTGCAGACAACAGCACTTGTTTTTTTTGTAAATCTCTGAAACAAGTGAAACCAGTACAATCAACTCAAAAATGGCAGAACTTAAAACTTAAGCTTTTCGCTTTGTGCATAAGAGAAACTTAAGTGCAGTGAAAAGAAGTCTGCATTTGAACCAGACGCGAAACATGTGGCTTACGTCTTTGCAGCTGAGTCATTCTTGACTCCTGGGAACATAAAGACGATTGACAGCAGGTTTGGTGACTGAGTCATTCTCACCTTTGAAGACGTACAGACAGTGCAGGTCCTCCTACACACTTTGAAACTCATGATCATTCATAAAATATACCTGTCTTATAGAAAGCTATTGTGGTTGGTAATAATAGAAGAAAAGTAGGATCAAGAGAGAAGGAGGGAAGCTGTAAGGTGAAATAAAGCAAGGACGTGCTCACTGGTTTGGAGTGTAATATATCTTAATCTTTAGGACAGCAGCAGAGGTTGCACAAGTGTATGCGTTATTGGCTTATACAGTCAGTATATATTCACTTCTTCCCCTCACTTCTTCCCACTTCTGAATGTGTTTGTTTGTGCAAATAGATGTGGTGAAATACTCTTCCTCTTCCCATTCATTGTACACAGGCTCTCCTCTTTTTGTATGAGGTGACACTAAGCCAACCTGAATATATTTACAGAGGAACCTTTATGAACCCTGGTGAACGTGCCTTGACCGGCAATTACAGGCTGCACAGCAGCGTACCACCATAAAAACTGTTCTCAACTGCATCAATAAACATGGCGAGGCAAAGGTTGACAGGCAATGCAGCCCTGCACTGTCAGACCTGTAGTGGGAGAATCAGTGATTTGAATTTAAACTTTTTAAAATTACTTTTAACAACTGGATACATTTTTATTATACTATTGTTATCTTATGTTATCAGTATTCTTATTGTTTTATACAATATATAGGCTACAAAATTATATTTGTATTGCATTTTATGAGATTATTAGAAATTCTTCCTTTATGAATTTGTGCACTTGTTTTTTGACTTGATGAGGTTTTTTTTTTATTTTTTATTTTTTTATAACCACTTATATTTATTGCAGACAAAGCTGTTGCTTCTCCAGGGGTTAAGTCATAGCTAGAGTGATATAGTGGTTATGTGATCCATTAGAACTCCCTCTGTAAGTAGGTTTTTGCTTGGTAGATATTTTTGGAGAGTGCCAGTGAGGTGTCAGCATCGTATTGATCCCACTGCACTGCAATCTTTCTTAATCCCACTTTCCCCACTGACAGAATGAGACAGAGGCAAAGACAGAGAGAAAAAACGTGTATCTTGACAAAGCTCTAATAATACCTCTGTGGTGACAGGACTTTGTAAGCGTACAAAAGTGCACTTTTAATAAATTATTGGTTACAGCTCTAGTAGTCTAAAATTCAAAGGTTATCTACTGTTGATATCATAGAGCTAGATTGCTAGATTTTGGCATTTACATGCTGAATGAGTGCAGGCACACATTCACTTCATTCTAGTGCACCTTGTAGGGCAAGCTAACGGCTTCATCTCTTTGCTGACCAGCACCTAATTTACTACTAACATTATGCCCTTCTGTCTTTTTCAACACTGAGGCTGCTTGCTTGCCGCACTTCCTGTTTTTTAAGTAGATGGTCTGATTAGAGAACATTGACAAGAGAAGTGAGCAGGGGGTAAAGAGGAAAAAACATAATTAAAATCAGGATTAGTCTGGTCAGGGGCACATGCAGACGGAATTACCAGCTAGCATTGCCTGGCTCTATCACTTGCAGATCAGTGTTGCTAATATCACAGTGTTATTAGCTTCACTATCCTCCCCAACTGTGCGATAACAGAGGATTACCAAAGGTGCTGTGGCCAGTGAACCAGGAAAAAACTGTGTGATTTGTCTTAGCATGGCTAATTAGTGCTCTGTTTGCATGGATGATATGGGGATGAAGCTGATCCTTTGACAGAAGGCCAGCTTTGGAGGCTATATTGTAGCTCAGTATAAAAACACAAATGTGCAGAGCTGTTGCTGCCATATGTGTAAGGATACATAAGCAGAAACAGCCACTAAATTTGATTGTTTACTTAGTGAGGATAAGCAGAGGAAGCAGAGAAGTCGTGTCTGCAGGCCTACGTCCAAACAATGACCTCTAGAGATGTTTCCCCTCTGTTTGTTCACACTCCTCTGTCATGTTAATTACTGTTGCTGACGTGCCCTGGGTCTAGGATACTGTATAATGGAGTGCTTTGTTTGATCTCTTGGCTTGTATGTGTGCAGGTTGTGTGTTTGGTGTATTGCAGTTTGCCTGATGTTGGAGCCCTAGGACTCTTTCTTTTTTTCCAATGATGTGTGATGTAGATATTATTTGAGATTTAACATATTTGTTTGAGTATCAGTGCCAATATTTATGAAAATGAAACTAACCAGCATCCATCCACTCTCATATTTCACTATGAATCTGTGCCACTGCTGTCCAGTGGAATTTCCTATCTCTACTATTGTGTCTACAGTGTTGAAATGCAAATGAAAGTGAAGATGATTGTTCAATAAGAAAACTGTGATGAAATTGGCTTAATAGATGCAATGGGTAAAGGACAATATCTCAGTGAAATATAATTTTATAATAAAAAAAGTGCTGTTTTTGTTGAAATTATTGAGTCAGCATAGAGTGATGTTGGAGCTTTATGTTACGTTGTATTTGTAATTAGACGAAGTAATGCACTTTCCATTAGCTGTAAATTTTTAATTCCTTCATATGGTTAAGAGTCGTCTTTGTAGTGTAAATTAAACTGATGCCTGAACTTTGACAGAGAGTGGTGTTCTTTGTTTTCTCTCTTTCCCCCTTATTGTTCAAATTAGCTATGCTTACACACTTGATCCTGTAGTAGAGATTTAACTTTGAATGGTATTTTTATGTTTTGTATTAGAGATGAAGAAAAGGTGTTTTTACCCCTTTAATGTACTATGAATAGCACCATCAAACAAAGGCAGATAGATAGTTGCTGAGGGATTATTCTGCCTTTTCTTTCTCTTTGTTGTGGAAACCATTGGGAGGGAATAGGTTATAGGCTACACCAAAGCTAATACATTTATTTTATCCTTAGTATCCTCCCATTTTCATGAAGTATGCTGACATAGCAGTTCTCTGTACTGCAGTAGATCAGTTCAAGACATTGTCAAGTTAATTTTCAATTCCTAAAAAAAGGAAAAATGCAATAGAAACATACTTTTTTAAAAACAAAACAATCTTTCAATACTACATTTAACAGGACCTGTAGATGAATATTTTATAGTGTTTTTTTCTCACTTTCTTCATCTTTTCTTCCTTTTACCCCTGTGCCACTGTCTTGATTCCAACTCTTGGCCTGGTTAGGGCTCAGGAAGCCCCACAGCAGATTAGCTCAGGCTTTAGCTGTGCTCCTGACATCAAAGGTGCAAGGAGAGAGGAGGGAAACAACAGAGGAACAGAGACACAGGACAGCAAACACACTGGCACAAACATGGAAGGGGGGAGAGGAGGACATGGAACAAGGCTGAGCAAGAGATGTAGAGGATGACGGGCCACAGAAACAGCAGGACAGCTGAAACTGAGAGACTAACTGTCTATTCTGGAAGCTCCAAATGGCTGTAAAGCAGTAACTTGCTTTGAACCCCAGAAATCATGCACCGTGATTACCAGTTTATAACACAGTGTGTTTTGCTCATCTATGAAATGTATTACAAATGCATGTGAGGGACAAGAGCCAGTGTGAGAGGGTTCAGCTTTCTTACACACAATACTGTACATCCTCATCCTTATTTGGTTCATGGTCCCTTAAAACCCTGTTTATCAGTATTGTTACAAGTTGCCAGACTGAAGCAGCAAAGTATCATGGTCCACTATCACATTGGTTCATTTGATTCATTATAAGAGAAGGGCAGGAGAGACGACATTGTTCTACAGTGCACAAGGTGAAAAGCTTAAATAAAGAAATAAAGAACACAGGCATAACAATTAGATTATTTTATTTCCCTACTATAAATATTTCATGGTCATCAGGGCTTTCTGTCTTCAAAAGCCACTGGCCTTATAGTTTTAGTTCTCTTTTTAATGATACTTTTTGTGGCATAAGTTCATGCATTGAATCAGAAAAGCGTTTGGGGAAATACAGTGAATCAGCAAGTATCTGGCTATGGTGACTGTGTTTGGATTTAAGCAGACAGTATAGCTCACCACTAGATCTTTAACTAGTGGTAACTAGATGTTGCAAATAGGACCCAGGATGCAGTTTGGATAATCAGAATTTTAGTCACTCAACTATCTGCCTCCCTGTTTATCAAATTGGGTTTGTGGCTCTGCGAGCCTGTCCAGTTAACAATTGCACTAGTTGGTCAAAATCAGACCACTTGTTGCATTAACAATATTGGAATTATTACTGATTGGAACTTTTTGCTCTGTCTCATATTTGATTGCTGGTTATCACCCTGAACCTGCGTGGGAGCTGCTGTATTTAAGAGGAAAGATAAATAAAAGGAACAGAGGATATCATTGTTGCAGTGTTTTTATGACTTGAGCTCTATTAGTTGTCACTGTATCCGGGTAGTGGATGATAGTCAATCATAGCATTCACCCGTCCCTGAGGCAGCCTTCCCTGTGCCAACCCAGGCGTGTGTTTACAGACATGGTGAATTTGAGGCTAATTATCAAGCACACACTGCTGCTCAAGGAGCTCTGTGGCAGATCCCAAGACAGAGGAAGCTTCAACATAAAGCCACACACACACCTACACATACACAAGAGATATATTTTTAGTGGGAAGATATTTGGGTGCTCATGGGCAGGGCATTAAAGTCACTTCATTTATTTAACCGTAACTAATTGCGTCCTGCGGGATTGTTTGTTGTGATTGAGTTTTTTTTCTGAGCAAAAAAAGGGAGGAGGAAGAAAGACAGGATTTTCTGTCTGATTTCTATATGCATATTTCTTACATAAAGTGATGTTCAAAACCTCAGGCTGTCTGCACTAACTGCTCCCATTCCAGTCCCCAGGAAATATACAGTACTTCTTATAGTGACAGATCTATTTGTACCTGTCTCTTGTTAACATGGATATTATTTCACACAATTATGAATAAATTCTCACATTTGGTTTCTAATTGATTTGTGTTAAAACAGCACTTACAAAATAATATCACTGATTTCATCTTTAACCTGAAACCAGAAGCTTAATTCATGCTGTTTATTCCAACAAGCAGGCTGACAGTGTCATTTTGTTTGGCTGTGCACCGTTTTTTTTTTTTTTTTTTTTTTTAAACAGACAAACCATGTTGCTAAACAGCAGAAATACAGTGGGATGATAAGCAAGTAAGTGCAGTTCCTGTGGCTTCAAAGAAACTACTCTCTATTCCCACGCTTCTTTGCCCGTTCGTTGAAGCCTGTCTTGTGTGAAGCACTCATATCTCACTGACAGACATCTTTGTCAGTCTGAAGGCGATTATTTTTGTAGGCAAGAGTCCATGTTCTTTTTAGGCAATACCTTCGATGAGAACCATATTTCCTGTAGGAATAGAACCTACATAAAAAGAAAAATAATTTTTACTTTACTGTTATTGCCCTAATGACACATTTCCCACATGGTTTTGTTTTTTTTTATGTACTACCTGTGATGTTGTATAAGTGGATAGACTTTCAATTTAAAAAAGTACTGTGTGATTATTGCATTAGAATAAATGGGAAAAACTACTTTATTTTACACTGTCACCCTCAGTTGAACTTACCTTGGACATTTTGAATTTGCTGGACTTCAAGATTCGCCATGTATCTGAAGGTGGAAAGGAGGGACAATGCGGTTGTCAGATGCAAATGATTAATTTCTTGCTTGTGTTAATTATTCTCTGGTGAATTTGAATTTGAGTTTCACTCCAGGGTAGCAGAGATGAGCAAGGCTGTACCGTAGGGTACACTGCTTTACCTCATGTGACTGTGTTACCGCAGTCTCTGTCTGTCAGGGAAAGACTGATGGTGATTGACAGCTAACACAAGGTCTCTGTCACAGCTACTGTAAGCACATCCACCAGGTTATGGCTGAGGCATACTCAGTCTTTGATGCCCTGATGTCTAGAGGTATCACATGGATGAAAGATTCTGTATTTTACCATAATGCAGTCTTGATGTAGGCGAGCTTAAGTACATGTATATACTGTGCCATGTTCCACATGTGTCTGTGGATGTCTGTTGCAGTGGTTGGCACTTTTTTAAATGAACAGTGTTCATGTTTGCCTTTCTGTGACTTGCTACATACTGATGATTTAATCTTGTGTAAATGAATGCTAATAAAAAAGAAACTTTAGATGTAGTGCAGCAAGCTTTGACTGAACGAATCATAAAATACTGTATAAACTATTAAAACATTTCTGTAAAATTGATAAATAGTTGTATCGGTATGACGTTATATAGGCTGCTACCATTTAGCTTTTTTAATTTTATTAATTTGCTGCTATACACTGGATACTGATTTTGGTTCTGTCAAACCCACTCCATCCACACAGCCACCCCCACAACTTATTTGATTCCTCTTAAGTGCTTCCTGCTTGGGGCTCCAGTATTAATGAGAGAGAAATTAACAATAGTGCTGCCATTGTCCAAACATTAGGCTACTCTTGCCCCAATTAACTGATGTTGCTGCTGTCATTCTCATTATGGTGCCTCGGAATATTTTGAATTTTGAAAGTGAAATGAATATCAATTACTGTGCTCTTTCAGTGGAGCTATTTTGAGAGGGGCAAATAAACTTTGTTTAGCAGATGAATGCTGTGATGACTTAAAGGCTTGCCGTGAAATGAAATAATCAAAGTAATGACAGTCAAAGTTGAGTGATCAAATGGCTCAAAAGCCAGACAGCTGTCAACAACTATACATGCAACTATAGTTGTAACTATGTGTGTATGTAGATGTCTGCATCTTTGGATATGTTGTGAATGTGTGTGTTTAAAGAAAGCAGTGGCTTTAAATAAATTAGGATAAATAAGGAATTATACGGGATGTGGGCTTAATATAGAAGACTGGCATGATGGTTCGACTCAAGCTGTCATCAGTAACATCTGCTTTCGCCTGTGTACATTTCTCAAGTCATGCAACTTTAAATAACCAAACATATCCAGTCAAGTTTACTTCAAGCAGACATGCCTTTGCTTTGCTTTGAGGGTTAGAGGTAGAGGACTTACTTCTGTTCACCACTGTTGACATCTTTTTGTCGACTCTGTGTGCATTTGTGTTACATCGCCATATAACATTACATTGTAAAAGGCAATAGAGTAGTATCTATCACCACCTGATATAGAAATGAAAATGTGGGTTTAAATTTCTTGGTGACTTCGAATTAAGCCCTCTGTAGGTTGAACATTTTCATTTTCATCAAATAATGTGGCATCCTTTTGTTCCTGAAACATTACCCTTTCCATATCAGTATGGATAACCAACATAATTTTTTTATCCAATTCTGATCTGATCTGATTTTTTTGAGCAGTGTATATATAATCGCATTGCCAAAACAACAAATCTACTGGTGGCTTTTTCCACAGTAGTATCTTTTGTCTATATTGCATCCCATCTGTTTTCGTGAGAAGGACATTTACTTCAAGTCTGGTCTGTTTGTCGGAAGGAGGAAAGCAGCATTTTGATAGGTGAGCATTCAAACACAAGTGCTGATATTTGAACAGCTGCTCTTATTACACTCTTCACTGTCTTTGTTTTTTTGACACAAAGTTCAATGAACATCGATGTTACCAGCAAAATCCCAACTTTGTTTCCACCAGTGTTTTCTACACTCTTGCACCTCCCACTTGACTCCTCTGCCTCTATCCCTTGTTCTGGCAGACATGCTGCTCATTAATATGCTCAGAAATATGGAGAATTGTGAACTGAGAACAGTGCTTTATATTTAGTGTTGGCAGGTCTATGGTACCCTTTACTTCTGGGCAACACTGACATGTAATACAGTGCACTGTGTTTTAGATTTTTATTGATTTTGTTATGTCAAGGAAAATTCACGTTACAATTGGAAAAACAATTCAGGCGTTTATTGAAGACAAATGCAGAATAATTATGCACATTTGCTTTTTATTATGGCACAATAAATTCTAAAGAGTCACAATGTGTGTTATATTTCACTCTATCTCTATATACTATATACAGTATACAGTCTAGAGCTGGACGGCATGACCAAAATTCTATATGACAGTATTTTTCAAAATTAACACGGTTTCACGGTATTCAGCGGTATTTTTTTCCTCATGCATGAGTGGGTGTCCACTGATGGAGAGAAGAGTGCCAGATCACAACAGAAGACATTTCAATTTGTCATTATTATAGAACAGGTGTATACATTGTCCTTTTATTAAACTACCTAAACAGCCTTATGTTATTTATCTTATTTACCCAACGTCATCTCAATACATTCGTTCGAGATGAGCAAGTTCTGTGCAGATTAGATCACTGGTGATCGTCGCGCAGTGTATGCCGGTTAGTTTTCTGCCAGACTTGACGCCGACTTGCCCCTGACATCATGCCTACGTAGGCAACAGTAACCTCGTGAGATCAAGGTGGCCGGAGATTTTGGAGCAAGGCACTGCAGTTGCACTCCAACAGTTACAAAACCTCCACGGCATGATGGGAAACACCTGCTCTCACTTGATTTAAGATCTAATTGGTTCAGGTGTTGGTTCCACAACAGGATGTTTAGTGGAAACGTTTCCACTTTTATTTACTTTGAAATATTTTGATTCATTAGTCTGAGTTTTCACTGTGAAAATTGATTCTATTACAGAATAAATGCTGTGATTTATCAGAAAAGCAGATTGTAGACTTAAATCACAAATTACTTTGAGATTACTAAAATAACATCTGCACAGATTTTTCAGTCCTAACAGTCTAAATATGTGACACATCAGTAATCGAAATGTCTGTCTTATATTTCTATTGACTGATTAACGTTTGTATTTATAGTTAAAACAGCAAACTGACATGATGACGTTTCATCACAGTTTTACCGCTTTTCATGTGAAATACATGAGTCATATTGAGGTTAAACCATAAACACACCATCTTCTGTAGCATTTTAGAAACAAACAACAGATAGTGGAAAATACAATTTGATTTAATCTGCACCGATGCAGACACGTGCACGCACACACAGGTGAGCAAGCTCTCACGAGAGAACAGAGAGCGCACGTCGGAAAATATGTTGTGTCCACCACCTGAAAAGCAACTAAAATATCTGCGTCCAGGGTGGTGTACAAAATCTGTTAATTTGTCATTAAATCAACAATGCTTTAACCTAAGAGAAGCACTAGCAAATGCGTCTACAAGTGACGTAACTGGAAAAAGTGGAGCGTTTTACCTGAGGATGTGGAGGGTACCAATCTTAGTTTTATATGTTCCTGGTATTCCACAGTATGTTTGCGACTAAGGTTGTGCAGCAAATTGCTCCTGTTGCCACCTCTAGTGACAATTTTAGCTCGTCAACTTTTGCAGTAAATAGTTGTTTGGACCACGTTCAAGCTTTTAAAACCAAAGTATCTCAGGCAACAGACACGGCTCCTTTTTCAGCAAAAGTCCTTCCGTGTCATCATGTTCAACTTCATCGTCTGCTACAACTTCTCTGTTCATTTTCACCACTCAATATCTCCACTAACGCAGGTACTCCGTTAAAATGCGTGTTTGTGGTGTAGCAGTAAAAAGGGTCCCCCTTAAACAGTTTCCCGCTGCGCTACGCTCCGAACGTTGTTTAGGCGGTTTAAACCGGTATTACGGTATAAGAAAAATCCATATCATAATAACAATAAAAACCGGTTTTCGGTATGAACCGGTATACCGGCCAGCACTAATACAGCCATGGCTTGGATGTCTGTCTTGAGTCTGGATCTAAATCCTAACACTTATGGAGAGATCTCAAAATTGCTGTTGGGAGAAAGCACCCTTCAAATCTGAGAGACCTTGAGCAGTTTGCAAAAGAAGAGTGGTCAAATATTCCAGTTGAGAGGTGTAAAAAGCTTGTTGATGGTTATAGGAAGCAATTGGTTTCAGTTATTGTAGGCAGAGATAGGTGATTTTTGCTTTAACATACATTGAATGTTTTTAAATTTGAGTTCGTGTGCCTTCGTGGCTTAGATTTGTATTTGTGAATGTCTCTGTGTGTGTGCTTAGGTTCACATGGTTGTGTACATACTGTACATGTCATGGGAATGATTTATGTATTTTCATTCTAATGACTCTAGGGTAAATCTTGTGAAATGAAGGCATGTTTACGTCTTCTTGAATGTCACTGTACAGTGTCAGTGGCTTTTGTGTGAAGATGGCATTCTAGGTTGAAGTGGCAAAGCTTTATTAAGTTTTTTTTTTTTTAATTTCCAGCTATATTCACAGATGTCTCCTCTGAACTGACAGATCATTTGGATAGAACAAATTGGCACACATTTTGTCGGCTGCCTCAGCTCACTGTGCTTTATGTCTGTGTACTCCTACAGTATATTAATATGAAAGTCCAGCATTTTGCATGGTAGTCAGTGGTCACCCAGCTTAATGACATTGGCTATTAAGGCTTCATTAATCCACCTGGTGAGGGAATGAGGATGGTGATAATGTGACTGCTCACTTCCTGCAACCACTGCAATGTCCTCCATGGACCCAGACTTTTTATATATATATCTATATATATATATATATACCCTACAGTAAGGTTGTCAGTGACAGTGAAAGAGCATTTTATTTTCCTCTGAGATTGGCTAAAAGTAGGGTCATCTAGAGCATCACAGAAACAGTGCACATAGATGCATGTATACACTGTTTCATTGTAATTATCTTTATCACTATCATCATTAACATCTTATTCAACAGAATACCAAACCAGTGAAAAATGTGTGTAATTAAAAGGTTGAAATAACTAAGTGTAAAATGCCCAAAGGGATACATTTGGTGTATGCATGGCATTATGTGCAGTTTTTGCTTCCTCTCAGTAGTTTTAAACAAAACCGACTACAGCTGTGGACATCAAAAAATGATTTTTAAATGACCCACTACTTAGCACATAAGTAGAATTTGTTTTCTAGCAACATATGTTAATTAAGAACAAAATATTGTTTATTTTGTAGTTGGTTACAGCATTAAAAATCGACTCTGGTATCTTATAAATATATATTTGCCATCTCATGATATTTTGCTTTTACATCGGAAAACAACTCAGTATTTACCTCTTCAAACACTCACCTCATGTGGTCAAGAGTTTATCTCTGAGTGGGTAATTCATCTTTGAAAAAAGGAGTGACAGGGAAGGCAGCATTTAAGGCTGACTTTGCACCATTTTTTGCTTTAAATCATCATGGTTGGAAATCACACTCCTATTCTCGGCAGAACTGCAATTGCAGTAATTTATGCCCATGGCAAAGATATTTTTGTCATGAGACTGGTGCAGATGGATAATGTAAACAAGCAAATTACATGTCCCAGAAAAGATTGCAGTGAGATGCAGTGACCCGCGGTGCGTCACAATTCTCTGCAGGCGTTTACTGTTAACTCACACAAAACTAGTTATTTAACCAGTTAAGAACAGTTAAATGTGCTATAATAGAGTACTGACTCACTTCACAGTGCCAGAATGACATTTCCTGTTTTTTCACTGCCTATGCTCGTAATCTCTTAGACGTGAAAGTGAAGCTTTTTTTAGGCTTTCTCTTCTCTTCCCTCTTCCCACTTTACTTGATTGATGACATTAATATTTACCAGCAGTCGCTTTTTCTCTACAACCATGAAACACATGAATAGATTAATAAAGGTGAAAAACTATATAGTGTAACCATAAAAGACTATAAGAGTGCATGTTATCTCCTTTGCATGGTTTTAGACTGGAAGACCAGTAAAGGCTAATGGAAGAAGAGATCAGGCTCTGTAAGCTAGGGTGGATATCTCCACTGTCTGCTGTATAATGGAAGAGTACTTGGCCCACTTCCACTTTTCTCAGATAAAAGCTTAATTCTACCTGGCCTGTTTGAAGTTTAGTGTAACATGTGGAAGGAGGAAGAACGATTGCTTTGAACAGATTCAGAGCAAAACACACCCACTAGCCCAAATTCAGGCAATGTGACATGACATACATCCTGCATGTTTTTGAACATCTATAATATTAAATATGAGTGGATCCACAGTTTTGCCACATCTCATCCAACATTGTGATTAGCAGTTCTCTCAGTCCAAATGTCTAATTTAATTCTGGCCATCTGTCATTTTACTGTCTGATGAATATATACTACTTTACTTAGCCTGAGTTGTTTATAGGCCATAGCAAGCACACTGTGCACTGCTATTTCATTTTCTTCCTTATCTTTCTGTTTTTCCTACTCTTGTGTTTGAGCAGCTCAGTCTCCTATTTGTTCATTTCATAGGTATTTATTTTTTAATTCTGATACTTGGATATTTGTTTATTTTAGCGTTTGTTTTTTTTAAACTAAATATAAGTTAGGAGTATTATTCAAATTTTAATTGCACTATTAAATTAATAATGATCATAATAATGACATAATAATTAAATTGTTGTTAGACAGCTGCCAGACAGTACATGTACAGTACATACTATGACTGGGTTTCTGTGTCTTGTTCAAGAACACTTCTACGTGTAGACAGGAGAAACTGACCCTAGGGTTTGTAAACGACTGCTCTACCAACTGAGCAACTGCCCCCCCCCCCAAATGTGGAAATACTGGGGCAACGTCTTATCTTGGATCTCCAAAATCCTTCTTACTCACCACATCATTATGCTTCTAGTTCTCCGTGGTAATGTGTGTATTTGGAATAGAAACCGTAGTGTTTATGAATGACGATTATGATTGTTATTATGAACATGTTGCACTGCAACATGTGAGTAAAGTGGTATTTGCAACAGCCCTAACATAATCAGAAGTTGCAGTTTAATTTCATAAGTTTCTAAATTCCAGTAGAAATGGTTGGTTTAAAGATTGTAAAAACAGAGCAGATAATGTTGAATATGGCATCCATTTGCATTGCATATTGTCCAAAAAATAGGCATGGAGCAACAAAGTAAGACAGAGGGAAGGATTACTGGGAGTGGTGGCAAAAGACAGAGAACAAACGCAAATCTCTGAGAAAAAAAAAAAAAAAAAAAAGAACTGTGAAAGCCAGACAAAGGGCCAGTGAACACAACGGTGGAATAAAGGGCTTCTCTATCTCTTTTGCATCCCATACTTTTCAGTTCATGCATTAGGAAAAATCTTTGTATGGGTGCACAATGGAAAGGCTTTGTCAGCGACCCTCAAACTAATTAAAAGAAAACAAATACATTGAGCTCCTGGGGAAAGAAATGCTGTGGGTGGACAGCAAGAGAGACAATGCAGAAGAAGAGGCACTGAAAGTAGAGGTTGTGGTTGAATTTTGGCTGTTCTTGGTGCCTGGGTGACTCATTCCCTATGTTGTCAAGAAGCAAGCAAGAAGCAAGCTACTCATCTCATGCCTGTTTTATCCTTCCGCTCTTCCTGCTACTTTGAATATTCTTTTTTTCCTTCCTTTCTTTTTTCTCTTTCTCTTAAAAAAAGTTGTATACTTTATAAAGACATGTACTTTAATATGGCCGGGCACTTGGGTGAGCAGGACCACAAGGGACAAGGACTCTGGATGAGATGAAAGAGGGTAGCAACTGGGACACCAGATGTCTGGGGTTCATCCACTCTCTTTTTCCAGCTTGTCTGAGTATCTCATTACCACATGCAGGAGCAGCTAAACATGTGGATTAACAATCAGGATAGGAAAATAATTTTTAATTATTTTTTACTTTAACAAGCTCAATGTTCACTTCAGTGGAGGTTTTCTCCATAGTCTGCTATTTTGTTTTTTTTTTTAACACTATTGCTGTGAAGGTCTTGATTCAGAACTAACAGTTCTTGATGTTTTTTTTACACGATATGGATATTTTAACTGGGAAGTTCAGAAATCATGCAAGATCAGCTGATAGTTTCACAACAGAACAAGTCTTTTGGACCTACAGAGGTACTAAGTCCACTCTGACTGTTCAGAGGTGTTGAGGAGTGAGCGATATTGTCAATGCGTTTATATGCACTCAAGTAACCGGGTTACAATCGTCTTTCTTGAATAAGCTGATTTCTTAACTGTCATGTGAAATCCCCTAACCCATAGTTGGGCTAGGGGATTAGAGAAACCTGATTTCTCCAGGTAAATTTCTCTGAGAACTCTGATTACTCTGTCATGTGTACACATAACCAGTAACCAATCAGCTTTTTAGAAGAGCGCATGTGCAGGACAGTGGCTACCAACACTCACCACTCCACCACTTTTGGTCAAGACGAGCAGATGGATGATGTAGGAGGTCATCATGGAGAAATGTCGCCTCATTTTTAAATCAACCCCAAAATCGGAATAAAACTGAAACAAACACAGAGTGCCGGTTAGATGTCTAAATAAGTCACTTTTCCACTGTGTGTCTCTCTCAAGGTGCTGTCAGCCACCCATGCTTCCAAAATAAGTCCAAGGTAGACATGAAATCACATTACTCATCTGCTGCATGAATACTTGGATTCCCAGTACCAGGTTTTTTAAGTGCATGTAAACTCAGTCCCCAATTACCAGAGACACCTGGTTTCTCTGAATAACCTGGTCACTCAGAGTGCATGTAAACGCAGGCTGTGTTGAAGCCTGTTTCCCCACCAATTTGCAGAAACCACATTCACCAACTGCAGCAGTGGCGGCCATCAAAATCTAGTCTAAATTCTGTAAAAGTTGTTCAAAGACATGGGAATCTTCAGGCTTTGCATAAATGTGACTATTGAGACAGGGTGAATGTCGCTACTGAAATGTGTAAAAGAATAAGAATAAGAAGATCTGCGTCATTAAAGCTCATTAAAGCTTGTCAGTATACACTCATGACAGCAGAAACAGACAGAAGAGACATGCAGAAGGGATGGCACAAGTGGAAATTGCCCTGTAGTCAATCATCAATTGTGGATGGCATTGTTCTCTGGGACAGTTTTAAAAAAAAAAGGTTGGCCAAATATAATTTTGGCAAAGGGACACATCCCTGTTGGATAATTTCAGGGATTTAGGAACTAAAAAGGCAGTTACATTATAGACGAGGATGACATCCAGTCAACAGTAATCTATTCAATCATTCTCTCCTTTCTTTGCATTTTAAAGTATACTGTATATGCATGAAAACATTTGACAGGTTTTTGAAGAGGTAAATGTGTACTTTCCACCAGTAAAAGCCACATAAATTGCTCTCTGTGTGCTTGCTTTTGTGATTAGAAGTAATATGGCTGCGTGGTAATCTGAACACACATTCAAAAAGCATTCAAAAACTGCACTGCACCACCTGATCTGCATAATCACAACCTCAGTTGCTCAACTTTGCTCACCTTGGTGCAATGGGAGAGCATTTGGAACAGGTGCAAGCACTAAATAATGGTCATGACTAGAATGTGTCCACATTGGAGCGGTGGTGCAAAATAGGGGTTTAGTCTTTATTTATTTCTGTTCATAGAGACCCTTCAGAAGCCATCTGAAAAGATGCCAGGAAAAACAGTGCAGAAAGAACTGAATCATAATAAAAGATATGGAGACCATTGCAGGTGATATAAGAGCTAAAATAGTAGTGGTAGATTGTAGTGGGTGATTTAGAGTGAAGCTGAAGTGTGTGGGTACCATTGGATCCAAAAACTGTGTTCAAGTATAGACATGTTGGATGTTTTTCCAAGCACTCTGGTGTAGTTAAAATGGCTCCCTATCAATAATCCTCCTCTAGTCTATTTTTTCACACTTAATCTCTGCTGATTCAAGCAGGCAGATGTGTAAGGATTTGCATATGGTGCTGAATAAAAAGGGGTAAAATGAAAGAATAACCCTTGAATGAAATCTTATCCTTTGAATTCTTCCCAAATAACCCTTCAAAATAAACATAGATGGGTTTTAATAGTTATTATTTTGTGTATATTTCCCACTTGTAGTTAATTAGCTTGCTTAATATTTTGTCAACCTTAGTACCACACTACCCTTTAATATGTGGGAGCTTTGGGGCTTATTGTTTTAAAGGGAAAATTCTGACTCTGCACTTTACAGTGCCTTCATTATAAAAAGTGCACAGGAGCAGATTGTGTGGCAACATAGGTTTATATGCCATTAGTTTTATGAATGCCAGTAAGTTACTGCTACTAATGGGCTGATGTTAACTCATGCAAGCATTTAATGACCACATGAACTTCAGAAAGAAAAAAAAAAAGTATGCATATACAGCTCTAGAAAAAAAAAGAGAGACCACGGCAATTTATTCTTAAATCAACATCTCTATGAGTATGACAATCATTCCATGCAAGTGTCTGTTACATTCCTACACAAGCACACCTCATTCTGCTTTATGAGGTACTGATTATGTGATCACCTGAATCAGTTCTTATTTAATGAGGAAAATACTGGTATAAAGTTACCCAACAGCAATATGATAAAACTGAAAGCTGTAATTGCAAATCGGGGTTGTTCCACCAAATACTGATTTGTGAACGTTCTTTAACCAAAACATTATTATCATTTTATTTAAAACTGAACAGGGGATTCTTTTTTTTTTATATTCAAGTTCTATAGTCAGGCAATTCCTGAAATCAGCAACAGTCGTTTGAGGTAAGCATACATAAAGGTTGTTCATTGTTACAATGACACACACTGAAAATCCAATAGGTGCTATTTACAAATAAACCAAATGGTGTCCTCTTATAAGATGATTAGGCATATATGAATGTTAATCTATTAGGGACATACTAGCATCTGACGTTAGGCATGCTTTCTGTTGATGACCACACAGGTGCACGTTGTGCATGGGCATGCACTCACTGAGATATGCAAATACAGAGACACATGCAAAACTCCACAGCGGCCTCTCTCCTAACGCAACAATGAAGTTATTTCAGGATGCTCTGGTATCAAGAGAATACAATGTGCCAGGTGTGTTTGGAGGATGTGACAGCGTTGCCAAGTTCAGTATCACTAGAATAGTTTCACCTGTTTACTCACATACTGCGTCATCTTAGGCTCACTTTGAACAACTCAATGCTTATACACACAAACCATAAGGGAAGAGAGAATAATTTCCCATTATAACATAAATATTCATGTTAGAAAGTTTAAGGTGGACATTTCATGTGATATTGATTCTTCAGCTCTTGGTATTATTGATACAAGTGAAAAAGTAGGATGAGATAATTTAGCTAAAATGCTAAAAACACAAATTTCCAGCAAGAAAGTGAAAACTCAAATTGTCCAATTTCATAAACACTCCTTTAAAGGTGCAGGATGTAAGATATGTCTTAACAATTTATTTCTACTTATTCTAGGAGTTTAGTTTGATTGCAGGACAGGAATAAGGCAGAGAAGAAAGTTGGAGCAGTCAAGGCTGGCCTATGGCTGTAGAAACATCTGTCCCACTCCTACTGTTTATGACATACTAGAAATAGAAATTTGTTGTGGCTGAATAGAAATGTTAGTTGAAATGTATTTATAATTTCAGTTTCTTTGGAGAAAGCAGTTTCACTCAAGCTTCAAATTATAGAGCATGGTTTAATATTTAGAGGGGAAGGAGGATAACTAGATAAACGCTGGATGTGCCACTGTCACTATGATTCAGTGAGCTTATGATGTAAGTGGGCAGTATGCTTATAGATTAGTACATACCAAATTCAGACACTACATGTTTATGTTTTTTACTCAACTTTTCTCAGTGACACTGATGACTGCTTTGTCTTTCTTACTGCTTCTTTGTCATCTGCCTCCTTTAGAAGAGAAGGATGATGTCTCAGTAATCGGCCCTAGGATATTATTGGTGTTTGTTTATTGTTGTGTTTGATAGATCTGCAGGGAGAGCTCAATTATCACTGCTGCTTTTAAGAGTGACCTTGGAAACTCATTTGTTTTTCTCCCGTTAACCACAGATACAATAGTGCTCGCAGACCATTACTCCTATTCAGAACATTTAATGTATGCACAGATGTATGTGTTTGTGTATTATGGCGTGTGTGTTCATTAACCTTGCTTAGAAATGATAGCAATGTGTCAATTAAGTGTTAATTCAAAGCAAAGAAATGGATAGAATAGCCAGAAGTTTGACAATATCTGTATTTGTCTTGTGCTTCATCATAGTCAAACAAGTAATTTGTCCCTGTGTAGGTCATTTTGTTGAAGGCAAACATTCAATAATGTAAGCCATTAGACTCTGTGTGGGTTACTCATCAACATTGTTCCACAGTCCATTTGATAGCAGCTTAGTCTTATTACTTTCCTTTTTGTGACTTTGCCTAAAACCTAAAACCTTGACTTTTTGAGAAAGACTAATAAATCATAGTGACACTAGGATCAATTGTGGAACAAGTGGCACTAAATTCTTAACTTCCATGAATTGAGCCACTCAAGTTTATGTGCTATTGTTATGTGTAAATTGTAGTTTCTTTTTTTTATCCAGAGATCCAGTTTGTGAAAACTATATTGATAGCCATGTGTTATTATATATTTTTTGAATTACATGTACATATACATACTGTACACATACTATAGCTAGCAATCTAAGTCAACCTTAGATATGAAGTTGTTTTAAACAGCACCATCTAAAACTGTTGCTGACTTGAATTGAATTTCAGATTCATTTTATAATTATTAAAATTAGAAGAATATGGCTTCATTCAAACCATCGTTGCACTCATATTTTCAAGACTTATTTTTCTGTCTTCAATAAAGAGAAATTGAGTCAGGAGGAAATGTGTGTTTGATGATTGGTTATGAATTCTACTGTTCTTAAAATGACTTAAATGCAAAAGTGGAGTCGCAGGAAGCTCAATATAGGTTTGAAGAAATGTTGATTTGAAAAATTAAAAAGAGAAAATAAGCAAAGGGGATCCAAAATGAAGACTGGTGTGTTGTTCTTCCCAAAAGGAAATTGCTTTCTCTTGGCATCCGTATGTTCTGTGAGGGCAGAAAATGAGTTGTGGAAAGAGGAACAAAGGAATCGATCAGAAGATTTAACAAGGCTTCCTGAAGAGGCCAGAGATCTATCCATGAATAATACGTAAGAGCGGAGAGAGGAAGAAGAACAGACGTTTGGGTCTGTTGGACCAGTGAGTCTAAGGGAGGAGTAAGTATGTTGACTGTGATGGATCTGCAGTTTTACTGACTTGGCCAGTGGAGGTTTCAACCTCTTCTGCAATGTCTTGCTTTTACACTCATAGCTTCAGTCCAGTGCAGCACAGACCCATGAGACATAACTGCCCTCAAGGCCTCTCTTAATACTTTGGCCTTAACTTATAGTGCAAGGTTGATAGTTTTTACTGCCTGGGTGGTTGTTGTTTGAAGAAATGAATGAACAGTGTTGCAGGTTCTGTGTTGTTTGGAGCAGGGGCTCTGGTGGTTCATTTAAACCCCAAGTGTATGTGTGGTCTCAGTTACGTCTGAAGGTCACAACTACAGCTCCACTGCCAGCACTTTAATACTGCCATTCCGGACTTAAGGGTCTTTCACACTGATTAGTTTTACCTCAGAAGGATGTGGTGTGTGTGTGAGAGTCAGGGAGAATGATGGAGAGGGAGAAATTATTAGTATCTGCATATGTGCTTGTTTTGTGGTGGTGTGTGCATGGCGTGTGTGTGTGTGTGTGTACATCTGGATAGGCTGGCCTGTGCTATAACTCACATGGCCTCATTAAAATATTAAAAGTTTTAGCTTTAAAGTCACTGTGACCCTCAGTCTGCTGTAAGCACCAGGACCTGCATACTGAGCAGAGCTCTGATTGATCTGCCTAAGTAACTGCAATTAACAGGGACGTTCTTTGCCCAGAATCAGCTCTCTCACCAGTGCATGCATTCAAACACCCACACATGACCACATGTATAGTCATCAGATACTATATCACAATGAATTCATTTGCCTAACTGCAATTTAAAAGCGTTTGATCCTAATGTGGAGCCGGTCACCTTTGACACCCAAACTCCGCCCCTTACTGATTATGCATTGACTCATTTGACACCTTGCCCTTTGAAAACAGATGACATGAAATGATGAATATAAAGCAGAAAAAAGATGCGTTTGACTCAGAAAGGCTGCTGAATTGCCTCATGAAGATGACCTTTGTTCAAAATCCTGAAAGGCATTATTAACAATTTAATGACTCACGTCACATCAATATGGAAAACATCTATGCTCTGGTGTTATATAAAACTGATTTTGACTGGCCTTGTCTATTTCTAAGACCCTCAATCATAATATGATAGCAAAAAGACAAGTCTAAGCAACAAGGATTTGCAAATCTGACTTTAGATACAGATGAATTGGATGTTGTGTAACTATTAAATCGAGGCTTGTGAAAGTTGATAACAGGCATTGTGAATAGAAGTACAAGGAGTTTCTTGAGCCCCTTTATTTTAGAAAACCTCTGTATGTGAGTGTATGGTTTACAGCTCAGTTCCTCCAGTCAAGAACACTACTGGTTGCTTCTGTCACCTTGCCTTGCCCTAAATACATTTCTTGGACAATCATCAAAAGTCTGACTCAGACTGAGGAGCTTTGGGGCCTGGAAATGGAAACTGATTTAGCACTGCACTCTCAAGACAATTCCACATAAAATCGAATATGGTCAGCCTGACAGAGAGAGAGCAAGAGAGCGAGGTGAAAAGGAACTATAGAAGTAGCCACAACACCCTCCAGGAGACCTCCATGAACCTGCTCAAGAGTTTCTTTCTGTTGCTTCCCCTAAAACTTAAAACCTAAAAAGGAAATGGGAGGCAGTGGTGACTATGTTCTGTTCATTCCTCATTCCAAATTCATTGATTGGCTGATGCTTACTGACAAACACTTCCGTTTTGCTAAGGTTTTTCAGAATCCTAAGTCAGTCTTTAGCTCTGTTGTTGTGTGTTGATGGAAGTTGATTCCAGCTCAAATGGTCCTTTAATTCAAAGGGACATTTTCATTTTTCCCTGTGGTGAAAAGCAAAGTAACATAGTGCAACTGGACAGAGCAGTTTGCATTAAAATCTTGGCACTGCAGCCAGCGGTGATTCTGGCGCCCTTCATTGAGTTATTTGTGCATTATCACAAACAGTAAAGTGGTTTGTCTGCAGCAAATAAACGATGAACTCAGGTTAGCATTAGCTGCAGTATAACTCATGGCTAGTGCAGTACAAAAATCTTGCTTCAGGGGTTTGTAACGTATGCTCCAGGAAGTGTTGAATTTCACAATGTTGCTTGAGCAAGTGGTTATTGTGGAATGTACATAAATATGTAAATACACATCTCAGACTCAGCTTTACACAAATTTCTTTACCCTATCCTACCGTATAACGCGTTTTATTAAAAAGGATCACACTCATCTGTTTAAGAAATGGGATCAACCCCAACCTTCCTCCTATCTCCTGAGCTTAACCATTTGTCACTGGATCACAACTCTTTATTATTGAAGTTTGCGTCATCACTGTCCAACTTCACTCCCTTTAGTCAGTAGATGGAAAGCAGACAAGCTGCATCCTGAAAGCAGCCTTAGTAAATAGTAGAAACACTCTCTTTAAACTTGTTTAGTATTTTCCAACAGTCAGCTTGCAGCATGGCTAGAAAAACCAAATCACTGACATTTTTATACACCATCTTCATTTCTTATTTTGTCATTGTCTCATTGCTCCCTTGCCATTTGTCCGATTGGCTGGCCAAAAGTACTTTTAAAATGCTTTCACTCTTTCTCTGTCTCTCAGTGACCCTCCAGGTGAGTTTGTGTCCAGCTTAGCAAGTTGAGCAACTGTAAAGCGAGGCTGTGGCCCCACTGCAGCAATGGCTTTCTTTATGAAGGAAGGAGGCTTTGTTTTTATCAAAATAAAAAGTAATTCTGTCTTCAGAAACCTATATGCCTTTAATTGATCCCACGAGAGCTCTACAGTGCACTCAGTCATGCATCACCACCAAAAACCCTCATTGGATGCTATTTTTTGTTGGACTGTATGTTTAAAGCTGTTTTATTCTTTAATCTGCTTTTTTCTCTGCTGTATTCAACGATTTAATCAAACTTTTGAATTTGCTTTGTCTTTGTTTTTTTCTGTGCATATTTATTACAGTTAATGAGAACTGCAGTTACTATGCTGTTACTCTACTACTATATCTACTCTGCAGAGAAAAGTGGACATGTAGGGTGAGGAGATGAGGTGTGCTCAGTTGGGGAAATGTAATTTACTGTTTGGGAATTGGAATTTATCCATGAACTTGTACAAATTTGTGCATGAGGTTTTGGGTTGTGTGTGTGTGTGTGTTAGTGTGTCTCAAGATAAAACATAATGTGTCCCCAAATGACTTTGCCTTTAACAGCTAAAGAAGTGCCTGGTAAGCAACAGCCCTCATTAGCATACAGATCAGGAGGCACTATTAAGTGTTTGTGAAGTATAATTCACTATTGCTTTTTCACAGCAATAAACGGAGTGCCCCTTCTGTGCAAATGCCAGAGCTGGTCTTTCCTGGTCGCATTTTTTATTGAACTACAGTTTGGTTAAGAGTCATTAACATTACAGTTTCCCTTGAGTATTTGCCCCTGCCTTTAATAGATCTTAAAGGTGCAGCGTTTTAACATCTCGGAGTCATGGCCACATTAATTTTGTGCATTAGTATAATTACCATAAACAAACAAGACAATCACTGAGAAGACTGGCAGGTTCTGCCCACAACTACAATATACTGTCTGCAATTGCACTTGACTTTATTGGAAATCTGATTTATTGTGTAATTGCTTTATATCACAAAACAAAGTCACAAGCAGAGCTGCTTTCCTGAAGTGATGGAAGCTGAGTGAATAAAAGATAATGGAGAAATTAGTTTCTTTGTATTTCTTCTCAGCTAACCCTTAACCAAAATAGAGATAGGAAGACGTAATGTGTGCATCACTTACAGTACCTCATACAGTAGTATACAGTATTCCCAATAACTAATAACTACAGTAAGATGAGTTAATGTACTAACAATGTATGTCAGTGCTGATACAGATGCTACAGATATTACATATCTTTACCATCTAATACCTTTATGTGTAGTATGTGGTAACCATTTCTGCAGTCAGCTACCATTTGCATGTTAAAACACTAATTGGCTTATACAGTAATGATTAAAGGCACTCTTCTCTCTTCTCTACTTCTGTGTCTACAGGTTCACTGGTCCGAACCTTCCCTCACCCATCATTAGCAGCAAGAACTGGCTCCGACTGCACTTCACGTCTGATGGAAACCACAGGTTGAGAGGTTTCAGCGCCCAGTACCAAGGTAAGATAAAGAGAGGTTCTGATATTTAAAAAAGACAATTGTTAATAATTAAACACCATCAGATCATATTCTTAGCTGTCTCGTGTGTCACGTTCAGATTTTAATTTAAAAAAATCTGTGAATTTCCATAAACTTTGATGTTGATATATTCTTCTAATATTTTATTTTTTCCTCTTTCTCTAAATGTTTTCCACATGTATCTAAAACAAACATCTAGTTTGTGCCAGCCTTCAATTGAAACACATTTCTTGTCCTCAGAGGATAAATGTGAACTTTGTAAAAAATGTATCTGATGATATAAACAGCAGATTATCTCAGCCATTAATTTTGCTGAGTACATTACTACTACTAAGAATTAAGTGTTAATGATCTCAGTGCTCCTCCATTGCCTTTAATTTTGCACCATTATCAATACTCAATCATTCAGTATGTTGTCAATACCTAGTGCAATAATGGAAAAACATCACCTAGCTACGCTAACAGGATTCGTGTTCTAGAGCAAATGAGCTCACAATCCATAAACAATCAATAATTTTTCTTCCAGTTGTGAAACGATACTGGCTACAAGGGAAATTATTAATTAATTATTATTAACTTGGTAGAATAACAGATTTTCATGAAAAAATACCCCACACATAAACATGCAGTACATGCACACACTCAGAGACACAAAATCCTCTCTCTCTCTCTCTCCCACACATCCATATCCCATCTTGTTACTTTTAAAAGGTTCAGGGGTCAGCCTTGAGAAGGGAAGAGCTGGGAAAAAAGATAAGCTTAGCCACAACAAAAGGTGATCTCTAAGGATCTCACCTCCAACCATCTGCTGGAAATCTCAGATGTTAGAATAGGAATGGAAATACAATAAAAAAAAGAAAGACAGTGAGGGATGAAGAATATAGAAAAGAGCCCACAAATGTACATGTTTGATAAAATCTACTCACTTGGCAGTTTAGTAGGCAGTCTCACACAACAGTCCTGCAATAAAACCTGTATGTTAAAAGTGTTGATTGAACTGTATGATCATCTTGGAGGCAGCTAGTTTGTGCTGCTGTAGACGTACATTATAATGAGAGGGAAGAAATGGAAGACTAATATATTAATTAGATGAAACACTGACTCCATCTCTAGCATCCTCCAAACCCCACCAGCCAATTTCATCATGACATTTCCCATGATACCACTGCAGTGGCAATTTGAAGTGTTGTAATGAAGGTTGAATGTCTTTGTTGATTTTACATATTTTTTTTATCTTCAGTGTTCATTAGCACATGTGCAGCATAGGAACCAGCCCCAGCGAATCAATCTATCACATCTATTTAATCACATAATAAGTTAGTCTGTTTACTACAAATCATGATTATTTCACATTTTCCTCCTTTTATAATCACAGTAACAACCCTGAAAAGAAATTGTTCAATGTGATTTTTTTTTCTTCCAGACACATAATAAACAGTATTTCTGACACATGACTCAGATGAGCTTTGTATTAAAATGTAGCTGAAACTGAGCAAAGGATCAAAATACATTTGTTCAAAACAAGTAAAGTTTCATTGTCAGGAACCGTCAAACTAATTAAATAGGATGAGTGTGAAGGGGGCGCACAGACAATACTGATGGTGTTTTTGAAACTGGTGAATAAATACGCATTTAGATGAGCTTACTTTGCAATGACTACTTTATTTTTTTATTTTCTATGCAATTATCATGAAACTCAATAAAAATAATCTCAGCGTTTTATTGAATGGAAATGAGGGGTTTTGTTTTTTACATAGCCGAACTACTATTCCTAATAGTCAAATAATGCAATGCCCTGCACCCTTCATTCCATGTGATGGTAAAGCAGTTGTACTTAGTTGAGCTCTTTATAAAAGTACAGTATGATTTTTATGGGCTAAACAAATTAAACAAATGTATGTTGTACATTGTTTTAAGGTAAAATGTTTTATTGTCATTAAAAAGTTTAGTAATTTTCATACATTGTGTTCAGCAGAGCTTCATTTTTGTTTAACTGCTTTGTCATAACTGGAGGGGATGTGGGCAATGGTGTATGTTATTGTATACATTATGCAGCATATTATATCTACTGCAGCGCTTTACCACTGCTGGAATGTGTGGGTGACATTTTATTACTTCCTGCTGTCTTACTTATCTAAACGTCTCTCTGCTGTTTTTCTCTGCAGTGAAGAAGATGTCTGAACTTAAATCTCGAGGTGTAAAGATGTTGCCTAGCAAAGATAACCACCAGAAGATATCAGTGTGTGAGTTTCAAATCTTAATTGTTAGCAGTCTTTCTGAATTGAAACTGGACAAGAAGTTTTATTTATTCGGTTTAAAAGTGTGGGAAATTAAAAGCACCTTAGTTTGGCATCTTCATCATTTTTCTTGCTGTGCTGTAAAAGGCTTAGGCACTGTGCTTGCAGATAAGCAGCATATACAGCTGCAGTAAGAATGGAACTTTCTGTTTAGAAAATGACTTATACAAATGACTTAAGGCTCAGACCGAAGAAAAATCAAACCTAACTCACGTGGGTTCTGTTGGAACAACTGTGACCACTGTAAGTTGTGTGTGTGCCTTTTGGAGGACAGTCCTTTTCATCTTCATCTTTTCACCTGTCTCAGCTCTTGCTCAAGGTCATTTAAAAAGTTTTCTGCTCTTTGGGAAACAGCTGAGTGGTGAAACAGTTACAGACACAAAGAACACACAGTCTGTGCTAGAGATGCAGTTCTAATAGCAAATGGATGGCAGCAATTGCATTGCTTGCTCTTTTCACCATGGCGGTCTTTCTTGCCCTTGTTCTCTCTCGCCTTCTGTCTGAGCTCACTGTTCATTATCCTATCCAGCTTTGTTTGAACATTTGGAACATTAACAGCTTGACAGCTATAAATCACCTGGCTAGAGTGGCACAGAGAGATGGATATTGAAGGGTTTAAGGAAAACTTGTTGAACTAGAAAGCAGTGTATTAATGGTAATCCTGCCTCAAGGCCATTAACAATTTGTTTTATCCACTTCTACTTTATCTTTTGCTTTTAATTCTTATGTTTCTCAGATAGAAATCACTCTTTTCTTCTTCCTTTAATTTGCATTGCTTTAATATTTTTCTTTATCTTCGCTTTACCTTCCACCAGTTAAGATTTGCCTCTGAGCAGCATTTCCACATTATTTGAGTGCCTGTGACCCCCTCAAAGAAAGATAGACACAGAAAGGTAGAAGGTGAAAATATATAAAATGTGTTACTTTTTCCATAAACTGTAAACATTCTTAAAACTTAAAGTTTTAAAATCTTCTTAAACTGATTTCTATTAGAGGTTCATAGTGTCTTATTGTCTCAGTGAAAACAAGCTAATATTTGTGAACTGAAAACTTTCTAAAATGCAATGTAAATAATTATTTTAAATCTTAGGTCACAGTGTTTGCAGTAAATATAGTACCAAATCAATTTACAATTATCATTTCTGTATGGTCAAGTCAAAGTAATAGGCTCCTACAAAGATGTGAGTGAGCATTGCAGACACGTATAGTTTATATAGTCATACAGAATTTTCTTGATCTGGAAAGTATTGTCCATTTCTTCAGTAACTCTTATATATCATCATTTTCCCTGCTGACACCAGTGAGCCTTATTTTAAATTTGCTTTCCTAACACTGGGAGCCTGGCCAATGAGCATGTGTCACATAGCTCTGCAGATCTTTGACCCCTCCCAGTCAGTCAGAAGTGCTTCCAAGATTGGACATGTTTATTTGACCCCTTCTGGCACTTTATCGTCCACTGTTTTGCACCCAGTGACATTATTTAACAAGCACCACCAGCAATGTGCAATGGGATAAAATCTACTTTTTATGTTCTTATGGGACAGAGTGAAGGATTTCACATTTAATGCATGTGGTGTCCCGGACACGCATGTCTAATATTTTCTCTTGCTAAAGTCTGGCTCTGTACTACAAATATACTTTTTATTTATGTATAATATTAGGCGTCCTTAATACAGCAGAATGGAACATTTCAAAGCAAACCTTCTTTTTTTGAACACTTTGTCCATCCTTAATGCATTTTATCTGTCTTTTCTAATTAGTGTCTCAAATGGGGGTAGCCCAGGGACACAACATGTGTCCAGACCCAGGAATCCCAGATCGAGGAAAAAGAAAAGGCTCGGACTTCAGGTAAAAGCAAGTGAAGAATGATTCCAGGAGCTAGATGAAAGATTGTCCCAGTGTGAATAGAAAGACATTTTTTAAGACTTTCCTGTGAATTGATCACTTTATTCGGCTAGATTAACTATTTAATTATGCTAATACAATATAGAGTTACATCTTTTGCAGTATTTAAGACTGTGGCTTGTGAAGCTGTTGCATTCATTAGCCTAATTTTTCATTTTTTGATGTGACCTTTGTCACATTTCTTCAAATAAGTTATTTACTTAATAATGTCTACCTTACAATACAAGACTTTTTGAGTTTAACATTTTTTCATCATGGTCTAATTAACTTGTGTAAGTGTTAATGTGGGTGCTCTGTAATATGTAATCTTTGGTTTTAAATTTGTGTTAAAATTAATAAGACTTTTCTACTTGTTCATGCTACTTGTTTTTTAGAATTAAGTTGTTGTTTTTTTCTTTATAGTTTCAGTTTCTAAATGTTGAAAATGTACTGATATATAATAGACAACACACCAGAATACTAAAGCAGTATTGTTTTTATACTTGTTGCATTTATATTTTAAATTATCTCCCAGTTCAGTGATGTCTGCGGTTGTGTTTTAATCAATAGTGAGCTGGGAATTCATTTTGGAGTTTGTGGTCACTGTGGGATGCTATAATAGTAAAAATACTGCATCTCGAAATGTGCTCTAGCATACAGCACATTACCCAATGTCATGCCACATAAAGGCCCGGCAAGCAGTTCAGATAGAGAAATGTGTACACTAAAACAAATACACTACATTGTGAGCCACTGCACACTAATAGGCTGCCTCTGTGGGATAGCGATATTACCGGTGGGATTATGGAGTTTCATTCCTGTCAGAGCCATTGTCTCTATCAGTGGTCAAGTGTAACACAGACAAATAGGTAACATCCATCTCCCACAATGCAGCACCTTTAGAGAGAACAGCCAGAAAGTGAATAAAAATATCTATATTGGTTTCCCTGGAAGCATTTTTTCTAGTTACTTGTACCTCATTTGCACTTGCACTGCAATAGTGTTTTTGTTTTTTTTTACAGGAAGCGAAAGGTTTGAGGTACTGATTTTTTTTTCTCTGTATACAATCTAACTGCAGGAGGGGAGCCACAGTGCATTTCTCCTGCGACGAAGGTTATGAACTGCAGGGCTCAAAGAGCATCACTTGTCTCAGAGTGACTGACAGCTATGTGGGCTGGAGTGACGATCGGCCCATATGTAGAGGTAAGAACTGTGTGTTGTCCATTCGTGTGTGTGTTTAATGGAAGTGGTCTCAGTGTGACCTCCATTTATGTATTTATACTCAGGTCCCCTGATGTTGATGTATTTGCTTGTGAGTCATTTTGTCCAGATGCCCAGTCCATTTTCTTTTTTCTTTTTTTTGATACCATATTATTGATTTACTATTCACCATTTCACTTTGGCCTGCTTGACTTTGACCTTTGGCCAGCGTTTTTTGCTTCCTGCTGTTTAGTCATGCTGACATAGTGCTGCACATCAGTCATATCTTTGTCACTTCTGACCATTTTGTGATAGGCAGGAAAAGCAGTGACGCTCTCTGCACAGTCTTCCTGATGCCCCTGCTCTCCTCTGTTTCAGTTTCAGGCCTGGTGAACAGAATTAATCAGACTAAATTTCCTACTATTTTTGGTAGCATAATTGGTTTCATTTATGGGTACCTGACTTTATTCGGAGCAGGACATTTTGATACAGTATGCTACTTTAACTTGATCGCAGTGTTTCCAAACAGCTTAAAATGAACAAAATTTATAATAATTATATCCAATACTTCAAACGTAAATGGCTGGGATAGAGTTTGGTGCGGCGCTATTCTCATTATCGTTAGCTTTTCAAAAGAGTGCAATCCTAGGAATAGCAAAGATACTGTGTAGGACCCTCAAGCTTGAAGGAATAACGACCGCTCACAGAGGATGAGTCGCAAATTTATGAAGTGGCAACTGTGTAAACAGTGGGTTGCTTGTAGTGATGAGTGAAGGATTCTACAGGTTTATACAACTGTCAGCTCACTGTTTTGTTACAACCTTTCTGTTTTGGTTCATACCAACCACTCTCATAACATTGTTTTCAGTAAACCAAATGTGCAAGACTTCCTCAGCATTAAGTCACAGACGGATGCAGAACAACTGTTTTTAGCAGCAAGATAAATACATGGACTATTTTTATAGAGACAAAAACAGAGATAAATGAGAATTTGAATGAATGTGTACCATACATTTGTAAGGTGTCAAGAAACACTACTCCAAATTAAAGATAATGTTGTTTAATGTAGAATGTGGAGTTAAACAACCTTTTGCTAACAAGTTATCTATGTCAATTTAAAAGGGGATGATATTCCATTGTTGTGGCCAAAAAAAAAATCTGTTATTGCAGGTTTCAGTTGGCAGTTGTGGTGGTGGCTGATTATTTGTTTCATTGATTCAACTGCACTAATTACTCTGGCATTAATCCAAAAGGGCACTGATTGTAAAATGCTGCATGATAACTCCAAATGTTTGAAGTAATTAAGCCGACCGATTCTGGATGCACTGACCTGTTGTTACATCACAACATCAGAGAGTGCGTTAAGAGAACAGATCATATTAAATTAACTTTGATGTTAGTGTTGTTTAGACCTATATTTGAACAATTTGTGATTTCTGTTTAAAGAGACATATGATAAAGGGGTATCTAAATCCACTTTTGTCTGTACTTGCAACAGGAAGGTCCACTCTCTCCCAGATTTGTCTGATGCAATCACAGGACAGCATTTAGTCCAGTGTCACTCTTCCATTTCAGTTAATGCACGCTCAAAAATGCAGCTTTCCACAGGAGCTCCCATTTTTTCTATTCTCTTGGACTGATCCAATAATGGTGAAATTAAATTACAGCACTAGAGGAGAGGGGGCGTGATCTCAAAAGGATTATATGAGTGGGGGAGTTGATTGTGTTTCATCTCACCTAAGCCACCAGTCACCTGGATTTAAAAAATTATTTTGGTGTTTGGTGACATCGAAGACAGTGATGAAGACCTAGCACTGACACCTTTGTCTTCTGTTTTTCTTTGGGATGAAAACACACACAAAACAAGTGGTGGAGCTGTTTTAATGCAGGCCATTATGTCACCATCAGTGTATCTCCCCATTTATGTAAGGATTGACATAACATCCATAATAATGTCACTGTTATAAACCATTAAAAAATATCCATCAGCCTCATTTAACCTTTGGTACTGTGCTTTTGTTCTGCCTCACTCTGTTTAAATGAAGATTAAATATCATCCAGCAATAATTAAAGATCTGTATCCTAAAATAGCATTAGTCATCATTAAACTGAGCAGCACTATCATTAGCACAGGGGGGAAAAAAAATCTTTGGCTGCAAATTCATTTTCTTGATATGGAATTCACAGTTTCCTTTTTGTTCATACTTTCCTTTTAGTCACACTGAGCTGTTGCAGGTCGTTTTCATCATGGATTTTGATAGCTGTTTGGCTAGCGGCTCTTTGATGTCTGTCACCCAACACACATGTGGGTGGTATCAGGCGTGATGATCCCCATGATTTAAAAAAATTCTGAGGCGATATGATAGATTCAGTGGACTTCCTCTCTGCTGTATTATTTTCATTAAGGTCACCCTCACTGTCAGAACAACTCATATTAATTACTTTATTCTCCCCTTAACTTCGCCAAAGTTCTTTCTGTGTTTTAATAGGGGTGATTTGGTAGGAGAGGGTTGGAGCATAGAGCCACTGAGCGGGCTTGAACACTCGCACCCGGAGGACCTCTCTGAGACATACCTCATTAAAATCAGGGTAACTGAATCAGGCACTTTCAAATACTTTTAGGTTTTCCCCCCACATATGTACACACGTACACACTCATTTCCCCTTAAAGTACTCATTAGAAATTCTGCTTTCATTTCAAGGGGTGTTTAACAGTTCTGCCATGCAGACACCCTTAGGCATTGATAAGAAAAGTCACATTGTCCTTTAAAGTTTGGTTTGCAAACTGCTCATCTACCTTCTTCAATTAGAGTATCAAAGTGTAATATTGGATTTTTGGTTATGTGTATTTTTTTCAATAATAACCTATACTTATATACCGGAGCTAATGAACTATATTAATCGTGGTATTTTGTGTATTTTAATAGTGGTATTGGATCATAAGAGCAGTTTGATATAAACTAGTTTGTTTTATTGTTATAATAAACTACATAGCCTGACAGTAGCTACAAACAGATCCTCTCTAGTATATTGTAAACCAGCGTGATTTATAGGTTTGACTCAGCCTTTCATTAGTCTCTTTTTCCATCATGACACACTGAATTGACAAGTCAAGTGTTTAGAGGGATCACTGCCGATGATTTTGTTTAGATGGTGCTTTGGTTTATAATTTGATGATGGTTTCAACACATTACCAATCACTTGCCAAACAGATTCACTCAGTCAGGAACACTAAGCTCAAGTTCAAATAATGCAGTATGAATGGCCACACGGTTGTATGTTGGAAGTTCCCTTCATTAGGATACTCTTTAAGATACCTCCTGTGTCACTTGGTAAAGATTGAGCTGAGAGGTTTGAGCATGCCTCTCCTTCACCCCCGTGGGATGCTTGTTAATCGACTGAATGAATTGACAGCACATCATGTTTCTGTTCTCAGTGTTCAGGTCTGTTCTGGGTCTAAATATTCTCAGGTCTGTTTACGCTGGGTCTAGCTATTCTCAGGTCCCTTTTTCAATTGGGTCTTTGATTTTTTTTTTTTTTTAAGTTCATTTATGCATGTCGCGTTCCGGTAGATTTTGCACTGTTTGCATTTGCTTCCAGCACAACAAGCTCAAGTAAAATATGAGATTTACACAAGGAACCAGGCAAATTGAAACCCTAACAGATGGAGGCTGAAGTGGTTAGGGGGCAGAATCGACACAAGTAGCATTCAAATGACATTGTGGCTATCATCATGACAATCCACAAGAGGGTTTTAGCACACACTGGGTCTTTTGAAGATTTTTATTTCCTCCTGCTGTATCTTCTTTGTAGCACCAATGTGTGGAGGTCAGTTGAGGGGACCCAGTGGTGTCATCACATCTCCAAACTACCCAGTCCAGTATGACAACAACGCCAACTGCACGTGGGTCATCACAGCCACAGATGCATCTCAGGTAAGAGCGCTGATTTAGCTTTGCTGCTGTAGTTGCCTGATTCCAGTGGTGTGTTAAATGGTGTGTTTATGAGACAGCCCAAAAAAAACAAGTGTTTTGCACCTGTTAAGGAGCATCCCCAGAGAAAGCACTTCTCTGACACACATGATTCATTTCATACTGTGTATAGATTAATAGATAGATTTTTTTATATGTGACAGAAGCTCTCTCACTGAATAAGGAAAACAGAAGGGGTGGGGGTGGGGGGTGGGGGGGCAGAGGGTTTTCAGGAACACCTGTAATGAGGGAGAGAGAAAGAGAGTACAATAGACAGAAAAGATTTTTGAGAGCTTGTTCTTCTCTGAACTAAAACAAAATAGTTTTACAGATGTTATTGTATTGCACTGCGTCATGTGAAGAATAGGCTGTATGAGGTGAAAGACAAGGCAGGAAGGGGAGTCAGATACAAAGTGCCCCCACCGAACCCCACCGCTTGCCTGTGTGTGTGTGTGTGTGTGGATACACTCACATAGACACCCTTGGGTATACACAGCGGGCAGACTGCTGAACAGACAGTGGTACTTTAGGCTGTCCCTCGCTCTGTGTCTGGTCCAGATGAAGATGGAGCGAGGCTGTTCTTTCTGTTTAGAGCTGTAATGGGCTTCTATTCCTGCCTGCCTGCATATGCCCAGCCCGAGGAGACGTTAGGTCAAGCAGGAGACTGAGGCGGAACTGCACAGGGAGGTGGCTGGGAAGTGACACAGCTCTTCTAGACCTATATTCAACCTCATGGCATCATGACTAATGTGGGTTCTTGTCAAGTGTTGTGCCTTTATAATATCCTGAAGGTACTGAATGCAGCTGTTTTTAGTTGACAGTCTTTCAAGTGTTTATCCGTCAGCGTCAGGGAAAACGGGGTCTGTGTTCCGAAACTACCAAAATGTCAGAGATGCCCTCAGAGATCACAAACAATATAAAATATATATAGTTGTGTTGCTTTCTCCTTTTTTTGCTCTTATACCTTCTCCTACTGTGCCTCACCTGTTGGCTGACAGATGGGAGATGACTTTGTGGTATGAAACTCTATTTATCGAGTGATCTGACCTATTTTGCCCGCACACCATCCATCTCTTCTCTCCACCTTGGCAATTTTCATTAGGCACTGGGTTTAACATAGGACAGAATGCAATTTGCATTTATATAAGCTTTTTCATTAGGCCTTGCTGTCTCAGCCCTCTGAAAACATTAAGAATTGGCGGAAATCAGTGGCATCCAATTTAAAATAGTATACAAAGACAGACCTTCCCTTCTTTGCTTTTGATTCATTTATATTTGTGTCTTTTGTATTGCAATGCTTTTAGTCTTTATTTAGTAACATTTTACAATGTCATAATCAAACTTTGTTAGTTTGTCTATTTTTTGGAGCTGGCCCTTGCACTCTTCAGCAATGACACAATGTTTTCCTTAACTTATTCCACCTGCTCTCCCTGCTCCCTGTAGCACAAAAATGAAATGAAACCAGTAGGACTCTTTTAAGTTAAAATCCTATACATAAATCTTTTCAAACTTTTTCAAACTTTCGTGTCACATTTACGATGCATGTATTCACCTTGTGGGCAACCTCAATTCACCTGCTGCGTGTCCTGATGTACTTAAAGTCATTGTAAGTGTGGCTATATAGGCCACAAAGTCGCCTGCAACCTGCTGATTTGATGAGCAGAGTAGGGGTCATGCAGACTGCCCGACAGGCAATTGGACATTTGATTAGTGAGCGAGAGATTATAATCAGCAGACTGGAAGACAGGTGCAGCAAAATATACACACTCTGCCCCATATACGTCAACAAAACTCTGTGGCTTTACAAAAGCTCATGATTCAAATATACAGAATGCAAGAGTTGTGATTGGAATCAGATGAGGCGATGCTTTGTGAAGGTATATGAGTGTTTACAAGAAAGAAAATAAATTGACAATAAAGGGTAGATGTTATACACAGCTGGTACACGTCGTATGTCTGTGTGTGGAAATGTGCCAGACAAAAATTCAGAAGAGACTGACAGATGATAGACTGATGGATAGAGTAATGGTAAGTCACAGATGGGAAGGGGTCTCTCCACTGCACCTGGTGTCAGGAGCATTCAAGCATCTGCCGTTAACGGTTGTCTTGGCGATGTGTTCACTGTTGTCTAGGTGATCAAGTTGACATTTGAGGATTTTGACCTCGAGCGAGGCTATGACACCTTGACGGTGGGAGACGGCGAGGTGGTGGGAGACCAGAAGACCATCTTCCACGTGTGAGTGACTCCTGCGACCTTCCTCTTTTTGCCTTTAATCTTCCCTCTGTTCTCTAACTTCTTCTGGCTCTTACTCCGCGCTATCATCTCTAGCAATCATTTTCATTTTAGCCACTCATGTTCCATGTAATTATATTCTCTCTTTTGCTTTCTCTCTCCACTGCAGCTTTCTTCTCTTTTCTGCTTCTCCACTTCCCTACACCCGGCAGCACCCCTCTCTCTTCCCTTTCCCCTCCAGCCGTTTTTTTCTCTGTTGTACTGTTTCTCTTTCATTTCATCACCACCTGATGCAGGAGTGCATGAAATATAGATGCCACACCACATTGTCAATCATCACTCTTTCCTGTGTTAAAAACAAGATCACAGCCATGTGGTACAGCATTGCCGACTGCATATTTATCCCCCCTAATGTAGTTTGCACTAGCAGATGCTCCATAACAATTCACGCGATGTTGTTATTAATTGTGTTCAAATTTACCACCTTAATAAAGTTTTTATAGATCAATTTTTATGCAAGGCTGCCTTGCCTGGGTGGGATCTGGGAGGAGCTGGGAGATAAATGATAGGAGAGGTTCATGCAGGAGGGGTTTGTTGATGAGGAAAGATTGTCCTCACTTTAATATTGTGGTGCGCCTGCATATAGCGACACAAACACAAACACTGAACGTGGCCTAATCTATTCAATTAAGGACTTTCTCTCCTCTGTATGATGTAAAAGTTGAATGAGCAATCCTTCCACTGAGATTTGATGCACTCTTACACACACAATTTAGGGGAAGAGAATATACTGCAGCTATCAGTGCAGTTTAACTCAGCACCATATTTTTGTTTATCAGTGGTGCAGGCAAGCGTTTTTTTTTTTTTTTTTTGGAACTCTTAAGGTTGGAGGGATGTAACCCTTCAACAGGACATAAACAGCACAGTCGTAAATGTAGTGATTAATAGAGGATGAGTCACAGCAAGTCAGATTCACTCTTTTTCTTCGTTGAAAGACACTGTGCACATATAGTTTGGTGAAACATTTTTTCCCACAGAGAAATTTAATTAAACCAACACGGACAATGTTTCAGATAGCAAATAGCTTGCAGGTAATTTGAAACACACTGTCACACGCAATTCTGTTAGGTTGAACTTTGGATAACAATCATTTATGCCACAGACCTGTGTTTATAAAAAAAAAAGCTGAAGGATAAACTGTTTGACATTACTGAATTTATTGTAATTCTCTTAGTCAATCAGGCAGCATTTCATCTAAAGAGGAAGTCATAATGTTTTGGGTAAGAAGAGGAAAGATGATAAGACAAAGGCTTATCTTCAGCATGAAAACTGATGCTTCACTACAGAATTCCTTCCACATAAACACAGGTTGAAGAAACAGAGATGAACAAGAAATGACAAAAACTTAAACCTCTGTCTGATGCAGACATACTTCCTTATTACTCCCACAACTCTGTCATCACTAAAATTAGAACTCTTAATCAGTTACTCTGCAGTTATACACATCCTAATTAGAGTTGGGTGGAATTACTATTCAAATAGGATTAAATTACTTCTGTGGCATTGACTGATCTTGCCTTAATTTTCCTCTTTCGTGTCCCCAACTGTTTAGAATTAGAGGTTTAGGATTAAAAAAAAAAGGCTTCTCCGACTGGAATTGCCTGCAACAGTTTTAAAGCACTTTCCTTTGATGAGAAAAGTCAGATAGTTTAATATATAACTCCAGGTGTTGTTTTGCTGCTTGCAGTTGCATTAAAGTTTTTAAATTATGCAGTGAAAACTGGGCCTTTGGCTGTTAAAATGACACAAGTTCACTGTGCAGTACGTGCTAACGCTGCTTATAATAGCTGAAGCAACTGATTCGGGTTTCACAGTTGATGCACCTTTCACTCGTTCTAAATGTAGTTCAAGCATACAGTATATTTAAGACGAAGAGAATTACTTTTAAGAAACCTGTTGTGTCTCTTTTTGTAGCCTGTCTGGTACCATAACTCCAGACCTTGTGGTCAGCACCAGTCACCAGATGTGGCTCAATTTCAAAACGGATGACACCAGCGGCTCCCTCGGCTTCAAGGTGTCCTATGAAGGTAAGGATGCTTCAAACAACCTGGTTGTCAGCCAGTGGGATGTGCTGGCTGCATTTTAAAATGAGCTGTTTGAGGTACCAGCACAACTGACACACACGTGGCATCAAAAGAGGTAAGGTTATGTAAAGTCATACCTTGTGAAATATAAATATTTTTTGGGAAGTTTTTCATGTGGTGACAATATGGTCGAGATTCCTCATTCTAACCTAGCATAACTCTTTCTGTGACAAACTCAAATAGAATTAAATTTCTTTTTTTGGTCATTTAACCTTGCGCATTGTGACTCACTGCTCAAAGCTGACGTTATGGGCTCTGACAGAGCACATTTTCCTACAGTTGACTGGAACATAGTTGTCCATTCCTGCATCCATCATCCTGAGTTTAATTTCAAAAACATAAGGATCAGATTGCATCTGTTTGATCTAAGACTTTAGTGATAGAAATAAAATATAACATATAATACATAATATAATATATAATACATAATAAGCAGGGTGTTTAAGACCCGGTGACCTTCCCATATCGCATTCAGCTACAAACATTTAATGGGAGCATAGACTCTAGTGATAGTTTATATTGTAAAGGCGCAGTAGTGCACTAGGTATAAGTTGTTTTACTCTCTGCATGATATTGAGCAGGCGACGGCTATCAGTGAATTCCCCAAATGAATGGTCCTAATGCAACACACATATTTTAGATAAATTATTTGTGTCATGCTTGATGCCATAAATGCTAACAAAGCAGAACAATAGGTTTTTTTTGTAAACTAAACTGGTCATTGTGTCATGCAACAATGACCAAAAATAAATGTATGTGCATACTCGTATGTGTCTGTCTGTGTATGTGGTTGGCTGCGGATGATTGTGAATCACTATCTGTATGTATTTGCTTCTATGTTTTAAGACAAGAGAAGAATAAAAAAAAAGGAAGCATGAGTTCATCATTGTGTACCCAGTTTGCTTGTGTATGAGGGGAGTTTACCTGAGTTCTTCTCCTACATAAGCCTGCTGCTCGTGTCCCAGAAGCAGACAGAGTTTTCTCTCATGCCCACAAACGCTTGTTTCTCGTCAGTAAAAATAACAGCAAGAGTGGAGCCGCATGCTGAACCAAAGTGTAATTAAAACAATGAGTTCTACTTAATGAAGGGGAAGAAACGCTTTGAACCACTTCACCTCCCAGATTGGAGCACCCGAAATCTAATTTGCATTCTCAATTACTTGTATTTTTAAGCTTGATCATCAAGTGTAGTTGCAAACACGGTCATACCAGTAAACACACACACTCTCATCTTTCTCATGCATTTCAGCATAGGTTGCACACACGCTGCAATGGCCTCAGTCCTTCAAGTGAAACTGTAATGCTTGCAAACAAAATCAGTGTCAATGCAGTTGTGTAGGTTTAAGCTCAAACTTTGTAGACCATTATACTGACACTGACTGTGGTGTAAATTATTAACACCCATAGGGAAATGTATGCACTGACAAGACCGTAGCTAACTTTGAGAGCAAAGAGGGTTGCCACAATAAACTTGACTATTTCATTCCTCTTGTTGTCCCAGGTCTCAGAAGATTGCAGTATAGTTGTTGACAGTAATGTGAGTCTAAGTCCCCATTACAATGCTTGGATTATTCTGGAATGTCAAACAGACAGGGACAACAAATATTCCATTACATCTCTTCCTTTATTCATGAGAATCGAATGCTGTTTATGCAGCACATGTATAACAACAGACATACACAGCCCATGGTGATGTACATGTTCATAAGGCTGTTATTTATTTCTTCAGTTTTCCATACATTCCAGGTGGGACCGAACCTTAGTGCGGTTCATTTTGGCAGGTATGAGGTATGGATGAAATGGTTACTGGTTTCACTGTAATCCATGATAAAATTCCAGATGAGTAGTATTACCGTTTCAAATTTTAATTATAATTGAAATCATGGTTGATTACTCCTCCATTGAAGGGTGAAAAATAGTCCATCATCAACCAAAGGTCAACAGCAATCTCTCAGGCGCATGGGCTGTCACGGGGACATTGGACCAAGTTCACAAACATGTCCACCAGAGCAAACAAACTATTGCCCCAAAATTCCCATTAGGCCAAAACATCAGTGAGTTCATAGTTACAGTAACACACGAGTAATGACATGAATGTTTGCGCTTTAATGGATTTTTTGGTATGTGTTATGTATGTTTTTGTGTCTTTTAGGTGGGTTGTTCGGCTACATGTGGTTTCTGTTAGAATGTATGCATTCTCTATGTTCTTTCACCCTCAAATCTCTCTCAGGCTCACCTTAAAACTTGCTTTTAGCATTCTGCCTTTTAAAGGTGACTTCCAAGTAAGATCAATGAGTTGTCTTGTGAAGAGGCTGCCTCAGGACAGCCATACATCCAGCAGTGAGCTCTAAATATGTGTTCTAAATGATGATCATCATTAGGGCTGAGTATGGATTTATACCCAGCATCACCCCTGGTGCGATTTAAAATCGTATTAGGCCCTGCCATCATTTCCTGGATGGATGAGCTTATTCGCTCTCTGTGTTTCCCATCCGGATGCCCCGATAGGATGCCTCAGCATTCCCATCTGCAATCTGCAACCTCAGAAAAAGTAGAAAGAAGAGTGAGTGAAAGAAAGAGGCACGCATAAATCTTGCAATAATGAAATTGGCATGTGTGGTTTTAAGGAAGAAGGGTGGTCATGGAGGAGCGGGCGTGTGTGTGTGTGTGTTTGTGTGCACTCCTCAAAGTGCTCACGTCAGCTTCCAGTTCAAGTGAGAACGTTTGTCACACAGTAAGGGGATGGATACAGTTGCGGGGGGGAGAGAAGGAGTGAGAGAAAGATGAGAGAAACGTTTGCAAGATTAGTGAGTAACATCTTGGAAGGGGGGATATAGAGGCAGTGAAGTGAAGTACTTAGTGGCAAAATAGATCATGGTAAAATTAAATGCATGACAAGACAATAGGAAAATTGTGTGAGTTTAGATGTTGCAAAGTATAGAAACTAGTTTGTCCTCTCAGCCCATAAAAATATGTGCACTGACTGATTCATTGCTAATATCCATTGCACTGTATCCATTTAGTTTTAGCTAAGATGCCAGACAGGAAGAATGTCTTTAGTGCAAAATTTCAACCAAACAAGGAGCTCCTGAAATAATGACCAGAGACTCTGTACCTAGGGACGCGTTAGCCAACGTAGGTTACTGTCAAGGTTCACATAATAGGGAGCACTTACATATTTCTTTTTATTTTATTGGTGTTACAGAGTTGGACAGGTGCACACGGAGCTTGGCTTCTCACTTTGTGCCACCCACTCATATGATCAAAACACATACAGGAATGCTACAGCGACTCAAAACAAACATGAGAGCGGAACTCTTGACTGACACAGAAAAAGAAAACACCTTCTTGGCATTCATCTGCAGAGTTGGTAGAAACAGTTGACAGTCGTCAGTGGAAGTGACAATAGTGCCAGGAACTAAAAGTAAAACAAGCTTATAGCTGCAGGAAAATTGAAAGAGTTGTGAAAATCATCTCAAAATCGAGCTGTGGGATCAAATAAAAACTTGACCTGTTTCCATCTTTATGCTAAGCAAGGTAAAGCAGTTCCTGGACCTATCACTTTACTGAACATGCATATATTGAATCATTATTGATTATTCATCTGGGAATCAAGAACTGCAGTTTCTTTTAATGCATCGCACATACTGTCCAGTGCACATTCTATTGTTCCTTTAATATGCCCTTCAGTGTTTCCTGCAAGTTAAAAAGTTTATGTGTTACTGTGCCCTGGGAATGTACTGTGTTGTTCATAGTATAATTCTTTTCAATCAATAGTACTCCACACATTTTTTAAGTTTTCTCAATTGGTGTGGTGAAATAAAATGTGGGTGTGGGTGTGTTATTTTTCTATTTAAGATAATATGTAGAAAGGAGGGGACAGTCAGGGAGGTGCGCTATGATAATTAAATTGTGACATTCAGTTGTTGCATTAAATAGTAAATTGTCACAATATTGTGACATAATTTATATCACAATATACAGTATCATTCTTGACTTTCTACTTGAAATAATGACTTCTTATCAATGCCAGTTTCCTTAGTCAATATTCTGTGTTATATGTTTATTTCTAACAATGCAGAAATTGAACAAGGCAGCTGTGGAGATCCTGGAATTCCAGCTTACGGCAAAAGAGAGGGGACAGGTTTTCGTCATGGGGATAGACTGTACTTTGAGTGCCTGCCTGCATTTGAGCTGGTTGGGAAGAAGAACATCACCTGTCAGAAGAACAACCAGTGGTCAGCTAAGAAACCGAGCTGTGTTTGTAAGTTCTTGGATGCCTTATGCTGGTCAGACTCTGTATACACCATGCTCACACAGATGTATGAGTACGTAATATGCGTATATTTGTGCAGGGAGGGCTGCATAATAAATGGTCAGATTATCTCTGCAGTTTGCCTAGCAGAGGCTGTGGATTTTAAAACAATGGGAGGGCTTATTAGCTAATTAACAGTGGATGACAAACACAGAGAATGAGAGAGTTACATGGGTGGGGGTGGGGGCTGGGGAGCTGACCATGCAGATAATGCTCACTGTTGTATTATTGATAAGATAATAGGATGGACAAAAACCTGCAGCATTTAGATAATGATCATAGAGCTTTATGACACAGAGTTTGCTGGGACAAAACTCAATTAGGCTTCATAATGCAGGGAAACAATGTTTATTTAGTTAGCATTTAATACACAGTTTCAGTCATGTCGACACACTGCCACATGCTTGTCTTTGTCTTTGTATTTATTCAAGTTAACACAGTGTTTGTGCCTGTTTGAATATGATTCTGATTTGAAATGAATAATCCTAAACCTGACAAACCTTAGTTACTGTTGCTGCCGCTGAGACTAAAATGTCAGAGCACATTCTATTTATCCGCCTACTCCAGTGTACAGTTTCTAAGAAACTTGGCAGAAGAGGGTTAACAAAAATCACGCATGGGTGCAAAGCTAGATGGAAACTCGAGATAGTCATTAACATATCAATGCAAAATGGTGAAGGAATATGTTCTGTAATATCTCAATAGAGCGACAGGGTTCTGATGTTAGCAATCTCTGATTGGTTAGAAGGGTGAGCCTCACTCAAAAACCTTTAACAAGGAATATCTTCACTGCTGCCAGGAGAGGTATTTCAACAAAAAATATATATTTTAAAAGTATTATTATTATAAAAGTTACATACTGTATCTTTTAGTTTGTTGTTGAAACAGAGCTGACTTTTCTTACACATAAACAATACCAGCGACTGCCTCCCATAGTCTTTATCATAACAGGTAAACATATTCAAGGAGAGCAGTGCAAAGGTAACATTTATAGTTGGGCAACATATTGCTTTGTGAACTCTCTTCCCTTGACAATAAATAGCTGGACTGGTTTTTCAAAGAAGGCTACGTGTGTCTAGTAACATCATTGTATTGTGTTGTTGCTTTCTATGCATATTCTATTGGTGTGATCGAGTGACAGTCTTGACAGAAGTAAGCGTGGAAGATGAGGCCCATATTTCATTTTCAGTGCCAACACATCTCTTTTCACTAGACATTGATTGGAAACAATGATTTTTATGGTTATAATGTGTTCAATTTTTTTTTTTAGATGCTCAGGCTTCTTTTATGCCCATTTTCTTTCCAGAGAGTTCGCACAAACAAGATGTGTTGTTTATAGTTGGTTCCTCCTGGCAGATAAAAGTTTTAATATCTGCTGCTAATTTTTCTGTTAGTACTTTCCAAATTTAGCCCTGTTTCGAGTGTTTGTACTGCCAATGGGTAGATTTTGTTGCAATAAACCACAAACTTCTTTTTCTTATGTGACATAGTTGGCAACTATTATTCTGTTCAAACTTGTTTCTCTTTTCATATTGAGTCAGCCTAAGGTTACTGTCATTGTACAGCCATATGTGCTTATGCTACAAGACAACAAATTGGTAGTTGTAGTGGTGCCTTTTGAAATAGGACTTCCTCCCTGATCTGTTAGATGTCTGCATGGTGAGAGGTGGATTTTGACAGATTCCATAAAATGAGTCAAATCACATTGTTATGGGAATTTGTGCTGGAGGTTTTCTGGATTCTAACCAGTGTTCATTTTTATGTAACAATGTTTTATTTCTTTCCCTCTCCCTTCCTCTGCATCTGTGTGTCATTATTATTCCTATAGTTTCCTGTTTCTTCAACTTTACTACTCCTTCTGGGGTGCTGCTGTCTCCCAACTACCCCCAGGAGTATGGAAACAATATGCACTGCGTGTGGCTGATCATCACCAACCCAGAGAGCCGAATCAATCTGGCCTTCAATGACCTCAGCATGGAGAAACAGTTTGACTTTCTCTCGATCAAGGATGGGGGAAAGGTAGTATTATAAGCTCCTCAGCCACTTTGAATAGCTCTTTGTGTAACTTTGTCTACTGACTTGTCTGTCACTCATTGTGCTTGCATTAGGAACGACAGCCTGTATAATTATGTGTGTGATCTAAAAACCTTTCTGTGAGCGTCACTGGGCATGCTTGTGATTTTATCTTCTGTAGGAGCTGTTTACTTTTTGACTTTTTCCAATTTTAATTTGCGACACCATTGGTCTCATCAGAAAATTCTCTTTGTCAGGCTGAGTCGCCCATCCTGGGTACCTTCTCTGGTGACGTCTTGCCTCCTCCCATAACAACTAGTGCCCACGTGGCACGACTGGAGTTCCTGACTGACCACACCTACACAGACAGAGGCTTTAACATCACGTTTACAAGTAAGTATTGACTATCACTTTAACGCAGATAAATACACAGATAGGTCTTTAAAGCCCACCCTGAGTGGATTTTTTTGTATTCCATTTTGTTTGTGCATGTGTACAGTCTGCTAATGTGTGCATGCAATGGACCTCATGAATCATTTGCAGTATCTATGTGCCTCCCGTCGACTGCGTAAACTCTTCCACCCACCAGCTACACATTCCGTACACACTCACTTGCAAAGTCGCATAGAGAAATGACAAAAAGCTTGTCTTTATTGTCTAAATAGAGACTTGACATCTAAATAAAACCCAAACAAAGATGCAGCATCCCTACCTGACAGATACATTGCGGCAGTGCTCATTATATTCTATTCTGGGCAGCTGCTGACTTCTGAGGAAATTCCAGATGGGGTTTACACTCTGACGCAGTACATGCAGGCTGCATGCTGGTAAACCCATTTCATGGCTGTACTGTAAGGTGAAGGTTTGGTAGCAGGATTATTCTATTCATTGTGATGATCTTTGTATTCTTCCTACCTCTCAAAATGAATATCTCAGAACAAAGAGTCTGTCTTAAACCTTATAAAGCCGCAACACTATTGCATAGATAGTTAAGGTGCCTTTAGGAGGGTGGTGGGGGTGTTATCTCAATAAGACTTAAAACTAAAATTAAGCAGCGATTCACTTAAATGCAAGCAATACAATGTTATTTATACTTTTGCTTCTCTACCACAGTCTACTACAGTATTAAACACGAGGACGTATGTACTGTAAGTAGCTACTTGATAACATATTAGTAGTAATAATAGTAGACAGTTATATTATTATTGTCATTATGTATGAGAAAATGAATTATTGTTATGTGAAAAAAAAAAAAACATTACTGTACTAAAAAATAAGGAACTTATTATGTATAAAGGTTCACTTCTTCAGGTCTTTTAATAATCACCCAACTAGAAGAAGTCATCAAAAATGAAAGACATTTTAGTAAAGTGTAGCCATTAAATCATCATAATGGGGGTAGTAGAACATGAAATAGACTTTCATTTCCAGTTTCATCTGAACCCGTTAGCTTCTGTATCTAATGATAAATGTACCTGAATAATAGTATGCACAGATATATCTTTTGCTTTTGGATAACTTGCGCTTTACATGAAATTCTGCACTATACAATATGTTCATAAGAATTGAAGACTATTCTGTTAATACTGTTAATTCAGAAAAATCCCTTCTACTGTAGCACTCCTTTCTTACCAGAATGCATTTGGGCTCTGGCTGTACTTCACTCGCAGACATGTCATCAGCTATCACCCAAGTGTCTCTGTAAAGCCACCACATGGACACCACACGGTGTCTAATGCATTAATTAGCAAGTTAGATGAATAAATAAATAACCAATGCAGCGTGGTGAACGAATATCAAGAGCAGTTAATTGAAGATGACGGTTAGTTCCTGAGAACTGTGTCGTCTAACTGCAGGACTGTTTTTAGGGGGTTGTCGGGCAGAGTAGACACCTTCCATCATTCATGTTAATTAAGGACATGCCAAACTGTATTGAAGGGATTTTTGGCACGTTAATAAATAAGATGATTGTGATAGATGAGGTGTGGCTGGCACTCTGTTTGGGTCCGGTGGATACAGAAGAGGGATTCATCAACACCTACATGTGTCACCTACTCGCTTGTGTGTACAAGAATGAGAGAATGAGAGAGATAGTGGCGGAGGTGATGTATTTGTTTACATGCCTTGTTCCAGGGTTATGCCTCTTCTAGCGTGACTGTGTTTCTTTGTGGCCTTTCTAACTGGTTCCCTCTCATTGAGAGTAGATAAAGTTTTGAGGATGCATGAAAACAATTTTCCTTGTTTGTTTACTCCACATATCATTCAGCGGTACCATTTGGCGCTGACGATCCGCATGCAATGTGGTTTTCCACCTTCTAGAATTACTGCAGCACGGTGAATCAATATGACTCACTAAGTGAAACAAATTTCTTCTTGTTAAATGCTGGCATTGATAAATGCTGACAGTAGAAAGGGAAAAAAAAGTTTTGTCTAGAAACTTGGGTAATTATTTTAGAATCTTTAGAAAATTTAATATGTTAGAAGGATAAATACCAGTGTAATTACAGGTAATGAGTTCTTTTTAAATATTTTTAAGTAATTGACACTTGTGTGTTAGTGTCTTTGTTTCATCAAACCAAGTGTTTTATGGGTTATGCAAGGAATTTTCTGTACATCTTATGCATTGGCTTTTTTTAAAATAATTTTTTACAATCATCTTATATCTTTCTCTTCTCCTTCACACTAACCACATCTCCTCTCTTCATTTCCAATAGCATTTCGCCACAACGAGTGCCCCGACCCAGGTGTTCCGGTTAATGGGAAGCGCTTTGGTGAAAGCCTTCAGTTGGGCAGTTCCATCTCATTCCTGTGCGAGGAAGGCTTTGTTAAGACCCATGGCTCACAGACCATCTCCTGCATTCTCAAGGATGGCAATGTGGTGTGGGACAATGCTGTTCCTCGCTGTGAAGGTGAGTAACTGTGGAATTATCCAGGATAAATATGCGGGCAATCTAAGTAATTAAGAGGACAATGTTTTTTTTTTCGTTTTTTTTCTGAAACCATTTATTCTGTGGTCTAGCATCTCATTAGCTGGTTCCCAACTGTGTTTCTGTCCTGTTTACAACTGTTCTATAAACTGATGATGCAGCAGTATGTTTGCATTAATGTTCACTGTAGCTAATAATGCACATCACAATAGCTTGTAAATAGATGTTTTTGTTGTATTGCTTTTGATTGAAAGGTGGCAGAAATCAGTTTGAAAATGGACGTGCTTTATTAATTAATTTTTTTCAACTTGTTTTTACTATTGATGCATAAATAATAAATTAGTAATTAATGTCTTAAAATTGTATTTCAACAATTTGATTTGAGGCCCATAATGATATACCGTATATAATGCCGCAGACATGCTGCACTTTATATAAGCTAAATATTTCTGAACTATTAACCCCTCTGTGACACAGTTTTCAATAAATTATTTTCACCAAACCATAAAAGTCCAGTATATTGTAGCTGGTAAAGCTGAGATAAAATGAAGTGTTAACAAGCTGAGATTCACGAACACCAACAGCGTAGCACACATCTAAGACTCTTAAGAGGTCTCACCAGGTTCACTGTTCATGATAGGCAAAGAAGAAATCTTTATTAAAACATGTCACTTCTCCCTGTGTGCCACAGCAGCTTTGTATTCCTCCGAGACCATCTATCACACCGCTGGGTTTGTAACGTAATGCGTTTTATAGATGTCCTTCAGTATGCTGAGTTGGCTGATTAAATCATTCCACTTCAAAGCGAGCGAGGAGCTGGCAGTGTAAGCCCTTTGCTGTGCCTGTGTGTTCTGGTTAAAGATAGGCAGTTAAAGAGATGCATGGCAAGGTGAACAGTAACAGAGATGAGGCTAGTGGAGGGGGTAGAGTGTCTTTTGTGCTAGCGATCAAAGATGTTCTGTTTTCTCTTTTTGATAGGGATGAGAGCAGAACCTTTGTAGGATGAGTTTGATGACACAATTAAAGACGGCATGGGTGGGGAAACATATGCATACGCATGGATATATATTGGATGCGCTTGTTCATACACACACGTAAAATATCAGGCATGTTACTGGGAGAAATGGTTAACCTTGAAGTGAGCTGTTTTATTTATATTAGATATACCCTGGCAGTAAAAGAAATTAGATGAGCGCCAGCTGATGAATGGAATCATCTATGGACATTGTCATACATCAGCTGGGAACGACGTGCATAATTCAGCCTCTATCTTTTCTTCCTCTCTCTCTCTCTCTATTTCTTCTCTCTTTCGTTAGCCCCATGCGGAGGGGATCTGAAGGCTCCCAGTGGGATCATCCTCTCTCCTGGCTGGCCAGAACTCTATAAGGAGGCCCTTAACTGTGAATGGATCATTGAGGCTCCTCCAGGCTACCCCATCAAGATCATCTTTGACAAGTGAGTCACCCAGATAGCAACTGCCTGTTGTGCCAGAGTTTTTTTTTTGTCTCAGAGTTGTGTGTGCTCATTCATCTTTCTACTTAATCTACTACTTTTTTTTAAGCTTTTCATCTATCTGTCCTTTCTTGGGGTAATGCAGTAGATCTAATGCACATTAGCATACAGCCCCAAACTACGATAACACTATGTTTTATTTAGTAAGTGCTTACAATTAAAGAGCCTTTCATTTGATACCCCTCTCACTGAATATACACAAATACATTTTCAGATTCTACACACATTTACATACACGTGCACACAAAGAAACCTAACCAAGACCGGCTAATATGTAAGTGGAGATGGTCTGTCAGGGGGAACTAGAGCGATGGGAGAGAAGGTAATTTGTCCTGATGTTTGAGAGAGAGACAGAGAGATACAGTCATAGGATCAAACGCTACATTAGCGTTTCACTAAAGCTCATCCTTACAAGCCCATCTCATCCTTGCCCCTGCCTCAATAGCATGCCATGCAAAATAAATACAACATAAGTGTTTCTTGCTCTTTAATTATTATGTAACATCAATAAAATATCACAAACTGCTTAATTTAGTCAACATAGTTCTGCAACTAAGCAATTTATTCATGGCTTTGAAGATGAAGTGGCTTTGGCAACAAAGATGGAAACAAACAGCAAATGCGCACACACAAAAACACATTCATACTCACATATACATGATACACAGAGGCACTCGCCAAAGCATGACAAATATCTCAGGATTTTTCAAAAGTCAATGTCTGCAATTTGGAAATGATTTAATTTAGCCCTCCTGGTTTCTGAACGCTTGTTAAAAGTTACAGAGAGTAAGAACCTTACAGTTAGAATGAGCTGTACACCTCTTGATAACTAGTTGGCAATTTGTGTAAACATACATTTATTTTGAAATACATATCATGTAAATTGTGACAGTGTTCCCCTGTATGACAGATAACAATACAGGACCTTATTGTTTTATCATTACGTGACACACAATGAATAAAAATGTCTTGTTTCCTGTTCTCAGGTTCCGCACAGAAGTCAACTATGACGTCCTTGAAGTGCGTGATGGACGATTCCCCTCCTCACCTCTGATTGGCAGTTACCAGGGAACCCAGGTTCCCCAGTTTCTCATCAGCACCTCCAACTTCCTGTATCTCCTCTTCTCCACCGACAAGAGCCATTCTGACATCGGCTTCCGCATTCGCTATGAAAGTAAGGGCTTACAGCCTTCTGAAGCTGAACCCAAAGCCTAATGTATACCCAGAGATACATGAGAGGAAGTATAATATTGTAAAGGAAGGACCCATTCACCATGCCAGGACACTAATAGCAATGAATCCATTACAGGCATACCAGATCAGAGAAAGCAGCTATTAGCCTGCTTTACAGCACTACTAAAAGCTACAGAGTCTTGACTGGAAATACAGTTTTCCTAGGCTCTCAATTTCACCATGAAACTGTTCTCATTAGAACACATGTAATTAGAATGTAAATGGTATGAGAGATTCATATACTGTACACCGTCATATGCATGCATACTCTTTTTCCCTCATACCAGACTTCACTCATGCTATAATTCACTTTTTATGACCATCATATACAGATTTCCAGTGTAGCTACCACTGGTAACTTTTTCATGTTTTTTGTGGGTGAATCTCTGCAAAGCTTCAGTAATTCACTATGAGCACTACTTAGGTAGAAACTATGCAAGTCGGAGCTCTAAAATTTCTCATTGGTCATTTCCTGTTGAAAAAGATGATACAGAATTTATCAGAATTGCTTTCAGAGTGCAAACTGCCTTTAAACATTAATGGACCTGTCAGAAAGAGGTTATAAGCTTAATTACACTTCAAGCAGGTATACTGTATGTGTCTCTGTGTTTTTGATCTGTGTTAACTAATTAAAATGTATTTTATCTGTAGCCCTGCAGTTACAGTCGGACCACTGCGTGGACCCTGGTATACCTGTCAATGGACAGCGACATGGCAACGACTTCTACGTGGGCGCTTTGGTGACGTTTAGCTGTGATGCAGGGTACACGCTTAGCGACACGGAGCCTTTAGAATGTGAACCCAATTTTCAGTGGAGCCGCCCCCTGCCTAGCTGTGATGGTATGTTTGTCAGTATTCATCTACAAATGAGTAGACGCCTGCCAGATGTAACTAAATGGTATTGTGTGTCGGTAAAGAATAAATAAAAATTGTTTCATATTGCTTCATATTTAAATTGATATGTACTTATAACTTATAAAATCCATATAAGATGATAACATTTGTTCCAACAAGTCGTGTTTTAGAAAAAGTTTCCTCCTTATTTCATCATAAATGTTTTATATGTACAACAGTGAACCTACCTTTTGATGTTTCCCTTTTTCCTCATCTCTAAATGCTTTTATATTTAAGGACACTATTGATTTCTACCCACTCTGTAATGATACTGATGATACTACTCTCTCCTTTTTATATATCGTCTTGAAGGGCACCTCTTGTAAAATGCATTTTGCCATATTTTTGGGAAATTTAATTTCTTCCGTCTTTGCCGTCTCCAATTTTGCCTCTCTGTTATTTTCTCATTTCTTTCTGTCATCCATCTCCTGTGTGTTTTCATTCACCCTGTGTCACCAGCATTGTGCGGAGGTTATATCCAGGGCAACGTCGGCACTATCCTTTCACCTGGCTTTCCGGACTTTTATCCACACAACCTTAACTGCACATGGATAATCGAGACCTCCCATGGCAAAGGTTAGCAGAGAAATTCCATGTCAACACATGCAGCAGTCAAATTCAATTTCCCTTACAATGTTATATCCCCCTACCGAGTGGCCTTTTTATTTTGCCGAACAAGCTGTCTCTGTATGATTGGAGTGCTGAGAGGCTGGCCTAGGGCTACAGCGCCACGGGACGACTCTCCAGTCATGTCACCTTTGGTGGAGCGCTTACATCAATTTGACACAGGCTTATTTGCAGATTCTCGCTCTGTGTAGGTGTAATGTATTTGATAATGAGTGCAAGAGGAAAACAGGGAATTGACACCGTCTGCATTATGAGACTGTTAATGTTGAGTTTCACATAAATCTGAAACTGTTAAAACTTTTTATTGAACAAAATATTTTGTTGTGTACTTTTCCTTACTCAATTGCAGATTCCAGTAGGTATTTATAATATGTGTATACTGTAAACACTTCACTCATGCAAAGCACTGGCTCGTTCTTCTTCTTATACTCAGGTGTCCAGTTCACCTTCCACACCTTCCACCTTGAGAGCCCTCATGACCATTTGTTGGTGACAGAGAATGGGAGCTTCTCTCAGCCCCTGTGGAGACTGACGGGTTCCACATTGCCTCCACCTCTCAGCGCAGGCCTGTTTGGAAACTACACGGCTCAGATCCGCTTTCTCTCCGACTTCTCTGTTTCCTATGAGGGATTCAACATCACCTTCTCTGGTGAGACGGGATTTAGTAATTCGAAACACTGAGGGAAGAAAATAAGGAATGCTGGTCACAGTGCTGAGCCATTCTATTCATTTAGAAAAGCTTAAGACCAAGCATTTGGGTTTAACGGGGTCTGATTGTTAGGTTCATGCTGAGAGTGGACATTTTAGGCTCATGAGTGTTGATCAGAGGCTTGCTGTGACCATTTAATAACAAGTGATGGCCATCACAGACAAAGAGAAAATCTAATCTAAGTAGATGTTCTGGAAATATGAAATGTCATGCTTTTGAGTGTGCATAATGAAATAATTAATATCAAGAGAATTGATTAATTTCAAAGAAAACAATTATTATAGAGCCCAGGTGGCTCTTTACCTACTGAGAACATCATTTCACCTCCTTTTGTTTCACAGCGTCCGTTGATTTGAAAACAGAGTATTGAGAATATTGAAAAATCCTCTGACAATTTAAAATGGCAAAAGGCTTGTTTTATTACTTACAATGCCCTTTGAAGGCATATAATTATTTAATAGTTTGAATAACTGACATTTGGGCTTTTCTCAGCTTTCTCAGAACATTTTAAATATTTGGTGTCTTCTGGGTAAAAGTATAAAAAAAGTACATATAAGTAAACAAGTACAAACAAAAAAAGCATTATGTTATCATAATGTAATTATGGCCTTCATTTACTAGGACAGTACATTAGCACATTTTAATTATTTTTCTGTTCTTCCAGAGTATGATTTGGAGCCATGTGAGGACCCTGGAATCCCACCCTACAGCACGAGAAAGGGCTTGCAGTATGGAGTGGGCGACGCCCTTATCTTCTCCTGTTTCCCAGGTTACCGACTGGAGGGTCCAGCGAGGGTGGTGTGTTTAGGGGGCAGGAGGAGGGTATGGAGCTCCCCTCTGCCAAGGTGTGTTGGTAGGTGGTCACATACTTTATTTTGTCTTTTGTCACCCCCCCTCCAATGCCATGCCTCAGAATGCCATGTCAGCTCAGTAGCCCTTCCACGTACAGCCACCCATTAAGAAATGTACAAATCTGTCAGTCAAGTTGGAAGATGAGGCATTTCCCTTTCAAGTCTCCTCATTATCATCTTTTCATCCACCCACGTTTTGTCTCTTTGTTGGATAGCTTCCCAGAAACAGCCTTTTTGACTTTGTCCAAAGTACACAGAGCGTCAGCTCTAACAAGGATGACATTAAAGAGCTGAAATACGTTAATTATTAATTTTGCATGTTGCTGATGCTCTGCAAACATTATGGGTCAAACTGCAAAAATGTTGCTCTGTGTGTTGATTCTGTGATTCACTGAATGTTAAGAGTTGCATTTGTGTGTTGATGTAAATGCAGTTTGCATCCTAAAGATCCCAATGATACACAGGTAATTAATATACTAAAAGCACTATTAAACACTATTAAAGTGAAATACTTATACAATTTGCTTTTTTTTTTCATTTCTAAACTGATTTATAAACATTAATGCTTTAACACTACTAGAAATGAATAATAGCTTTAATAGTTAGAGATTTACTGAAGTCATATTTGTTTTCTTTACTCACATCAGTAATATCTTGTTTGTTTTTCAGTGTTCAGGCATGTGTGAAGTAGGTCAAGCAGTTACCTGAAGAAAATTTACTCCTGTTTTCTGTAGCTTTAAGCTGCTAGTTTTTAGTTTCTTGGTCTTTCTTTGCCTCTCAGAAAAAATCCTGGTCTTTGAAGGATGTCAGTGATGACATATTCGCTTTCAACTCAATTTCAATTCAGTTTATTCATATAGCACCAAATCACAACAAAAGTCATCTCAAGGAACTTTACTTTGTAAAGTTTAAGATTTTATGAAATGATGTGGAAAACATATACAACAGTATAGAATTCTATAGAAAACCCAACAAGTAGCTTGAGCAAGCAAGTGCAGTTCACTTTGTACCAAACAGTCCCATCGTCTCACTTCATCTTAACTCACTGCAGTTAAAATTATGGCTACATTTGCAGTCATTTAAATTCTGGCAGCTATTTTCCTATAGAAAACTTTGCACCCCGCCACCCTTTTTTCTCTTCACCCAATGTTATTCAGAAAAAGCAATTTTCAGATAGAGCTGAAATTACTGTTAATCATATTCAGATTGCAGTGTGATTATGATGATGTGCCACTCAACATTCAGGTATAGTCAGTGACCACATTCCTCTTCCACCACCTCTCCCATCTCCCTATGCATGACAGTATGAATAAATACACTCTGAGTTTCAAGCATATAGCGATTGACATGTCCTCTGCTCTCTCCAATACCACCACCTTCTCCCTTCCTCTCTCCTCCTCGCTCTCTCTGTCTGCTTTTCTCTGCTCCCTCTCTTTTTCTCTAGCTGAATGCGGCTCATCCGTGACTGGCATGCAAGGGGTGCTGCTTTCACCCAACTACCCCGGTTACTATGGTAACAACCATGAGTGCATCTACTCCATCCAGACACAGCCTGGCAAAGGCATCCAACTACGAGCACGAGACTTTAGACTGGAGGAGGATGACATACTTAAAGTGAGGGGGTTGAGGGGGAGATATACCCTCTCTGTATGCATATGCAGCCTTGTTAGCATATTTTCTGTATGTGTGCACACCTGATGAACTTAAATCAGATGCTTTCTACCACTTTTCCTCTCTCTCTCTCTCTTCCAGGTCTTTGATGGCAGTAGTAATAAGGCTCGTCAGCTGGGGGTGTTTACAGGTAGCGAGCTGCTAGATACTACCCTGAACTCTACCTCCAGCTCCATGTGGCTGGAGTTCATCAGCAATACAGAAAACACCAGTAAAGGCTTTGAACTTCACTTCACCAGTGAGTAAAACACCCCCCCACCCCCATACACACAAATACTGTACATCATTTTCTTTACATTTAATACTTACAATTTAACATAGTTTGTTATCGTCTATGCTGTATCTCATATTGTTGCCATTGCCATATATAAATGAGATTCATGCTTCATTCTTTAATATCCTTCTAATCCTTCTACTCGTACCTCCCTCACCTTTCCTTCTCTCTCTCTCTACTAGGCTTTGAACTGGTCAGGTGTGAGGATCCAGGGGTTCCTCTGTTTGGCTACAAGCGGGAGGACAAAGGCCATTTTGCAGGGAGCACTGTGTCATACAGCTGTGATCCGGGCTACACCCTGAAAGGCCCCGAGGTGCTCACCTGCCTGAGGGGGGAAAGGAGGGCATGGGACAACCCCCTCCCTCTGTGTGTTGGTGAGTCAGATGCTCTTTAGATACAGTGTAAATTCTCATCAGGTGTGATGGTGCTGTTGGCGCACAAAGGGATTTCTCTATTTGTTTTGCTCTTGTTCATGCTGTGTATTCATTCAGTTATTCAGGTGAACTGTTACATTAAGTTATTTACCTAATGTTGTTTCATCATAATGTGTTATATCAGGGGTAGGAGATGTTTAAAGTTAGTCTGAGACACACACAGGACAGGAGCAATTTGTGGTTCAGTGTCTTGCTCAAGGACATTTTGACATGTGGACCAGAGGAGCTGAGTATTGATTCACTAAACATGTGGTTAGTAGACAAGCTGCTCCACCTCCCGAGCCACAGCAAACCAACACACAAATTATTAATATTGTATGAAAATGTTTAACTTCAATACTGACTAGCACTTGAAGAACTGTAGAGTAGATGTGGAGAGCAGCATAAAATAGAAATACTCAACTAAAGTTCTTCAATTTTGTATTTAAGTGCATTGATGTATATGTACTTGTCAGGTAATTTATCTTACATGTTAGTGACATGTAAAGTTAGTTGTCTTGCCTTAGAGGAGTACATTACAGTGTGCTATTATCTTACCTTAGTGTTACAGTATGCAGTATAATTTTATAATACAGTGTTTATCAGTTTTTTCTTTACTGTCTGGCACAGTGATAATCCGAACCAGTTTCATTTTATAGCTGAAAAATATGTCTGACCTACTTCCTCGTCTTAAGATCATTGTGAATATACTGTAGCAGTGGAGGTTTAGGGAAGCGCTGTGGTTTGTTTTAGCTCTTCTATTTTGGGGCATCCATTTGGTTGCCTTCCCAGCACCTTATTCAGTGCATTATCTCATTGAAAATGTGTGCTGTCTTTAGTTTCTCATATTCATATTGCATTATGGTTGCAAATTCTCCCTGTTCACATTGTTTTTACTAAAATAAGACTTTCCACTTTCCCACATAGGCAGGTTTTTAACCCCTCCCTGCCTTACTTTCAACATTGATGGACGGATATAATTTCTCCGTAACAGTTAAGCAGAGGGTGTACAAATTCGATTTTATTTGTTGAGTTCATCTACAGTTTGTCTGTCGCTTAAATTCAAAACTATTAAACTGACACACGCACACACACATATACCACCTATATGGTGTCATGGTAACAAACTCAAAGCAGTTTTTTAGATCTTCTCCTGGGTGACATTTTTGACAGAGTCTCTCAGAAACCAGCCAGAACTCAGTAAGGCAAACAGACAGGATGGTGTTCTTTGACATCAGCCAAGGTGATTAGAATAGTATTGCTTGGCTCCCTTTTCAACCCAAACTGACAGGTAATTTCATGTCTGGGTATAAACAACATTCAGCATCCTGTATATCGCTGAACACGTTTGTCCTCCCCATGCCTCTTTCACTGCAGATGATAGCCTAACAGCCAGAGTGAATTTGGGAGCAGATGAGGAGCTGCTTCTGTTTGTAATGGTGGGATTATTTTCTTGCAGCGGGGACACACAGACGCAGATGAGAAGGGAATAGTGAGCAGAGGAATGAAACTGAGTTAAACACAGTGGGGAGAGTTTCTATCCTGAAAGTCACAGAGGAGGAAAGTTGCAAGGTGAAATCCATGTGCAACTCTAGGTTGAGTTGTTAAAGCTTGTAATTAAATTTTTATTTTCACATGTTAAAAAATCTTACAATGTCACATCACCCATATCCCCTTGGAGAGGGACGATTTAATCTACTTTAAGTAGCGTATGAAACAAATATGTATATGAAGACATGCACTGAAGGTTAGTAGGACAGCTGAGGGAGCTGAAAAGTTTCATGTTTTATTGTTACAAATGCTGTTAAATGTGATTTCCTAAATAAATCTCATTTCATATGTTGACACGTCATCATGTGTCCGTGGCTCAGCTGTTTCAGAATGACAAAACACCCTATGTCGAATTTATATTCTACCTCACACAGCACTTATGCACTCTGTACTGCTGCAAAACCATGGCCCAAAATGGTAGGTGAGCTTGGACATGACCACACAGTCTGTGTGCCAGCAAATTACTGCTTTGTGCCAGTCATTGCTCTTGTGCAGTTAAAATAGAGCTTGAGGAGAGAAAGAGATCGGAAAGAAATGATGGAAAGATTTATTTGAACCCATAAGAAAAAGGCATGTGTCAGATGAAAGGTTTTTTTTTTTTAATGTCTGATTTGTATGTAAACCACAGCACATCCCTGTGTTCAGTGTTTCATTTCCCTTCATATATGTCTACTGCATTATGTTAATTTAGTTAGAACCTTATCTGGGTGCTTTTTTCTTTGCCAGTCTGTCTTCGGTTTGTGTGCGTCTGCCACTGTTGCTGTATTTCAGTACAGAGTCTACTCGTCACAGATGGATTTCACGGTGATCGTCATCACCACCATCATCATCAGTATGATTCCCACACTTCCATTTTCCTCCTGTTTGAAGGAGCTATTTTCCTCTCAGCGGAAGGAAAAAAAACAAGAACACTTTTACCCTCCTCTTGTCAATTGAGATGGCCTCAAAAATGTGAACAAAAACACTTCAAATCTGATCTCGGAGAACCTTTTCTTTTTTCCCCATCACTTTTTGGATAAGGGTAAGGGGTGGTAATTGAAAGAGGCCTGAAAATTGCTTTTTGAGTCACAGAGTGTTTCTGATGGCAATTCATTATTGAGGCTGAAAAAGTCCATTCTCCCCACTGTTCTTGACAAAATATTTTGCCCTCTGATTTTGGTTTGTACTTTCATAGATGTGTGTTTGTGTTGGAGAGATCGAAATTATGTTGAGTGGGTACTGTGTAACTCACGAGGGCTTGTTGAACCATAATATGGTACTGGAGCCACCATGTTGACTACCACTAGTAGGACAATCATATCCATAAGCATGCTTAATCTCATTCTTCTGATTAACAAGGAATTCATGTCAAGTCTGCCACATTTATAGTCTATTGCCCATCATGTTAGCAATTGTGTATCTGTTCTGAACACAGTGTATATCAAAATTGAAGGCAAAAGTCAAAACACCGTCTTTGAAAGTTCTGCTGAACTTGAGTCTAACACATTGCATGGTGTATTGTTCAGTTAACGGGTCCAACAAAGGCAATAAAATGAGATTATGGGTTGAGATGGTGGTGCCTTTAATGAGCCAAGGAGATATAGATATATATATACTACAGAGTATATTGAGTTGGCTGTCGGATGTCCTATCATTTAAATTGCAAACAAAATAATGAAGCACATCACATTTGAGTATATTGCTGCTCCAGTGTGTCAATAATTAATAATGAGAGAAAACTGATGTAATACACTTTACTGAAAGTAAGATGATGCAGTTTCTGGTATATGAATTATGTTAACCTTGCTGTATCCTTTATTTTTTTCAGTATTCACAGCATTGGTTAGCTTATTCATATTTTGCACGTACTCCTACTTATTGTTCACTTTCTTGTGTGAACATGTCTCTGTTGTTCTCTTTTATCTCCTCTTTATAGCGGAGTGTGGTGGCACCATAAAGGATGAGCCCTCTGGCCGTATCCTGTCTCCGGGCTACCCAGCGCCATATGAGCATAACCTTCACTGCATGTGGACCATCGAGGCCGCCCCTGGAAGCACTATCAGGTCTAAGCAACACCCTTCGTTACTTTTTTAGTGCTTTCTAGTTTTCTGATTACATTGTTCTTTTCCAGGCTTTTTTTCAATTCGCCACCTTTCAATATACTTGCAATTTACCCCTGTACCCCCTTTTGGCAGTGGTATTCATCACTTTCACAGGCTGCTGTGTAATCAATCTTCAGTGAGCTGCTGTTGGCCAATAGTTGAGTTACCACTCTTCGAGGGGAAATGCCACCTCAAAGCCTTTAGGTTTTAAACTACACCCAAGAAAGTGTTTTAAAGTTTTGGGATGGATTAGGTTGATGGTGAGGGCTCCCACTTGTGCTGTAAAATTACTCAACTAAACAGTATCTCTTCTAGCTTCCTAAGTTATTTACAATTTTGAAATTCCAGCCTCAAGTGCAAGCGTTTTTTAATGCTAGGATAAACCTGCGCCTGTCACACTTTACACTGCAGCCAGATGGTGAGCAGTGCAGTACATTTGGGACACACATTTGGTACATTTGCTTTAAACACTAACTACACATCTGAGGAAGTTTTAAATTAAGCACAGCTTTAATCATAATTTCTCTCTGTTACTCAGCTAAAGTAATCTATCTGTGCTAAAGCTTCGCTAACAAAAAGAGAAAAAAAAGAATATTACTATGAAAAACACAAACTTAGTTTCGGGAGTGCTATTATGATCATTTATATTTATTTTTATTTTTTTATTCTTTTTATTAGAATACATCTAGGAAATATAGACAATATGTACACAATACAAAAACAAACAAAAAAATGAACAAAAAACATCTTTAGGCTAAATACTATACTGAGTGTGATCTCTGTATAGAAATCTGGAAAGATCAAGGACAAAAATTTGAGACCTGTCAAAATCTGATGATCTCAGAGTTTCTTCTTTGAGACACTGGAAGAAGTCCAGCAAGGACCTAA